>JAWWEN010000038.1:5053698-5109357 GCA_035582955.1 Sycophila texana
TATAAAAGTGTTATAGCGGTAATTAAGAATAAATATATTCTTTTGAAAGTGATTGTAACACGACAACCACCTTAAAGCGAACGCATATGCTTTTAACGCTTCCGCTGGTGAAACGCTCGAGATGATATGCTGCAGATATTAAGACTTATAATTTTTCTACAACGAGTATGCAAATTTCTTTAAAAACGTAGGAGCTGCAATTGAATATTTCAACCCTTTGAATTGCACTGCCAAGGCGCAGGGTGGAAATCCGCGCATAATCGTAAGCTGACGATCTCAAACAATGTTCAGTGTGATCGAACAGTAGGCTACCGCGAAGGAACGACTGCACGAGATTTTCCCGAAAATAATTTACGATCGCCTTCACCAGGGCGAATCTCGTTGCCAAGGCGCGGTGTGCTGTATGCACGTAGCGTCTGGTCGCGCGCCGCGAACCGGATAAATGACGGAAATTACCATATTCATTGCATTGTAGGGGCGCAGGTGAGCAGCCACCGTATTTGGTCGGGTCGCATTGGAGATGGATAGCAGTCGCGCGGCTTGTACAGGGACTCCCCGCGTTCGGGCCTCGTTATACGTGCACGACACCGCGACGCGATCGACCGGTAATTAGGTGGACGTTTTTTTTTAGAATCGGAGCTTTTTCGAACGCTTATCTCATTCTTATTCTCTTACGTTTAATGGCTGTGGGTAATGAACTTAGCGCCGATATGACACTATTAATATATTAATTTAGTGAACTTATCGGTGCTTGTACCATTCATCTTTCGTAAGGCTGATGATGATGATCGAACGATTGAAGAAAGTGGAACTCTGGAGTGTATTTTTGGATCGTGACTACATCATTGAGTTTCGGTAATTTAGATATCAACTAATCGAGGGAATTAATTTTTTTTCCGTAATGATTCTGTTTCACTACTGTGCGCGTATCTCAATTATAAGTCAAATGTGTCGATATTATGTAAATATAGTTACAAAAAATATAGGAATAAAAAATTGATGTTTTGACGATTTCAAGAGATTTCATTAGAAATATAAAACCGTTAGATTCTACGTAGCGAGAATAAAACGTTTACGTACGTTATCAGTAATTTAAAAGTACTTTTCCGTGTATTTCTGTATCTAATCTTTTCATTTTCTATTGTTTACATATATTTCACTTCTCGCGGCAATAAATTGCCTCGGCTCGATAATAAAATATCCGTCAAATTAACATAAACAAGATTGTCTTTCAAAATGCAATTTCTATACAAATAAAAAAAAAAAAAATTCAACGCCTTCCGTCCAAAATAAAAATGCCTTCAGAATGCTTACAAAACGAATCGTCAAAATCGCCGATAACGATCAAAATGCAAATCTCCATAAAAAGAAAAACGAGCGAAATAAGGATGACAAGTCCCGTGGAAATGAGACTCGCGGCTACCGTCGTATTCCCAAGTCGACGCGTCCGAAGCGAGAGAAAGATCCGCACTCGAGGTACAGAGAGGGAGGGGGGAAGCGAGCGCGGGTGGGAGATCGCGCGTTAGTGGATGACCAAGCGTTGCGCCTCGCGCTGTATATACACGCGAGGTACGTGTCGTTAGCGACTGCTCGCTGCATTAACGCGGCGTGCGCGCCGCCGCCGACTGCCATTATAGGTTTTATTACGAGGCGAGCATTTCCTTTCCGATGTGCCAAGGCCGGGCCGGCCGTCGGATTTTTCCCACAGCGGCGGCCGCGGCAGCGTTCGAATTAAAAAGGAATACGCGTATTGCGTATTTTAACGGGAATCGGCAGCGTGCGCCGCGGATCAAAGAATCTCGTAATGCGCGCGCGCGCGCACGGCGATGCGACCGACCCGATTGTGCGCCGCGAGAGAGCCGATGAGCGCCGGCTAATTATTCTTCGTGCGAGCGCACTCGAAAAACGCACCGACGTAATTGCCGGTTAAACTTGACCGATCGAAATGTACGCGACGATTCTGAATGCGCATAGAGTTTCAGACTGAATTTTATTTTTTGAGAGTTGAGCGCTGAAAATAGTTTTTCGTTATTTCCTATGTGCATCATTGCCGTTCGTTAATTGAAACTTTAAGATAGTAAAATGGATTTTTGAATTAAGATATTTAATGGCCCATCAGGTCATTTTTTTTCTTCTGGATTGTAATGAAGAAAAACCGAGATGGTGATGATGAACTGGTGGCTGAGTTTAAATGTTTTCAATTTTGTAGACTTTGCATTGAATGCAAAACAAACATGGATAAAAGATATCAAAACAAGAGGATTATTAAAAAATAGAGGTAGACATTGATATGCCGCTGTGTTCGTTAAGCGTAGTCAGGAATTAAAATCTGCTTGTGAGCCTACTGCAGGAATGATCGCATAAGAAACTACGTATTTTCTTATCTCGACATATATATGAATAATGAATCAAAGTAACAACAATAAAGTAGATTATTATTCTACAATCGCGAATTTAAATACATTCTTTGCCCAAAGCAAAATCTGCTGGCGCTATAATATTCACACGAAGCATTCCATTTTTTATAATGATTTTTAAAGTTATTTAGCAAATAGAATGAAAAAATATATATAAAAACGTTTTATATTAATTAGTGTGTAAATATTTACCGTAAAGCTTTTCATCAGTTTAACAAATTTTTTTTTTCGAGAAGAAAACATTATGCCACTCCAGCATAATAGATAATGGATGTATTCGATTTTTCTCGTTGGGAGAAAAATACTAAAGATGATGGGGAAGCAAGAGGGGGAGCGAAGACAGAGAAAGCAAAATTACTAAGTCATTTATAAACAGGTGGATGAAAGAAGAAGCGCCGCGCACCGGTGGAATGAAAGGTGAAAAGACGCGATAAAGATCGCGCGCGCAGGGGCGTAACAGTCGGGCGCGTGGCCCCCGATCCGGCAACCCTTCCTCCCGACGTCCTCCTGAATCTTTCAAAGGCGCCCGTCCGAGAGAGAAGGAGAGAGACAGAGAGGGACCCGGAAAGTCGGTCGCGTGTCGCGCGTGATTTGTCGGCGATACGCACACACACACTCACGTGTATACCTGCGACGGAATTGGGTCCCCTTTTATATATATATACGAGATCCCGATGCGCCGGAGGAAGAGCTGCGAGGGTCGAATAAAAGCCGGAGATGCTGATACGCCGAGCGAACGGGAAAATATGGATATCAGCTGAGCCGATGCATAATTTTCAAACAATGAGGGTATGCTGTACCCATCTGATGAAAAATGCTGAAACTCGCATTGATAAGAGATTCACCTTCTTGCTTGTTAGCGGAGCAGCATAGTTTACCTTTGCTTTCGCTATAAGCGTTTACCCTCAGAAATTTTTCTAAAAATGCTCTTTATGAAATACATGTACTGTCTACAAATTCTGAACGACACTAAATTATTATAATTCACTATAAATTACAATGTATAACTCGATATAAAAGAAAAATAAATCACTTAAAAACAGTAATAAAAAAAATGTAAGTAAATCTGAAGTAAAAAAAGGAAAGAAGCTGCGGTAAAGAGCGATCGAGTGGGCAACGTACGAGAAGGGGTTGCGGCGCCCGCTCGCTACCTGATCGTAGGCAGCGCGGTCGGGAACGATTCTTTATAGGGTTGGCCGAGAGGAAAAGGCAGAGAGATAGCCGAGCGACGGCGAGGGGGGAAGGAAGAGGAAGGAGGCTTCGCCACCGCCACGTGACCCCCTCAATTTCTTATTGGAAATCCTTTCCTGGCCCGGCAGCCTGACCTAGCCAAGGTGAGATTTATCCGGCGGCTTTGCCCTGTCGTACACGTAGGTGGGATGCGCGGAAGCCGCCGGCGCGCACCTTGCACTCCCTTTCTCCATTCTCTCGGCGATTTTCGTATCGTCCTTGGTACTTGCCGCGCTGCGCCGTCGTCTATCACTTTTAAATGGAGAGATGGGCACGTTTCTCATTTTTACTTTAGCTTCTTTTATTTTTCTTTAATTGGAGATGGGAGATCTATTTTACGATAATATGTTACATGTGCAGCTTTTAAAGTTGCTTTTTCCAGAGATGCTTAAATAATGGCGTGACAAACGTCTTTTAGCGCACATATACGCAAGTGTCCTCGGGATTTCTTTTCTTCGTAAAAAGGGAATTATGTAAAATTAGGAATTTACAGATACGTTGTTCCGAAAATTTTTTACTACCGTGTCTTATATATGCGCTCTTAGCAGATCGATAGCTTGTAACGCCACGCACCTTTTTCTGGTTATTAGGTAATCTATTATTTCCATAGGACACGAAAAACGCATTGGAACGAGCTCGAAGTTGAGGGGAAAAAAGTCTGAGAACTTTTTTTCACTCCTCTCGAAATCACTGTTTCGTCCGCAGTTGTAGGCCGCAAAAACTGTAGAAAGTTCGTACCTTCACGGTCTTCCGTAGGCAAATCGGAGCAGGTATACCGGCCGAGCCTTTCAAAAACTTACGTCGCTCCGACAAAGGATATAGCTGCGATAAAGAAATTGTTGCATCACAGGAAACGCAGGCGAATTTCGCGGCGTCGAAACGACGAACGTATATATAGGCACTTTCGCGAGGGACGTTACTCATTGCGCCGATTTTCGATAAGTCGCGACGATCGATTCTAATCTCGAGCGATACACGTGCGCTCTCGCGGGGTATCTTTCTTTGTTTTTTCCCATCTTCTACTTCAAGTCAAGAAGTTTCGGAGTGGCTGGAAACGCGAAAGAGAAACGCTGAAGTGGCTCGAGCACGTGCGGATGTAGTAGGACCTTGTACACGCACTATCTATAAATGCTTAAGCAGTATTATTTTATAATTTGATATTAAAAAACGTCGAAAATTTTAACTCTGGCTGGCGGTAAAAGAAAGTTTCGTTTTGCGATCGATATAAAGTTGCGGGTCGGATTACGTTGATTTTTTAAATTTTCAAAATTCGTGCCTTCGTCTACAGTCGGCAAATTTTTTTTCTTTTAATAGAAATTTTTAGAACCGTATAGAGAAGCTCTGCATGTCTAGAATACTTACTCAATTTTTTTGCCAATATTGTGATTTGTAAATCTTCCTAAGGAAAAGAAATGACTCACGGACTTCCTAAAGCTGTAAAACGGAGTTGAGACAATGACTTCACTCGATTTACTCGTGTATCTCTCATAAAACGATGTTAATAAGCGCTGATAATGATAATACATTCATCCGCGGCAAACACCGCGACGAAATTACCCGATAAATCACCGCCATACCACAAGGCATTCAAAATTAGAACGATACAAATTCACAAGTAAAATGAATATCGATTAAATACCTTCCGATCGTAAAATAGAGTGTTCTCTTAAAAACAGTGATTCGTCGATCAATCGAAATTATCTCACCCGAAATCGCGATTCGGCGGCCTCGCCGAGCAAACAACCTATTGGCTCGCGTGATATCCTCGCGACTATTTGCCCATGGAAACAATACTATATGATAAATCACGCCATACTATAATTCCGCGATTCGCCGAAAATTTGCGTACTCGACTAGGCACGACTGTCCGCTCGACGTCACAATTACACTTGGGTGTGTGTGCGCGAGGTCGCGCCAGCTTACTGACGCTTCCGGTCGCGTCTTCTCGCGCGAGCGCGCGACCTTTATCTCTGGCCGAGCGAGCCAAGCCTTGGTTTTTTGAGTGACGTGTGCATATGCGCGATTGCGCCAGATAAAGCCGACACAGGCCAGGTATACGTGTACGTACGCACGGCTTTTGATTTCGCGCCGCGCATCTGATTCACTTTTCGTTAAGAGTCTTATGTATACACCTTATAGGCGCCAGCCAATCAATTGCGAATTTCCGCGTATCGTTATTTTTTTTCGGCGCGATTTTGTGAATGGATGAATCAATGGATCTAAGCCAATAAGAGTCGCGCTGATGAATTGCCGTAGAATATCGCGTCACCCAGTAAAGAGCAGCATCGCGTTTCCCTCGGAAGAAACTATACTTCTGGAACGATCGCTTAGGCAAAAGCAAAAAGCTGCGGCACTCCGCGATTTCGAGTGGAAAATCGATCTCCAGGTGCGTTTCGGTTTTTGCACCGGCGTCGACAAGAAGATACTCTCCGGCAATGCGCGGCTGGAAAAATAGCGCCGCCGCTGTCCGCTGCGGGAGAGACGGGCGGATCGGCATCGTCGTTGCACGGGGGGACTTTCACGAATCGAAACGCTATCTAATTTCTCGCACGCGACGGTGCCGGGAGCGCGACTAAAAAGCGAGGAGGAGGGACGAGGAAAAAAAAAGGGAGGCGATTGCATCCCATCGGAGGCCGAGCGAGCTCGATGAAAGAAACGAGATGGAGCTAAAAGCGAAGGCTTTTAAATGTTTACGTTTCTGTTATTTTATGCCTGCTTTGCCTGTTTTTTTTTGCGCGAGTTATATTATCTTTTACGCTTACAGTTATCTAACGATTTTCTCAACGATTTGTCGAGTGCCGAGCGTCTGAGGAAGGAGGATATTTTTTGAAGGTTTGCAGGAGCGAACTGTTTCATTTTTCATCTTTTAGGTGTTAGTGATTTCTAATGGTCTTATTTAATTTTTTGTTAAAAATAAATTTAATTAATTTAATTTAATTCTACAGTAATTCCAGGTTTTCACATGGTTACTATTAAAAATTACTTTTTAATTAAGACTGTATTTTACTTGACTCGGTGTAAGGTATATACTCCTACCAGTAGATATAGATATTTCTAGAAGATTAATAGCTCGACACTTAAAATGAGGCAGATATCTTAATTATCATACCAACGCCTAAAAGCGGTTGTCAAACAACGAACTACATAACATAATTTTCTACGGCACAAACACATACACTATTTCTTATCTCAATCGGAGGAGGTGAGATTGATTGAAAAATCACCGGACTTTTTGCTCTTGAAAATTATTGCATTATAAGAAGATAACACTTTTAATAGTGTTATCTAAGTACGTAGTTTAATTTATTAAACGGTTACACTTACCTAAATATCTATATGTCATTAAGAAATATGAAATATATTTCGAAAACAACTAAATCGCTGTCTATATTTAATTTATTACACAATTTTACCAGTAATGATCAACGTCAAATGCACTTACTTGACAGTGGCATCGTTATTCTTTAAGATAATTATTTTCAAAACAGATGTTAGTCGATAAACAATTTTAATTCAAATCTATATTTTCTTAAAGTACGCTGAGGGAAAAAAGTTTAAGTAATCCATTCGTTATGAAAAAGTGGAACAAATTACGTTCAATAATTCCCGATAGAATGCGAAAAAAATAAGCAAAGTGTCCTTTTATTTCTTACAATTGCAGAAATAATGTCAAATGAATACGTAAAATCTTTTGTGCTTATTTACTGGAACTATTCAGATCTATTTTATCATTAAAATTGCAAAATTTATAAAAGAATGTAAAACGATTGCAAGCGCTGTTCGACGAAAAAATAAAGAAAAATGTGATAATTGAATTCGCGGAAGCCTAGTATAATATTATATTGTAGCTCCTTTACGTAATCCATTTTTATATTTAAATCAATGCGCTTCATGAATTAAATTTTTACGACATTGGATTATCTCCTTTTCTCAAAACTTGTGCAATTTCCGATAAAATTAACGTTACACTCTCCGCCAGCTAACTAAAAAATATTAATCACCCAGGCAAATAAATAATTTATATACCTCCGCATAAAAAAAATCGTGCATACGCACGCCAACACAATAATAATAATGATGTAATAATAATAATGCAAAACTAAACGAAGTACACGACTCGAAATTCATCCAAAATTGTAATCACACGGTTTTATCCGAGCGGCGGACTGCTAAAACAATCATAAACCCAAGGCAAAAAGGACGTAAATCCTTCCACTCCATCAAGTGGCCCTCGGCCAATTTGCGTAAGAGGTCGTGCGAGGGGGATGCCCGCGCGGCGCCGCCGCCACACGTACGGTGTGTGTATGTATACAGAATCCGCGAGGAGAGGCGCCGGGGCCCTCCGAGAAAATGTATTCACGAATCGTCGGCGCGAACGGCGCTCCGAACAATTTGCCGGGCGTAATCGCGCTAATAACAGAGCGGACCCCGGCGCGACGGGCGACGTAACGCCGCCACCTCCGGGGAGAAAAGCGAAAGCGACGAGGAGCCGCCGCCGCAGCCGCCGCCCGATTTCGTCGAGCCCTGCGCGCTAAACGATTATCATTACGCCGTTCAGTCCGAGTCGCGATGGCCTTTTTTGGGGCGAGGGGAGGTCGCTCATTTCCTCCGGGAGACAACGAAGCTCGTCGAGGTAATATACACGCGCGCACGTGTCGTCTTTTTTTTTATCGCGATATGGGAACTAGTGTGGTTGTGATCATCTGATTTTGGGATTATCAGATTATTAGCGTATTGGTGGTGTACTAGATAAATCAGACGGTATCGATCGTAGCGGAGTCTCTTTGAAGTGCCTAATTTATATGCTCGAAAATGTTGATTAATTCATACGATGTGAGAGGATTTACAAGTGATTGTTTATTGTTATTTTCTATTGACATTTAGTATGATAAAAATAATTGTTTTAATTCGTTTGATTAAAAAAAAAGTATAGCCAAACTTGAATAAAATGTTTTCAAATATAAGACGCAGAGCACAATTAGCAAATTAAAAAAAATGTTATATCGGTAGAAAAGATATATAAGTGATTAAAGAATTACTAATAGAATTTATTTCTAAAGTAACTTTTAATTATACGGAAAATTAATACCCTCGTGCCGTCGAATATTCAATGGGTTTCAAGGTAAATATTTATGTAGGTAATAAAATGAATAATAGCTTGTTATTTATTTAGCGTAAGAAATAAATATTGAAGGAGAAAGAATATAAGAAGTAACAACCAGAAGTTTACTCGGCGGCTAGTTGATGAATTGAATTTTCTTTACGATCTAATTAAAAAATATAACAAACGAATAATGTATATAAATGTGGAGATGTATTTATTGTAACCGTATAATTAAGATTCCTCGAGGAAATAAATTAATTGTTTATTTCCAGCGGGGAAACTATTATTTTCGCGAATGAATCTTTTTCCAACGATAAAGGATTGCGAACGAGCGAACTAGCCGAGATTTACGGGACTTGGAGAGAAGTTTTGGGGCGATAAGGTTTCTTTTTCGGATTGATTAAGTCATTCGTTAGATAGTGACGATCGCTATTATCGGACTTTTCGTTAGGGAGGAATCTATATAGGCACCAGGTGTCGTCGATTGCCCACAAACATGCACGAAGGCGATTAAATTATTCCTAACGGCGAAAAGCTTTTTAATTACGTAAATTATTACGGAAATTGATAAAGACCGCAGTAAAAAGTATATACGGTGAAAAATGCGAGATACCGCGTGAAAACTAAGAGTCGCGCGCTGCTGTCCTTGATGGCGATATTCCTTCGATTTCTCGAATTTTCCGCACTTCATAGTTTTGATACACTTCAAAACCATTATCTTGTTCGTTTGTCGATTTTTTATTAATGCCACAATCTGAAATTATGTAAAAACGTCATCGAATAGGTTTTAACTAATGTAAAAATTTGAAATAATCGGCTTCAGTGTCGCTGATAACCAATAATGCGTTTTCAATGACACGTTATTTATTCAGAGTCGATGACGCATACGGAATTACTTTGTGGCAGTTTTATTAATCTATCCACGCAAATAAAAATTGAAGAGGAAAGTGTAATTTTTTTTTTTTTTTTAAACAACGCCGATATCAATAAAATAATGAAAAATCTGAATATCATGCGCGGCGTTCATGCCTTATTTTATAAAAGGCGCAGAATTGTTATGATTGCTACCAGTATAGGTGGCGATCTATCAATTAATAACTTTACTGCATCTATGCAACTGATCGATGTCGTTAATTGAAATAAAGCGACGCATTAATCAGCATCTTTCAATATCCATTTATCTCACGTGTAATTATGCAAATTCAACGATAATTTTCAGTTAAGATTAGATTAGATATTGCTAATTTACCAGCTAGCTCGAGGCTCGATGAAGTTTATCGAATAGTCGACGATAAACAAAAAACATTGTGTTGTTTATGCTGCGTCTGTAGAAGCAACTAGAGACAAAATACACGTTCGTTATCTAAGGATCGTCGATGCAACGCCGCAGGAGCAGTACGAACCGAACGAGTATTTAAAAGGTGTGAAAATGCAGCATGGCTTGGGTCAGGTAAAAATTGTAAGACGATTGCTGATCGTGTTAAGCTTGTATTGTCCACAAAACGACGCACAATAAAGCTACGCATACAATGACACGCTCTACAGGACACGCGCCCTCCAGTATACTTAAGTGAATAAGAGACTTGACAGCTGCCACCGGCACGTGCTTGAATTTCGAAAAAGTCTTTGGACTTTTTTTTTTATATTGGTTGCGTTTCTTCGAGCGAATTTGCACAGATTTTCATGCAGACAGGTGCATAGATAATTTGTCACAGTTGTATAAATGGACTTACTGTCAGTGACTAATCCGTCATTTTATGCCTTATTGGGGATTTACGCGAATTTAAAACATCGCTAATTTTGCATACATAATGCAATGACAATGCAACAACCGGAAATAATATGAAGAAAAAAATCTCAAGATATCAAGAAAATTATTTTAATTTCAAGTTATTAAAACAAGGAGGATATCTTACGATTTAAAATCTGAGAGAAATTATCACAATATAAATGGAGGAGCAGAAATGTCTGTGAACAATGCAACTTACCGTTATCGAGTCCTCGAAGAGGTCCACTGGGGCTGCCACTGGTGGATACGCCCTCGTCCTCGCTTCCGCTGTCGCTGCCCTCGCTGGGGCTGTAGCTCCTTCGATTGCCGGCCACCCGGGGCATCTTGGCGAGGATGCTGCCGGTGCCGTTGTTGTTGTCGTGGTGCGCTCGGGCCTGCAGCCTCTCCTGCGCGCTCTTCACCTTCGCCTGGAGCCTCTGCTGCTGGAGCGAGCCGACGGAGAAGTCCAGCGGCTGGTCGATGTCGGACTGGCTTGGGCCTTGCTGCTGCCCTATTATAGTAACTACCGCGGACTGCTGCTGCTGCTGCTGTTGCTGCTGCTGTCGTTGCACCTGACCCAACGAGCTGGACAGTACCTGCGCGGCCGTCTGTCCCGGCAGCACTATAGAAGGAACGCTCTGCTGGTCCTGCTGGTGTCCTCCGGGTGAACTCCACCACTGGTGACCGGCCGCCGCACCCTGGATCGATCGCCACACCTCGATGGTGTTATTATTCGTCGGGCTCGTCTGCTTCTGCTTCTGAGCGGTGAGCTGCTGCTGCTGCTGTTGCTGCTGCTGGTGCTGGTGCTGCTGGGCCGCCATTGCCTCCGCGAGATTGCTGCCGCTCTCCAGGACGTGCATGCTCGGCGTTTGCGTCATGGACAGGGCGAACGGCAGCGGCGGCGGGGGTGGACTCGCGTCCGATGCTCGGCGGTGGTGCCGCTGCTGCTGCTGCGGACTACCCGGCCGGTGCTGGCCGCCACCGACGACGAGCCTGTGACTGTTATACTGGGGGGTCGTGGAAGTGATGTGCTGGTGCTGGGAGCTGCCCGAGGAGGAGGGCACGACGAGCGGCGGGGGTGGACACTGGCGGACGGTCCGGGCTGCCTCGGCGACCCACCGGCGCACCGCCTCGCTGTCGAGGCCCGCCAACCCTGCGGTCTTCGTCTTGGCGGCGCTGCTCGCGGCGGCGGCTGCGGCCGCTGCTGCAGCCAGGCCGAGCTGGTGCTGCTGGTGGTGGTTCAGCAGCGCCAGGCCCTTCTCGTTAAGCGAGCCGGGCAACGCCAACACCCCGGTGCCCGCCACCGCGGCGACTTTGGCTACCGCCGGGCCGCTGCCCCCGAACGCGCTCAACGCCGCGAGATCCAACGTGGTTGCGCTTGCGACCAGCGAGCCCCTCTCCCCAAGGTGCACTTGTCAGACTCTCAGGGCTTCCGCAGGGATATCGCCTGATTAACCGGACCTCGAGGCCTGCGTTTTTCGGCACTGTCTATCGAACTGTCATCAGTCATTCAACGGCGGGCTGTCATCGAGCGCGTGACAGCTGTACCTCTGTCGCACTTTCACGCGGCTCCGCAGTCCCTGCACCGCATAACTGCACACACGCGCACCAGTGTTCTCCAAACCCCTCGCGAGACGAGTGACACGCGGGGTGGCGAATTCTACGTGCAATACTGTCTTGCGTTTCACAGTTCGGCTGATATCGTGCACCTGTCATCCATGATCGCCCCGCTCGGTATTTTTACTCTTTTTTTTCTTATTATTATATTTATATATTTTTTTTTTAAAGACACACTCGCACACTTGCACAGTTATACTGGAGCGGTGGTGGTCCCGATCGACGGAAACGGAAAAACTACGAGCGTCACTGTCGCGGCGAGTTCTCGGCGCTTATCAGCGGCCCCCGGGGGAAGCCCCGGCCCTCGTCGACGGCGAGCGGGAGTGCGGAGGTCTGCGAGCGACGCGGCGGAGGCGGTCGGCCGATGCTGTCGCGTGCATGTGTGCAGCTACACTAGAGCCGCTAAGCCGGCCGAGCAGGCAGAGCGCGCGCGGACGCTCGGCGGGCCGCCTCGAGGGGGGGGAGGCGAGCGGGCGCGCGCGCGCGCCCAGGGAGAGACGGGGAGAGCGGAGCGCGCTATCGGCCGCGCCGCCGCCGCCGGCGGCGAGAGAGAGAGAGCGAGAGAGAGTGAGAGGGAGGGAGCGAGGGGCACCCGCAAGCGCGCCGCTCTCTCGCGTGCACGACGGGCTCCGGCTGCCGGAGAGCGCGCGACGACGCGGTGGGGGCCGCCGAGCGCGTGCGTCGGTGGGGAAGCGCGGGGCCAATGGTCGCGGCTCGCGACGATCGCCGGTCACGCCCACGGCGCGAGAGCGCGAGCCCGCTCGCGAATCGCGCTCCTATAACCTCTCCCTCGGCGGCGGCCGAGAGAGAACGAGAGGAGAGTCCCTCCGCGGAGGGAGACGAGCCGCGGGGAGCCGGCTTCGGAAAGACGCTCTATTTGCATGTCACTGATAACGGCGGCTGTTTCTGTGCCGTTTTTGCCGATTTTGCTTAATTTCTGTATAGGTTTTTTCGGGGGGTTTTATTGTTTAAATTATTTTTTTAGTGGTTCTTGCGAAAATTTGCAATTAAAAAGTGCGGTCGAGGTGAAGTGATCGACGTCTCATTTGTACGCGGCTCGAGTTTTTCAGGAATTTATTTATAAGTAATATGTTACAAATTATGATGCATATATTATTATTAATACAGATAATATTTTTGATATCTGAACTATAATATTCCTGGCCAATAATGTTTGCAAAAAAATACAATGAATTTCGAATTAAAATTCCATTTTTATAATTGCATATAATATAGTAAATTGTTAAATTTTAAAAAGTACTTCAGATAACCAATAAGTTAATTACAACTACGCGTTACAAAAATACTTACAAAATAATAATAAAAATAGTTATATCTATAAAAATCATCATTACTTAAGGTATATGTAATTTGACATTTAATAATTTCTATAATATTTTCTCTTATCACTATCAAAGCAGCACATTAATTATGATCGAGAAGGAATGACAAGGCAGTAAGGCGACGGAGGAAAAATAAATTTCACAAAAGCAATCATCTGCAGCTACTTTTGAAAACACGTTATTTCGCAAAATTACGTCAGCACCCGCGCCCTTACGAGACACTTTCCTCCTTTTATCGCTATTTTCGGATGATTAAAGACTTCCCTTTGTTCCAGGGCCCGGCGGAGCACTGCATGATTGACGGTCGCGCTTATGCACGCGAAGGGGTTAAAGCGACGGAGGGTCCGGGAGATCTCGCCGGAGTCTCGATCCCTCCTCCCGCCGTCGGAGGGGCGATAATCCGCGAAAAAAGTCCCTCCGCCCTGCTGCCACTCCGAGAGAGAGAGTATACACGCTCGCGCGGAGTCTGCGTCCGACCCCCGCAGAAGCGAGGCGCGCACGGCAAGGAGCGCAGGCGGAATTAGCCGACGTGGGGTAGGAGGGAGTGAGAGCGACTTTCGTCCCTTTATCGAGCCGCTCCGTCTCGCGGTGTCCGTCGTTCTGACGCTCACGCACACGGAGAGAGACGCGCCATAGACGCAAGCAAACACGAGTGTGCGGGCGATCCCGAGGTGGAGGAGAGAGAATTGGTCATTCGATAGCCCTGGAGTATGCAATATCCATTCTCGGGACTGGCGCTTGGCGATCCCCGGACGGGCGGGCTCCTTCTGGCTGGCCAAGGCGAATGCCCTTTTTATCTTTCCTTCTCCTAATCTCGTTGTGGCAGGTGTACACAAATTCTCGCCGAGAATTTTCCTTTCTTGCCGCTTTCATTCGCCGGTGTTGTGCTTTTTTATTGCCCGGCGCAAAATAAATATAGTCGTGGCTTTTGTGACTTTTTCTTTCTATATTCCAGGCTTGTTTTTGTCATAAAAGACATATACGCTGCAGGGTAGACTATTATTGTCGAATTATTTTAATAAAATTATTGGTGTACGCTTTAAAGAATGCAAAATATTATTTGCATTTTTTTTTATTTATGCATATTTGAAATGCAGTAAAATGTCGAGGAAATTCATTAGTTATTAACTATTTAATAATTTACATGCTATAAACTTGTTTAATTATTTTATTCTAAGGAACTCTTTTAAAAACAAAATTGAGAAAAAGTTCTTTAATAATTGTTAAAATGTAGGTAGCCCTCTCAAAGCGCTTGAATTTTACAAAAAGAATAGAATAGAATAGAATAGGCGTTTATTGTAAATTACAATATTTAGAAAGGTTTAGAAAGTATCGAGTGTATAAATAAATAGAAAAAAATTTTAAAGCAAAAATACTTAATAAAATACAAGATAAATAAATCACAGCCATTTTAAAATTACAATAAATTATTGCACTTGACTGATATCACAGTCATCTCTTAAATAATTATTACTGAAAGTAAGTCACAAATTGAACAAAATGATACAAAAACAACGCTAAATCCGCGACAAGTCTACGAAAAAGAAGAAACGCCTGACCTCGTCGCAGTATACACTCCACCCACTCGCGGGTGGAGGCCTCGTCGCTCGCCTCGTCGTTCATTACCATATACGCAGACTCGATCGTTGCCCCTCGGGCGGGCAGCATTTGAATTCGGCATGCGCGCAACGCCCTCGCCGGCTTTAAAGCCGTCGGTTATTGGTCGCGAGGCGCGGCGCGCGGCTCAGCCCCTCCGTCGGCGCCCTCGCCGACCCCCTACCCCGCCGGCGCATCTCCTTATCGCTCATACGCTATCATATTTTCCGGGCGCGAGGGGGCGGATTTGAATGCCCGGGGGCCGGTGTGTGCGCGCCGCGGGAAATCGCATGCCAAACGCGCCGCTCGGAGGGGAGGCTCGCGAAGGTGCTTTAAAGTGGCTCTCATTGGCCGCTGGGGAGCGCACCCGCGGCCGCCCCTTTCACCCCCTCAGGGGGGTTGCCGGCTTTTCTTCGCAGCTCCTTCCTTTCTCCTCTGCACGCGCCCTCCGCCGTGCACCTTCTTCCCTCCGCCGGCGACGGGAGAATGCCCTCCCCGCCTTCGCGAGCAACCCTCTCTCGTTTCCATGCCCCGGCGCCCTCCCGCGCGAGCCACCTTTTTCCTCCTTATAGGCGTTGTCACACCGATGCTGCGACGAGCTTGCAAAGAAAGCTTCCTTTCTTCCGCCAGAAATATTTTTGCATTCGAAATCTTATCGTCATATTTTTTATAGCAAATTTAGAGCTCAGGTATAATTACGTGCAAGCAATGATGAACGATGAAACGTTCTGTTTAAAATATGTACGTTCAAATGCATTGTATTATATGTATAATAATTGACTGATGATTTTAAAAAAAAATATTAAGAAAGAATGACCCCGTCAAAGCTCGCGACTGCATTATTCATAAAGCGCCATAATCATTTATCCGTTTCAACAATGTGCAGCGGCCCTTACTCAGCCGGTACTCCCCCTCGCTTTTTCCCTGTCATTTCGCCTGGATTCCGGGCCCTCGCTCCTCCTCGCTCTCGCGGCGGCTCTCCCTTCGGCCTTTCTTGCCGCTGTCTCTCTTCGACGAGACGAGAGCAAGAGAGAGAGAGAGAGGAGTCGAGGATCCGAAGGCTCTCTCCCGTCCGCTCCTCCCTCCCTGCGCGCTTGTGTATATACCCCCGGCGAAGGAGAGACGCCGCGGCGGTGGGGTCCCCGGCGCTTTCCCCTCGCGCTTTTCTCTCCTTCTCTCGGGCGCGAGAGCGAGATTCCGAGGGAGGGATGCGGGCCGCGTATTGATTTTAATGACGCCCCCGCCAGCGGCCGGCTCCGCTAACGCCGTTTTCCCGAGTGCGCGGATCTTCGAGAGAAAGAGAGAAGAAAGAGAGAAAGAGAGAAGAAAAAGAGAGAGAGAGGCTGCTGCTGGGAGCGCGCGAATTCGTGGACGAGGCGCGAACAATATCTATGCGCTCTGATTCCTGCGGGGATATCTAAATACGAAATTCAGCGTGGAGATCGTGTGCGGACGAGCAATAAAATTTTGATGCATAGCGAGAGGCCGACGGATCGTGGCCAGCTCGATACTTTTATTTATGAGCCGCTTTCGGATTTCGACTTGATCTTCGTATACCATTACTGCTCGAATTAATTTTTATTTAACTATTTCATTAGGGTATATTTTTTCTGTTTATTAAAGATCGATTAAATATTTTATTTCTGAATAATTAAGAAAATGTAGATGATAAGTATTTCTTTGTTGCAGATAATTAGCTGCTTCAATGATCATGGATTACTGAAGCTCGTGAGCATGATGATTGCAGAAAAGGTGAGTAGTAAAATTATAACAATTTTTTTTTACAATATCTAAATTATAAACGATAATTGAATATTCATACAGAAGAACTTGTTTCTTATATTTTATTGAAAAAAAGTATAATGAAATTAAAATTTATGCGTACCACATGTGGTGTAAAAAATGAGTAAAAAAAGTTAAATGCAAAACTGGAAGCAAATCTAGCAACTCTAAATATAAAAAAAACATAAAATTAAATTACATTAAATTTAATGCAAACATGATAAAATTCATGTAATCCCAGGTACACGAGCATTAATTTAATTTTCCTGCAAATTGCTTCCGTTATTTGCTTTAATCATTTTTCACAGTGTATACCCAATAAGCAGCAATGCAAAGCCCATTTTAAACTTTAACAATCAATCACTCGTTTAAAGCGGCACTTGTCGTTCGATTTAAGGGTTCAAGTAGCGGGGCAGGCGCCAAGTTCCCATTGACGCAACACGCGCCGCGGTTTCTGACAACCCTAATCTGAATACAGTCATCTGACTAACCCCTTCCGGAGGGGAGCGTTTATTATGTCTTTCATCCTTCGGTATTTGCATGGGGCTCGCTCCGCAGGTGCTCGACGTTTTTTAAGTAGGGAGGCAAGGGGTATAAAGTCGTACCTGCTCTTCGCCCGTGGCTAAGCATATTAAAGCAGTTTAAAACGCACGCACGCGACGCGACATACCTGCACTTTGCAGGCAAACCCCTTCGGGCGTGCCTTTTTACCGCTGAATAATCGCTACATTGAGCCGACTCGGCGGCCCATTACTTTATACGTGACGATTTTATTAAGTTCACTGGTGTTATTGAAATTGATGATTTAAGCCTATTCACCATTAAATCAAATTAAAACTGAAATTTGTAATTTTAAAAAATTTATTTTTATTTTTAAATGTTGCGTTCTAGGTTTTTAAAAGTATAAATTTTAATTTATTTGTAAGTATAAATAATAGTAATTTTTATTAATAGCATTAAATAGTATTTTAATATAATAGAAAAAAATAACGCATTTCAATAAAAGTGTAAATATACATTTGTATACTAGTAGCTCAAATTTTTCCGTCGCGCAGATTGAAAACTGTAAAATTAAAACTAAAAAAACTTTTCCACTAATCTCTTAACTGCCGTGTAAAGGAAAGCTCCGTACCCTAATAAAGGAAAGCCTCGCGAGGAAGGCATTTACGAGGACAAATCTAAAGTACCCTGAAAAAAGTCCTCCGACCCTCAGTGACCCAAATCGGACCCTCCCTCCGAATCGGCCTCGCTACCTTCTCACGCGCTCGGGCCCCCGAGCGTCTTTCCTCGAGAGGACCTGCCGCGCGTATTTGGATCTCTCGTCGACGGGTCGAACAATGCGGGAAACAGAAAACATCGAGTGTGCTCCGCAATTCAGCGTTTCGCGCTCTCGCTTTCCCCCGCGTGCTTCGAGCCATTCGAGATGCTCCCCCGTGGGCTCTCTCGCGCGTTTTTTTTTTTGCCACCCCTCCTCGCGCACACGCCATTATGCACGAAATTACAGGATTTCGTACAAAACAAAAAATCATTTCCCTTTGTCGCAACGACTTTTTTTTTCATACGAGCGGACCAGCTGCTCTTGCCGCGCTCTTTTCTATTTTTTTCTCCCTTTATTCGCGTTCGAGGCTTTTTTATAAGGAAACCAGGTCGTCGCGGTGCCTATCGCTCGAGTTCGATGGGTCTGTAGACGCGGAGGGTGTATAAGGAATCTTTCACGTGTTCCTTTTTTTTCTACTCGAGGTGTATATAAAGCTTGAAGGGAAAACACATTTTCCCGAGCCGCGGCTGCGTTTTATTGTACACCTGTAAACGGACAGTTTTATTGCCCTGCGGAGGTCCCGTGCTGATTTTTGCCTCTCTTTTACGATGAAAATTTTCGACGAGGGTATAAGCACCGTCATTTTAAAGTCTCCGGTAAAACGCGCGGAACCGTTGCTCTGGCGAGAGGTGGCCCTCGACAAAAAAAAAATCTGCCTCTTAGTAGAAACGCCAAAAAGTTTACGGTGGAGCGTACGTGCACGTGGGAAGGCAGGTAGTCGCGCGCTTCGGTCGCTCATTACTTTATTGCTGTCCCCGACGCGCAATAAGCGAATCCTAGGTCCCGGGGCGAGGTTTGTCTTTTTTTGCTTTATTGTCGTTTACAACTGACAAGTTTTAAAAAATTTAACGAGGAAAAAGGCAGGGGGACAATGCATCTCGGAATTGGGATGAATACTTGAGGAGGCACGACTCCAGAAGCTTAGTTCTTTACTGCTTTAGTCAGCAAAAGTAAATTTGCCTTTTATCGTATGGTCTTTTTATGTCCACGATTGTGGGAGTTAACCTGCCTCGAGGAATGTTCTGGACGGAACTGTTTTCGTATGTTTGTAAACGTGTAGTCTATTGTTAGAAAAATAAAAATTTGGTTAATATTCGTTCAGCTGCTGCATTACATTTGAAAATTAAAGTTTACTGTATTATCGTAACATCAAATGCAGAGAATTAATGAAATTTTTATTTTTATTTTGAACGACTTAATGTATTTTTTTTTTGCGCGGGTAGCTATATATGTAATATTGTATAATATATTTATTTCCACTTTAATTGTTGTTTCCAATTGTTTATAAGACTGCTTGCGTGTACACCGCCTTTCACGCATTTATTGAGGTTAATTCATACGCGAAGAAGTTATTTTACGCCTTTCTTACTTCACAGTTGTATTAAAACTATTTTACGTTAAGACTAATAAAAAGAAATTTACTATTATGCGCGTTCTTACTTCAAAATAAATTGGAAATGAAAAATATGTCAGCCAAATGAACAGATGCAAAGGCTATTTTTTATTGCAAAAGAGCTCCATATCGCGCCTCTCAAAGTGGAACAAAACGGAGTATTCTGTTATTCCACTAGTTTGAGGCTGCCGGCTCGCGTTGTGTGTATAATATAATGTAACTGGAGGTCGTCCGGGGGGGAAGCCTCCGACGCCGCGCGGCGAGTCGCGCGAACGAGCCCGAATGCGCGTGACGACTTGGTAATTTCCTTGGACACGCTCGTCATTACGCACGAGGGAATACTATGCGCGGCTGCAGCGTGTGATTATAAAATGAGCGGTTTCTTTTGTGGTAATTACCGCGGATCAAGGACGCACTCGGACGGCCGCGTATACAGATTCGGCCTGGTCTGCGGCGTCGTTAACTCTCCGTACTTACCCTCCGTCTCTTTCCTCATTCGGTTTCTCTTTCCTCCGCTCGCTTCCAAGATTTTCATGAATTTTTGGCCCGTTTCGCACATTTGCGTATTAATTGCACTTTACACATTTGCCAAGAATTAGTTTGCAGACGTTACGCTCTATAAGTGGAATGGTATATTAAGCTTTTTATAATTAAAATTATTAGTTGACAATTATTCATCGAAACGAGAAGCGCTTTTTTCCCCACTTAATTCTAATTGCGGCGTACAATGTCGCTGCGATTCTCTTATCTCGCGAATAAACGGCGCTAATTAAAATTTTAATTAATGTAGCCGATTAATCAGACCCGATGCACACATTATATATACATAATCGTTATAATTCAAAATTGCATGGTGCGCTCGCATTATCAAACGAGCCGCGAGAGCAGACGCATTTACTCGATTTGCTTTAAGACACGCCGTAGTTGCGCAACTGCAATTAATTGTATTTTATAAATAGAGCCAGAGCGCTGCCGAGATAAAATACATATCATCGACGCTCAAAACGATCGGGGCTCAAGAGGAGCGGAGCTTATCGATCGGCCGCTCCCGATATCATTAGCTCGTCCACTTCCACTATCATCGCCTCATCTTTTTTTTATCTCGCGAGCGCAGCACCCGCGTCTCTTGCCTCGGCCACCTCCCCCCCCCCCATACTCTCTCCGTCTTTCCGCATCGCGAAGCCCGCGCGCGGCTCGTAAAGTGGCGTGTCTCTTGGAGCGCGAGTGGCGCCACGTTCGCCATTTAAGAGGCATCTCGAGACTCCTCGCATCCGCATAATCGCTCGGCTTACGTAATAATTTCAATCAAGAAAAATGCACGGCCGCTCTTCAAAGTACCCCGAAACGCGCGCGGCGGCTCTTGGTGCACTTTCGCAACGGTCGAGGCCCGAGCAGATCCGTGAATTAATCCGTCATTATGCGATACTCGGAACGGCCGTTTTTACGTTGGACGGCGGTATCTTCTTTTTTCCTCTCCATGTCGCTTCAAAGAATGACCGTAAATTTAAAGAGCCTTGATTTAGGCGTCGCTTCTTCTTTCAATTCTCTCTTTCTTTTTTCTTCAGAGTTTGTTGTTTTTTTTTTATCGCGGGCAGTTGATGCGTTTAATTGCGCCGAGTTTTCCCGAGGCTCTTTTCGCGCGTCGCGCACGACTTTACGCGATTAGCTCGCGGAAACTACAAAGCGCGCGCTTCTGTTTACCGCACCTATATATATATATGACAGATTAATTGCGAGCTCTAATGTGTGTAAATAATGCATGAAATAAAAGGGACCGAGAAAAACATTTTTTCACGCTCCTCCTCTCGCAGCCTCCATTAATCTTCATTTATTTTCACGCTCAAGGGTCGAAATGTATTCCATGCGATTAATACGTAAAAGGAACAAAAAAATTCGGGTAATTTACGTAAAAGGCGACGCTCGCGGTACGACAAATTCATTCGTAGGAGAATCAGAGCGATAATTGTCCGGTTCCTCGGTGCGCGACGGCGACACCGTCGAATAAGAGACAAAAGTCGGTGGAGAGCAAGTCGGCCGTTTGAAATTCACAGGAAACGCAGCGAGCCGCGTCGCCGATAAGGATCGCCGCTCGAGTTTTAAACGAAGTGGCAGTGTATACACTTTTCGGAAAAGGCCTTCTTCGGTGCTACGAGGATACATCGGACGGACGAGGAATGCCGGTGAACCATCTTTGATTCGTCGGAATACATTTAGGTGGATTAAGGTAATTGGACGGTTACCGCGGCCCCCGGCGACCGCGCGAGTTAGCCGCCTCGCGTGCGTGTGTCACGCACGCCTCTGGAAATGGTATCGCGTTCGCGTAGGTGGCCTCACCGAGCTCGGGCCTAGATCTATAGATTGCCGCCGAGGAATGCGGGGAACACGCTCGGGTTCGCTGTGGTGGGGCGAACTTATGTAATACTGTGGCGAGTTAAAGGGTTGTCGAGTTTTTTTTTTTTTTTTTTTATATATTTTTTATATAGAGGAGATGTGTTGTAAATATAGAGTTCGTTGCGATCAAAATGTGGGTGATATCGGGGTAGCAATTATTTCCAGTTATCAAGTTAATGAAGCTCAATTTACGGTACGCTGAGGACTTAGAGATGATTATTTATTATTTGTTTTATTTTTGTTTGTCGTGATAACGTATCAGAGATAAGACGGACGGAACATTGTAAGTTTACATGCTGTATAGAAATTTGTAAAGTTAAAATTTATTTAATCAATGTTTTACACGAAATAGTTTGCTTACAAATATCATAACCGTTTCTTTGTATGATCACTTATTAATGACTGACATTGTAATAATTAAAGTAAAAGATTACTTCTTATTAAAATTCAGATTTAATAACTGGTGCTTGAGTTTTAAGGTGATACATTTAAATCTTAATGATTATTGAGTCATTTAAATCGAGTAACTCGCTTCTTGTATAATAATAAGTCAAGAAAGTGCTAAGCAGCAAACATTCATTATGAATGCGACTGTTTAATTTTGACTCCAAGAAATGAAAAAACACTACACCTCCATAAATAAAATCTTAGCAATAAAGCATCACTGCATGCATTCGCAATGAATAAGCTCCTCGTTTTCCTCGAAAGCCTGAAGTGCCTATAATTAAATGATACTAAATAAATAAAAATTAGCATCAATTAAACATCTACTCGCTCACCGAGACGCAAAGTGTGTCCCGCGCGCATAAATAATTTATCCGAGAGCGAGAAAAGTGTCGACGCCGAGCGCTGCGCCACGACCGGCGCGCCGTAAAAGAGGAGCAAAGTGCAGCCCGGAGCGGCGAAATCATTAAACCCCGTCCCGAGCCGTCAGTCAAGCCTCGCTCGCGGCGCGCTCGAATATTACAATTTAAATCCCTAACGACCCGAGCCCGTCAGTTTTTCACCTCTCTCTCGCCTCCCCCTACCTCCTCTCGTATATCACTCGCGTGCGAAAGTTTTCACCTCATTTCCTTACCGACAAAAGTGTGAATGCGCGGGCGCGCCTTTATAATCGGCGTCCCGCGCCGACTTCTCACGCGCGGCGCGCGCGCATCTCCGCGAAAAGCGCACGCACATGAAAAAAAAAACAACCAGGAGAGAAAAAAAATAGCGTGAGCGCGGTGCAGATTGCCGCGAAGGTCGCGCGCGGCATTGGGTTTCACGTAAGCGCGTGAGGGATATCAGAGAGTGAGGGAGAAGCCTGCAGCACGCGCCTCGATTCCAGTGCCCCCTTAAGGAGGCAGCTGCTGCGCCGCCGGCGACGCCGGCTCGGTGTCGCATGCACCGCCGTCTCTTAACGTCAGTTACGCCGGCGAATTACGACCGGAAGAATTCATTCTTGCACTCGCGCGCGGAATACGCGCTGCGCCCGGCGACTCGCAAGAGTCTTGCGGCAACGCGACTTGGTATTTCTGGCCTTCTTTTTTTAACCTTTCGTATATATGCAGGGACCACCTTTTCGGTGTAGCTTTTCGATTGATCTTTTTTGGGGATGTTGTAGCTGGAATTGTTGTTGAGGGTGTGATTTGCCTTGCGTATTGTACTTACATTTGTAATTTTATGTGGGATACTTTAAATGATAGAAAAATGAGCTCTTTTTTAATTGAATTTTTAATTGAATTTATAAAAAATTGTTGCATTTTATTTTGATTCTTTCGATGTAATCACTCGGTACTTGCAATTCGAATTGTTATATAATAATTCCTTTTATGTACGGTATATTGGTGATTCAATTTAAAAATCTTGTGTATACTTGTATTTTAATGGCCTATACCGTTAAAGAGGTAGTAACATATTTCTGCGTAGTTACCACAATGCAGTTTCTTATCAACTACCAAGTGACAACTAAATTTCCTCAGCATGTCCAAGACGACTAAAATAAAACAAATTCCCTACAGTTTTATTACTTACGCACAATTATCTGTCCAATCATTTCTGACATATTTATAGAAGCTACCTACAGTTGTCCATCTTCTTCTTACCTCCTCGAAAAAAGCCCAAGTACCAGAATCGAGAAACCGAACCGACTAAGCTATATCTCGGTACTGTGAAAAGAGAAAAAAAATGCAAACGGCCTCGATAACATCATCGCTTTCTTTCAAAAGCTACTGTACGTGCGCTCGAGGTGCGACAGTTGGAAAGCAGTCGAAGATCGATGAGGTTGCAACGTTTAGCCGTCAGCGCCTCGGTCTCCGCCGTAAGAAAGGATCGCGTTCGCTCATTATCAGTAGCCAGGTAATTAAACGACGGGGTGTTGCCGAAGCTCTCGGCTTCTTGCTCGCGGCGGCGGTAACGACGTTCGCGGAAAGAAACGGCCGCCCGTGGTATCCATTCGCACGTGCTCCCGCCGTATATATACATACGCAGCGAGAGAGAGAGATAGATGCAGTTAGGACAGAACGAACGAGAAAGACAGAGAGCTACATAATAAGAGAGAGAGAAAGGGAACACTTTTTGCGCTCAGTGCATCGTCGTCGTTGTCCCCTCCTCTCGACGCACGATGCATATATAGGCGACGGGTCTTCTTGCACTGCCGGCGCACATCAAAGCGAGCCCGAGCTAGTTCAGCCACTTAATGTCTCGAGTTTTCGCATTAGCGAGGCAAAAGCGAGCGCGAGCTTCCTCCGCGATAGCCGCGCGGAGACGAGCAGGGAGAGTAGAGTAGAGCGTTTTATGCCCGAGATGCGCGGAGGAGCGAGCTCGTTATGTACGCCTGCACTCTTGGCGACATTTGCGAAATTTCGTTGAGGTCGTTTAGCTCGCGGGGTTATTTCGCTTGAGTTGCGGCTTAGCGTTGTTTACGCGATCATGAGGATTATACTTCCTTTTCGTAAATCGCGTATCAAATCATTTCCTTATATTGATTAAATGGTCGCTTCATTTTCATATAGAATGCTATAAACTGAATTTGTTAATTTGCCAAAAATGGCGAAAGAAAACGGACAGTTTTTGAGTAATTTCCTTGATTTTGCTGATGCAAATTAAAAAAAAATTCTTTCTGTGCATTCAAAATTATATTATCTAACTTATAGAAAGTAACGTATAAAATTTAATCAATATGTTTTTTTCCTAAATAATATTATACCTAAATCTTAACAATACTGATGATTTATATTAAAACACACACTCTCAAACGCCTCATGAAACATCATCAATCCATAATTCAAACAACCCATAACTTATTAGTCGTTACGCATCACAAAACCCGTAATAACAGTCTCCTTTATCGCGTGATAAAAAAAATCGACGCGCTCGTCTATGTAAAGGGCATCGGGGCTCTCTGGTGCGTCCCGAACAAAAGCGTCGTTTTTTTTTGGTGGCCGGTCGCGATCCGAACGCCGAAGTATCTTCCCACCGTTTCGTCACGGCTCCTCGATTGCTGCGCGCGTTCCATGCAAATATTGATCTTCCCCCACTGAGCGGTCGATGGATAAAAAAAAGTCGCCTTGTCGGACGCATCTGCAATCTGCATACCAGTCCAGCTAGAGTACAATGCGTACGAGTGCCGTGGGGTGCTGGTCGTGCGTGGCTTCCTTTTTTATTGGCTTTTTTTCCCTCGCACACGAGGTATTCTAGTGTGGGGTGCGAATCGACAGTTGGCCGAGTGCTCTCTCTGTGATTTCCAAAATACCGAATAATGCGGGGAGGCGAGCGTGGGCTTGTTATCGGTGGCGCGTGTGATGTATTCATAATGAGTTCTATTTCTTTTTTTTTCTTTTTTCTTTTTATTTAAAAGATAAAATAATGTGATAAATCAATCAGTTAAGTATTCTGAATAGAACATTTAACAATTATAAATTTCAATTTAAAAGATTATTTTTACTCATATCAATAAAATTCTACAGGGTAAATATATCCTTGTAATAAAAATCCTAAACAAAAATACTTTAATGAATCGCTTTTTTTTACTGCCACACAACATCGTGCCATCATTTTTTTTTTAATGCAGCAAAATTGAAATCGTTCAAATATTATGCAAAACAATCTTAGGTAATTTATATTATTATATCCTACATAAAAAAAAAAATTGCGCGCGTTACATCAGTGTCGATGTTACTTAGGCGCGTGCATTAATTACGATCGTCGTTACTTAACTTATTCGTTAAAAATTTATCGCGCTTTTACGCCGTTGCAAAACGCCCGGCAGTTTTCAGCTCGCGCGTTTAATTACAAGTTTTGTTGCGCGCGCTAGCCGTGCTGACGAATGAAAAAAAATTAATTTAAAACGCATACCTAATTTCGCCGCGAAAGGCCGAGCGGCTTAAATCGTATCTCATAAATCCTATTACGGCGAGAACTCGCAGAGGTCGCTTACCATATCAACGGGCTTTCTTTGACTCTATAACTGTTTCGCAATTCGCGGAGAGAGAAAAGGAGACACGTACACTCGGCTACACGCACATACTCACATACACACGTACACACTCACACGTACGCGTGCACACGTGCACACATGTATGCGCGCGCAAAATCGCGGCCTTAAAAGAGTCTCATGTAATAATGAAGTGGTAAATGAGTTTGCAAATGAAGATACGGGCACACAAGCGCGCGTCATTCAAATCGCGGAAGTAGCGATTCCTCGCGCTTGGGCGCACACGCGCGCGCTCGCCCAGGCGAATGCGTCGTGGCTAGACGTAACCCGTTGTGGGTGTAATGCGGCGCACGCGGACCTATGCATGGTAAATGAGGCTCATATTGCGCGCGCCCGCGTATTATACCCTTGCCATCCGCGCGGATCTGAATACAATGAGCGCGCCCGGGAATATAATGCCCCCGCGTCTTAATGGCACTGCGCGCGACTTGTATCCTCGGCTTTAACTGCACCGCTCGCCATCTCTTTCTCTCTCGCGTTGCTGTGGTTCGTGCTTTTTTTTATTTTCTCCTTTCTTTTGCCTTTTTTTAACCGCGCGGAGATTAGATGCACCCGTTTTCCTGCGCATTGTTTTCTATTGCCTTTTTATTGAATCGAAATTACCGGACGATTTTTAGGCGCCGTTTGCGCGGTAGTAGAGGCTATTGTCGGCGGAAGGACGCTGGAATTAACGGATACGACTCGGCGATTTGTTATCGAGTGGCTGGTTTTTTCTGCTTTTCTGCGTGGAAAGAGTCTATACAGTAGCAAGTACGAATGCATCGAGCATCTGACGCATACGTTTTTGACTAGTAATATAACGTGCAGTGTAGATAAATTTTTAGAGGAAAAAATTAAAAGAATGTTTTGAATTATTTGTACGTGGAAAAATTTTATTGACCGGATAATGTTCAAGGCGTCAGGTGACGCGACACGATAGCAAATCCATACCGAGTCCCTGGAGGACTTTAGGCGACATCACACGTTCGGGGCTTTTAGGAACGAGAAGTCGCGCCGATCGATTCATCTTTCTTCGGTATATTCCACGTCAAAATATTGCTATAAATCATCGCGAAGCGCCGGCACGACGAAACGAGAAGGGCTTTTTCCTACTATAAGACGAATTATCGCGACTTCGGGTTCACGTATGCGAAGCTGTCGAAAGTGCGTCGGACAAACTTCATAAAGAGGAATATTAATCTTAAAGTCTGACTATATACGGAAAACTCATACGTGAGATTAAATAAACTGCATACAGTTATACTATTTTTACCATTATTCTTTAAAATTTAGTCATTATTTCTTTTTAGTATAATATTAGTTAACTTCGAGTTATTCCTTATTATTTATTGCTTCCCAGAACGTTTCTTTTCTCATTAAAATTGAATAGCATTTACTGTATCGGTCCGATTAAATGTTAAATACATATCATACAGCCCTACAGAAAAGTTCGTTATTCTGGTTAAAAAGGCACCGGCTGCTGTGTACCGTACAAAATAACATAGAACCTTCGATCAAAAAGTCACTCGACGACGTCCTCCTGACAGTTTCCGCGTTTCGTACGGTTCCTACTCTTAAAAAAGCCAATCAACAATAATTCATCGATGGGAAATTACAGCCAAAAATGTCGGCGACTCCTCGTATTTCCGAGTGAAAGGTTCGCGAGCGCGCACGCTCGCACGCCGAATGTTCGTTTCCGCCTAAGCCCCGTAATTATCCCCGCGGCGCTCCGCACGACATCGACGAATCAAGATAATAGTTCCCTTCTTTTCGGTGAAGTTTCCGTTAGGAATAAAAAAATAAAAGAAACGGCGATCCTCAGAGCCAACGAAAAATCGCCGCGGCGCGCGGTTCCGGTTCGAGGAAGGAGAAAATTTAAATCTGAATGAAAAGTCAGGGGCGCAAAAGGAGAAATGGCATTAGACGAGACAAGCTGCCGAGGTCCTTACTACTGCAGTTAACGTCGATATTTACATTGGCTTCGAGTCGAGACCAAAGAAATAGCTATAAATTAAGAGACTCCGAATGCAAAATTAGTATAGAGGAAAATACGACGAGTAAGTTGAGTTAGACGATTGAATCTGACAGGCATATCAAGGTGTGCGCGTCTTTTATCGGCATCTTTCTTCTGCCACGTCGTTCAGGTATGAAATGAGACGCTCGCGCGTACGTTCCTTTTAAAGCCTCGTATACCGCTCGAGGGGCAAGAGCGAGCTCGTCTCTCCCACGAATTTGCAAGTTATTTCGCCACGGCGTCGGCGTGACCGAATGCCCTGACGCAAATTGAAAATTGTTCCAAATTGACTCTCGAACCTATGCGTAAAATTGAGGAAAGAATCGCCGAGCCGCCCTTTCGTTTTGTTGCCCATTGTTCCGCGCATTGTAAGGGTCCGCCGATATTTTCGGGTCGTATTAATTTTAGTGACTTTATGCTTCTTTGTGAATATTTTCTGAAAAAAAAATACTCTGGTGTGGTTGAGACGTGTTATTACTTATTTCATGTATAGTTAAGATTATGTTGAAGATCGTAGAGTAGCGCTTGATTAGTTTATTGAGAGACAAAAGTTGGGAAAATTTAATTCTTTTTCAAAAAGTTTAAAATGAAAATAAAACAAAAAAAAAACTGAATTAAATCGTGTATTAAAATTCACTGTTAAGCAGATTATATGAAGTCAGTTGTCAGTAGTAACTTTTTATTTAAAAATGAAAATTTTATAATTGTTACAGGGTTATATTCAGACAAATTAAATATTAAGATTACGCAAGTATTCAATGATTGCAAAATAATTACAAAATCCCTATTCTGTTACTTATTATACATTTTTCTGAAGCTTATTCTAAAAATACGCCAAAAAAATTTCAAGCCTACCAAATCAGTTACAATTGTACAATTTTTCATTATAATTTTACGAGGCACTTACATTTTCAATACAGTCCACTATGACATTAGAGACATATTCGCTTTGTGCCTCGAAAATTGATTTTCAAAGCCGAGCAAAGGAAAAAAAAACCGAATGGAGCAAAACTTTAATTGCCCCTCGAAAATGTTCAATCGTTAATACCAATAGCTCTGGCGTCCGAATCAAAAAATCCGCACGCCGGCCAATGAGAGATCCTAATTACGTAACATTATGAAGGTATTATTATCTCTCAGGAGAAGTCCGGTCGGTGCGCGCGCGTATCCCCCGACTACGGCAAATGGAATTTCAAGGGTAGAAGCATGAAATTCCAATATCGATTCTGCGCGCAACGTGCGCGGTCGCGCAAAGAGAGAGCCACGAATCGGGCCGAGCGAAAGCAGGGGGAGGGAGGGGGGCGACTGAATAGTAGCCGAAATATTTTTTTCCCGGAGCCCCGGGTAATTAGCCGCGCTGCATAAGAAGTGGTATTTTAATGAATCGTAAAGCCGGTTGAGGCGGCGGCGCGCCTTGCGACGGAGCCGCGCCGCCGGTCAGTCAGTCAATCTTCGCTCCTTGGAAATTAAACGGCATTGCCTTTTGCCTCTCCTCTTGTCTTCGCACGCACGAGCCGCAGCCGCGCAATGCCCCTTTTACGTGGGCGTAGCGAAAGACTTCATTACATTATCGCGACGTCGCGCGGATCGTTCGATTCCCCATTATTTTCTCACCGACTGCGGCTTCGGACGCTCGCTCGGGTATTCCTTCCGATGTTTCTTTGCTTCTCTGCGTTTTTTTTTTAAGCTACTCTTTTTTGACGGAGGCGTGAAGCGAGATACTGTTGAGCATTCGTGTGTGGCTTCGGAGAGAAACTGGAGTTTCTTTAATTAGCAAGAATAATTAGTATTTTTTTTTAAAGATTTCTTTTATATTCGACTTGATAGAAGATTAAAAATTAATTTTTAATGAAAATATTGCTAGTCTAAATGGAGCGTATATTGAGAAGTACACGTAGCAAATTTCAAGTTTATAGTTTATAATTTAGTGGAACATTTTTTTTAATTTAAAAATTTTAAGCTGTTTACTATTTTGTGAAATAACAATTATGATTTAAGTAATTAGATAAGTGTTGATTATTTTTTACGTGATAAAATGTATTTATTTATGCCATCATGGAAACATAGTTTCACTTTTTGTGCAAAATAAGTTACTCCAGTACATATCTAAAACAATATCTTAATTTTTCCATGACTTATGAATTCTTAAGCTTATTCTTGGAAAGTGTATTTCCCACTCAGTCTTTAAAGGTTAATACAATCCACTAATTAGATTTGTTATGGTATTTATAACTAATTATCTACTATGTTAATTCGCCCGTGCGTTCTTTACTACAAATAAAATGAGGATAATGTCAAGATCGCAGATTGCCATTAAATTAGCTCACGCTATCTTAAAATTTTAAATAATATACTCGTCTTAATATTAATGAGTGAAATATTCTAGGCATTAATATTTGTTATCTGTCAGAAAATTAAAATTAAACGTTTCTTCTGAGGATTTATTATTGAATAATTTTTCGTTTCTTCATACTTCTAGCTTCCTGCATGTATAAATACTATTTTAATTATATAAGAATTAATTTATAAAATAGCAACAATTGACCTTTACAAATACTATAAATAATCTCTTTAGCTCATAAAATCGAATTTCTCCTAGAAATTTAATATAATTTGCTAAGCAATGTAATAAATTAATACGCATCCTACTTATTTTTTATCGCGAATCGCAAGAAAAATGAGTGCAACACAGCCTTCGCTGCGCGCTAGAAAAACAAAGTATAATGTAATAACGCAGTAACAAACTCCTCGGCTCGATGCCACTCGCCGAAGGCATGAGCGGCGCAAGGAGGATTCGCGCGACAAGTGCCACGGTAGTCTAATTAAAGCTAATTGAATGCAAACACGACTGAAGTCTACCGCGCGGCGCTCGGTTGTTCGCAGCCGGGATCCTTTCTCTCCCGCCGCGCTCAGGGAGAAAGAAGATCGTCTGCCTCCCCTCCCGGTAGTCTCTTTCGCTCGTCTCGAGACGAGCAGTAGCTACAACAATTTTCTTAATCATCATACTAATTGCCGTAATTACGAGTCGTATTATGGTAATGAGATGTGACAGGAAAGATCGCTGACGCCTGCGAGCTTTTGTTTTGACACGCCACCCGGCGATCTTTATTTCTCTTAATACAATTGTGGGCGCCGAGATACAGTCCCTCCCGCACGATGATTTTTGATAAGTCGCATTGTCGTACAGGCCCGTCGTCGCTCGTTTGTGAGGCGCGACGTTTTTTCTCTCCTTCCTCCTTAGCGCGCGCGGGAGAGAGGATATACGTTGTTCAGCGAGCGCCGCGTGAACTTGCTCGCTTTTGAGGGAAAGATCTTTTTTAGACTTGTAAGTTAAAACCATATTGTTTTCACGGGGACAGATTACCGTTTTAAATTGCCGTCTCTGCCTAGGGATTACCGTTCAATTAAGGTTGTTTAAAACAGTTCTTCCTAATTGCGTAAATCCTAATTATATACATGAGGCCTTTTCAGCAACTGCTTAATTTGTGATTTTGCTTTAAATCAGGCTGTAATTGGGCAGCAGTGGATTCTAAGTTAATTGACTTTAAAAAAAATAGAGAAAATTACAATGCGAAGTAGAAAATTTCACAAAATTTCTTTTTATCCAAAGATAAATCTTTAATAATGTGGATAAAATATACGCACTCGCTTCCTTCAGGTTCAGTTTAACTTTGAATTATCTTTATATCCTATTATAGAATTACAAAAACTGGTTTAACAATATACACACATTTTTATAAAAAAAATGAATTGAGCGAAAATGATTAATTTAGATCACGAATGAGTACGTCACCTGCGATGCACATCAAAGGTCACGATCAGCAACAACCCAACGAATCCTTTGTCATTAGCTGGACTTAATACTTCCCTTTCATTCACGATAGAGTCATCTTGTATCCGAGGTCAGTAACGGCGGCTGATCACTCATGCAGAGCTGCTCCTTTTCCGGCAATAAAATTCAAGTTAAGCTTCGCTTGCATATACGTGCAGCGCGAGTGGGTTTCGCCGTGAAGATCGTGCCTCGATCCTGCGTGCGATCCATGCGCTAATAGAGAGGCTCGTAAAAGCGCCTACTCCGCGGCTCCCGCGAAAATCGGCCATTGTCCGTTTCCCGCGAAATTAGACGTCGATGATTTATATACGCGATGGAGTGATCATAAATAAATTAGAAATCAAAGCGCGGCGAGCCATTAAAAGGACCCGCCGATGCTTCATTTCCATTGCTAAACAGGCCTCCGCGATGCGATCGTCGCTGTAAAGATGCGCCGCCGCGTGGCTTATCAGATAGTTTGCAGACTGAATGGGAAATCTTGTTTTTTATGAGAGGAAGCGCGACGAACGAAGAGAGACTGATTGGAATCATTTGTAGGTTGTTAAAGAGTTCCGATGGATTTCTCTTACCTTCGGGATGATTTAATCGACAATGAAACAGCCGTCCAATAATAATGATATTCAAATGGTATTATAAATATACAAATGTGCTTTTGCTTAGCAGGGAAAGGTCCTTTGAGATGTTCATTGTAAATCATTTTTCATGGGCAGCATATACGTTAGCCTGCAGTAAGTGATTTGATTTATCCGCACCTACGCAGTGTGTTGGCCAATGAAGAATGAACGACGTGTTTTCGTCTCATCTTTATTTCCCATCATTCTTCTCGAATCGTGCGATTCTTTGAATAATTTTGTTAGATTGCAAACCTCCAGCTTGGCACCAAAATCCGAATTTTCGAATCTCGGCCATTGTAGGGGTCTACGCCGGCCGAGATAGAAAATTTAAATTTACAATCCCGGTCGTCGTACTATCTAAATATGAAAGAGTGACATTCACTCTTTCAACGTTATAAGTCATTCACTCTTCCCAATAAGTGGACGACTTATAAAGTCAAAGAGTGAATTTTCACTCTTTCATATTTAGAGGGTAGGAGGTCTTCGGCATTTTCAGATAGTTAACTTGAGTTGTAGTCGGCAAAAGATCCTGTCGACGAAAAGGCCTAGTCTCTTGTAAGCTTATAAAATTCGATGATTAGTCGAAGTGTAATTTTCTACTTATCATATTACTCATACAATGCCTATCTTCAAATTTAATAATAATGAGTCCCGTTAAAATTTTCAAGCTACATAATTTTATACAAGAAGCTTTCCCTAAAAAATATTTATCAACGCTAATTTTCGCTAAAAAAAAATCAAGCACAATCTAGAAGCTCGATACAATTTCTGTAAAGTTGTAATACAAGTAATTTCCTCGAAACGCGACTGCATAGCTAGAACTTGTTAATCGGCCAGCGAAAGAAGTGCAGAACTTTCGCGCATCATGCAGGTGCACAGCGCGGAAACCCCTCGAGTGCGCATCAGGAACCAAGCGCGACTCGTCGCGGCGGCATGGGCACGTAAAGAGCGACTTCGCGCCACAAGCGCGAATTTCGCAGAACTACGCGCATGTAGCTCGCATGCAAACCGCCGGACGACGATTAGCGCGCGGCTTCCGCGCTGCGCCGCCTTCAATGAGAGAGCGCGAAAAACGCCCCGACGCCGCCGCCGCGCGCTCAGAGAGCCGAGGCGCTGCTCTCTTTCTCTCTCGCCCCGGGGGAAGAGGCAATTTGCGTTTAATTATTTAAATAAACGTAGGTGGCGTGACGAGGCACCGAGAGAGTAGGAGCGCGTGAGCTGCGACGTTCGTTATCCGTCAGGCAAATGAGGGAAATATCGCGCGACGCACGCGAGACTCCCTCTCCATTAGCGGACGGTGCCTCGCGAGATCCCCGTGTGATAGCGAGGCCTCGAGGAAGTCGCGATGCTGCCACGGGCGTCGTTAAACTTTGTCGCGCTAAGGCTAACAGGAAGAGCAACGAGTTCGAGAACTTCATTACATGGCCGTATAATGGAAATATTTTGCCCGAGAAGCAAATCTTGATGAGATGCAGGTTGATCGGATTGCATTGTGGATATAAATTTTACGGATTGCTGTTTACATGTAACGTGTCGTTCATTTTGGTTTGCTTTTCTTTTTTAATTTCATTTCAAGGTTAATATAGTAGAATGAAAGTCTTAAAAATTATGCTTAAATTTGCACTATTATTTTCTAAATACAACTTTTTCTTTAAGTTTCTTTGAATGTGAATTTATGTAATATTAATGTCTTCTTGTAAATATGTTAAATATGTTCTGGATGTCTAAATTGCTTTGCTTTCTAGTTTGAGAAGGAACTCAAAATGCAATAGGCACTGTTCACCTTTAATATCTTGATGATGCCGATTGTTTGTTTGCCAAGACTAATGCGCTTTTACATGGGAGTACGGTCAATGCATAAATAATTAGTCTAAAGAGTAGTAAAGACTGGTGTATAAACAAAACATTCATGAATTGTTTGGATATATTGACATGCATCAAGTCTACAGATGCACAACTATAAAATGCAACAGATGAATAAAAAAGATAATGCATTTTTTCAAGCAAATAAGGGAACTGGTGAATTCAAGGTATTCAATTAACAGCTTCATTATGAAATATGAGAACAGCTACAATAAATGTCACAATAGTTTACTTTCTACTTTCTTAATTATCACAACATTCTCCTTCATTGTACATTTATTATTATATACGGGTTCACACAGCCCCGCAGATCCTCTACATTTTCAAAAACTATAACACTCACACCGTGCCCATCGTAATTGATGAACGCACACCGAACTACCGCTAAACAATAATTACATAAAAGGCCAGCACAGCTCGAAGCATAACGAACGCCGAAACAAGGCGCCTGGAAACCGTAAATAACTTTCGCCGGGAAAGTCGCGGAAAAGCGAGAGTGCGCGCTTTGCGTATACAAAACGGCGAGTACTCGCTCACGCCCCTCAGCTATAGGCTTAAAAGAGCGGCGTTCGGCGAGCTTCCGTCGCGTGACCGCACGCAAGTGGATCATCGCGTCGATGCGTGAGCATAGAGGCCGCGTTCGTCGAAGGAGGCGCGAGTTTCGCGACTCGCGGCGCAATTTAAAAGCGCGCGGTTCCTTTTAAACCAGGCGCGCATGCGCAACCTCGCGAAAATGATAACAAATTATCAATAATCCCCTGCATTATTCATGCCCGCGGTATTTTCATGCGCACGCGCTCGATTGTAATCGACACGTGGTGCGGAGGCGCGCGTTAATCGCGCGGTTTTCATCTGCGTGTGGCGGTGATATATACGCGTTCGAATAGGTGTATATATACGTGTGTGCACGAAGACGAGAGAGGCACAACAGGCGCGAGAAATGCAGAGCGAAATAATTGACGCTATAAGCGGATATCTTATTTCGCGGCGGCGGCTCTCTGATGCAGCTACACGATGCATATTTATCATCATTCAAGGGGGGAGAAAAAAAAGAAACGCTCGCAATGGCAATGATTATTTATGAGGCGCACACGCTGCTAATTGCACCATGGATTTTCTTGCCTTGCCACGGTGTAGCCGACTAGAAGTAGGTGAAAAAAAGCAACGGACTTTCGTTGGAAACACTTTTCCCCGTATAATTCTTGTACCGCCTTTAGAACTCAGCGCGGTCGTCCTACGATTGGGTGCATTTACGTGCGGATTGTGCGCGGCTTGGTTAACGTCCTCTTTTTTTTGTTTCCTTCGATGGTACGTAGGAGCGATGAATTTTGGATGCGTCTCACGCGTCGGCATTAGGAGACTTTCCATGGCATTTGCATAGACGGAGTGCGTGCGCGCGGGTGGCGATGGTGTGTGCGAGCGTGTATGTGCAATGGATGCGCGCCGCTTGCATGTCGATCTGACGTCGGGACATGCTTCGACGTTCGATTTCATAAGCATGCAACTGGCTCAATCGCGACATTAAACCTCCCGCGGGCGTCTGACGGCGTCGACGGAATCAGGATTCCCACCGATATCTGCACCTAGATATTCAGATGCCTGCAACGACGGACGTGAGCTCGAACTTTCCAGAAACGAGCTTTGGCCATGGAGTTTGTACCTTTTGTTTAGTCACACGTTACGTTAAGAACAATCTGCATGGGCATGACGCAAACGTCAAAAACGATGAAATTATGTATTGAAATGACGTGATTAAAACGAAAATATGATTAATTAAATTAACGTGTAATATTTCGTTTTTATTCATTTAATTAAAATCATTGGCTTCAAAACATTTGAGTGGGAAGCTTTTATCGCAGTCCACGTGGCAATAATCTGCAATCTCAGTTTTATACAAATAGTCTCCTGAGTGATTAGGCACCTGCTGAATGAAGACTATCAATGTTTCACTATAAAACTGATAATCAGTTAACAGATTAGACCTGATTATAAAAGAAATTACGTTTAATTACTAAATATTTCGATAAAATCTTGAAATAATTTTAATCCATATTATTATTATCACATTCTGTATTTATGGCATTTAACTATTCGTCAATTTATGTAAAAAATACAGCTTCTTCGTTTGCTTTTAGTACAAAACCGTTAGTACATGTGACTGTCTTTCTTTTCCATATAATTAATACATATATTGACGTTCCCACTGTAAACATTCATCTGAAAATATTTATCACGTAAGACGTAGAAACAGATCGAGTTCGAAGCAGACCCAATAAAAACAGCAATCGGTCAATTAGTCAAATAAAAAAAAATCGCACGAGACAGAGACCACCAGGACAGCGGGGCAGCGCTGTAGGAGCCGCGGCAACGCGGCGTAGAAGTCGAGACGTGCGCGTCGGCACGATGATCGATCGTCGCCGCGGTCAATCGCCGGGGCGACGAGCTCGCACGGATATGCATCGGAGGATGATATCCCCCTTTGCGCGCTCTCTCGCTGTGCGTCGCATGACCAAGTGAGCCGCGGCTCGAGCGGAGGGCCCCGGCCCGAGGAAATTCGGACGAATTTGCATGCACGGCGAGGAGGCCCGATCGTTTCGTGGAGGAAGACGATCGACCGAAATAGACGTCCGCGGCGAGCGCGCGAAAGTTGGAACGTGCGCGGCACCTCGGCCCGTGTGCACCTCGACTCTCTGGAATGGATTTCTTAATTTTGAACGACTTTCGCTCGATGTGATTCATCGATTGACGAGCTATTGTTTTGCAGTGGATTTGGGTCAGTTGTGAGTGTTTGTCTGTTTTTTTTTACTTTTGTATTTGGTACTCTTGGGATATAAACGTTTTTTAATTGCTTTTTTTTATTTTTGCGGAACGGTTGTTCCGTCAATTTTTATTGATGAAGTGAGTGTGAGTCAATTACCTAGAAGCATCGTCGATGGTATCGGGATAGTCCAGGTCGTCACTATCTTAATGTATTCATAATTGAAAATCAGGAAGTGTCGAAACGACGTTGGCTGAATAGCGGAGATACGAGCAGGCAGTCAAATTACGTGATTGACCCATCATTTGCATAATGCCATGCAAATGCGAACTCCATAGCAATTAATCTGCAAGGATTCGCCAAATCAATCTTCTGGGTTCTAAAGAACCTTGAGCTGTATAAGGCATACCTGCTGACCCTTCATATAAATTATAAAGCTATTTTTTAAATTTACTAAAATTTTGAGGTCATCGAGAAAGGCTTTTCGATAATCGAATTATAATTTAATCAATTATAAAGTATTGAAATCAATTTATTAATTCGATAAAATATTAAAATTTAGATCAAAAAGTATTCGTTGCGTACGGCAATACCCAGAAAATTGCTCGCCTGGCGATATATAATAATTAATATGGGAAATTCTCATAAATACTTGCGGTTTGATAAACCGTTCGAACTTTACAGTGACCGTTCCCGCAATTTTTACGCGAAAAAAAAAGACGCAATCATCAATCAAAGCAATTAAACTTATCCCGTCGATTTTCTCGTTTAAAAAAATTCAATAAAATTTCATCGAGGAAAAAGGCGAATATTTAACGATCCAAAAGTGCAAGAGCTAATATATATACATACGTATGGCAGCGCGAGTTGCCAAGGCCCCTGGAGCGGAGGTCCGGGGCAGATCGGCCGTCGGCTAACTACCGCGGCGATGAAAACGAGCGCCACAAAAGGTCGAGATAAAACGAGGGAAAGGAATAAAGAAGCAAAGAGGGCGTCCCGCGGTCGACGGGCTCCGAGCGCTGCACTCTCCTTCCCTCTCCCGGGCGTCTCAGGAGCGCTCGCGAAAAAAAAGACACGCCAGCCGTGTTATTACAGCGGAGCCCGCGCGTAGGAGCAACGAGTCCGGCACTATCCTCCCTTTCCCCCTGGTCACCCGCGCGACCCCCAAAATCGGCGCTCCCATAAACCCTCCCGGGCCCCGATCTCTATTATTAAACGCATATCAATCAGAGGTGGTCTAACGCGCTTTTAAACGCGCGCGCCTGATTTATCGTGCGATTCCGCGTTGCGTACATTAACGCCGACCCTCGAGGACTAGTGGATATATAGCGAAAAGAAAAAAAAAAAAAGAGAGATATAGGGTGAGAAGCGGCGCCGCTTGATTTTTACCACTCGCGGGGATGATCCGAATTACGTAGACTCGTTGGTAATTGCCCAATCGGCTTCCAGCGGCGCGCTATCGGCCGTGTCCATCACGGTCACGAGTCGATTGGCCTGATCAAGTCGTTGCTCGTCCCCCTTTTTTTTTTCTTCAGCGGCTCCGGCCTTGAGGAGGATGACGCGCGCGCCCCGGCCACCGGCGGTCCGCGATGTCAATTAACATCTGGAAATTTGCTGTCGTATAGCTTTGTGTTTTACCTCTCATTCGTCTTGTTTCAAGTGCGCTTTATGCAGATTGTATCTCAACTAATGATTGAGTCTGTAAATTACAAGGCAATTAATTGCGACTCTCACGGTGCAGCGCCCGTATAGTGAGCGACGATTGTTCCGTAAGGTTATTGAACAATTTTTTTCCTCCTTTGGACGAGATAGACTTTTCTATTTTAACAAAGAAGAAATAAATAAGGTACATCGGTCATATAAAATACACAATAAAAAAAAATATATATACTTCCCTCACGTATAAGCTCCAAAGTCGCGGCTTCCTTATTTTCTGCTTCCCGCACGATGCACGTCGTCCCGCATGTTTTCATAATTTAGAAATCCAGATAGAAATCTATCGATCCCTATCTAAATTCAAATCTCCATGAAAGTGACCAAAAAGAGTCGCGACCGCTCGAAGCTCCATTAACCCGTGGGCAAAGCAAAAAATCATCTCACGCGCGCGGTGACTTTTCTCACAGACACTTCCCTTTCGCCTATCGAGTTTTATATACACATAGACCCTTGGCGCCTGGTATCGGCTCACGGCGAAAAATGAGCCGCTCTTGTAAAATGCAAATGACGCGGCAGGCAGTAAAAATGCGCTCGCGCTCAAGATGGAAATAAAGCGGCGGCAAAAAGGAAGGAAGGCCGCAGCCACCCTTGAGCCTCGGCGCGCGCATCTCTCGAAGATTATAAACAAAAGCGCACGAGCTGCCCTGGAAAACGGAGCAAAAGGAGGCAGAGGGGGGAATCCCAGGGCGCTCTCTTACACCTGCGGATCCTGGAGGGGGGGATAAGGGGGGGTATCGTGTGTACGCGTCCAGGCCGGGAGAAAGGCGCGTCGCCGTCGCATGCTCGGTTATCAGATCCGATGCAGCTTCCTGATAGTTAATTAACGAGTTCATTATGCACCCTCCCGAGGGGGCCCGGAGGTGCGCGCTCGCGCGACCCGCGGGGCCCCCGAAGTGAGGCATTGCCTAGATGCCCGCGAGATAGCGACGGCCCGGTGGGTGGCGCTATTTTATTGCATCACGACCTCCCCCCCTACCTCCTGCTCCTCTGCGGGCTGTATACGCGGCGTAAGAGCGCGAACCCGGGGCCCCCGGACCTTCGAGGCGCCCGTATCTTCCTCCGGCTGCGAGCGACCCCCTCCGGCACCGCGACGTCCGTGCAAGCTTATCTGGATGTCCTATATGGCGAGAGATCCTAGCCGAGCGATCCAATTATAAGGATCGATGGATATGACAGCGGTGGATCCGTTGGTTATTCGAGATTACAACAGTTTACGTATGTTAATAATTTTATAAAATGTGGAATGTGTTATATTAATCTAATATTAACTGCACTGAGAGAAATGTTTTAGTAAAAATTACAAGTCGTTTAGTAAAAATGACTGAACTGCTTGGGAAAGTGGACTGCGGCATTTCGAGAGAAATTACTAAATTTTTCAGTAAAATTTGCACAAGAATATAGAAATTTTGCCCGTCAGTATTTTTTACTGCATTTGGCAAATTTTACTGATAACTTTAGTAATTTCTTTTGAAATGTCAGTCTGTGACCACTTTCCCAAATAGTTCAGTAATTTTTACTAGACGATTTATAATTTTTACTAAAATATTTCTCTCAGTGAGTTAAAAAAGGTTTAGCAGGCTGATTAAAAGATAAAATGATAGTCAGTGATTTTAGCGCATATTTAATGTGTATCTTGGCAATTTAAAAAAGAGTTCAAATTAATGTAAACGCTAATTTCAGTCAACAAAAAATTAAAAAACGAGGTATAATGACAGTCGATTATGGCATCGTCAACGGCAGTTCGTAAGGAAATCGTATTTTTAAAAACGACCGATCATTAGCGTCAAACGAGTCCGGGCACTGAAATTTATAATTGTTAAATTAAGCCTTAAAAAAAAAAAAAAAGAAAGAGGAAACTATACAGTATTACGAAGTATAATAAACTTATCAGCAAAAGCCCAACGAAAAAGAAAAGAAGAGAAGCGCACGAACAGCTGCGATGCCTTGCAAATTTCGCCAACGGAAAAAGGAAAGAACAAGAGATAGAGAGCGAGAGTAACGATTTCCTCAAACTCAATATAAGCAATGAACCAATTACGTCCTAAGTGTTTTCTGGAGGAACGCGCGCGCGCCGCGAACGACCACCTTCCCCTCTCTCTCAATTTCACCCGGTAATACGAAAATTCGCCTCGTCCCGTAAAGGCCGAGCTGCAAGCTTCACGTGCGGCCGGGCGTTATTAGCGCCTGCTTACTCGCGCGCCCTAAGCCGAAGCGCAGAGAAGAAGCCGGCGCGACGCCGACGGTTTTTGCTATTTAATTTCCTGGAAAGCGGCGAGATACACACAGACGCGCGAGCGCACACGGAGGAAGCGCATCAATCACCCCGAGCTGACATGGAAGCTGTAATTTGGCTAACCTCTTTGACTCTCTCGTCGCCGGCAGCGGCGAAGGGACCCCCGACGCCATATCCTGCGCGATTAGGTCAACTGGCATTCGAAAATTGTTTACGACCCATTGCCCGAAAGCCTGCATAATCAAGGTCAGGCAGCCTAAGATCGTTCCGGCTTTTTTTTTCGTTAACCCAAGGCGCAGGTAAAGGCACGCGTGGAGAAGAGATTCGCCGTCAAAGGTTCTGCGGATCTTTAAAGGGTTGAGAGAGGCGCATCTTGTCTTCTTTCTTTTTTCTTTTTTTTTTTTAAGACTGGTGAATAATGAAGTTTGTAACGCGATAATTATATGCAATTTCGAGGATATATTTTTTTTTTACTACAATAATATAACCAAGCGGGAATTATATAAAATTTAAGCCCGGTTAACAAAAGAAAAGACGGGGAGGTGCGCGCATTTTCGGTTTGATTTATTAGGGCGATTTTACATAATTAAAATGGATCTTGACCTTGGTGAAAAAAGGAGTATAATAGTTTCTATAAATAGAAGCGCGCGGCATGGTTGCTGCAATAATCAAATTGAAGTAATTGTAGAACAAACCCGCGGATAAGCGATCGGGATATCCCGCAAGTATTAATTTCCTAAGTGTGAATGATTCGCGCGCGATAGATAAACCGGCCTGATAGGAGAAAACCAATCTTTGCACTAATAATTTGTTCTTCGGTAGCGTGAAAAATATTTACGAGCCACCGTTGAGGGAAGCCTCTCGCCGAGCGATTTTCTTGTATTAGCAGAAAAACGTTTCTTTCCCGTAACTCGACGCTCCTTTCATCTCTCGACTCGTTTCTGCTGCCATCCCCCCTCTCCGCTTTTTTTTTCGATCCCCGATCCACCCTCGCCCACGTATCGCGAATCGAGATCCATCTCGGCTGTAGTTGCCGGGCGATTATGTACGATATATCGATAATAATTTAAAAGACAATAGATCGGCTTTAATCTCGCGGGCGTTCGGGATTTTTGCGCGCTCAGGCATCGTTACGCATCGCGTTCGGTCTAATCTGAAATCTGAAATCTCGAGCCGGCGCGAAGCGAGCCGCTTCTAAGGTCCTGGCGCGGTATCTGGGCCATTATCGTCGTGAAGGCGCGCGCTGCACGGGCCACGGTAAATACGCGGATAAAATCGCCCGGCGCGAGTTTAGCGCGCGCGCGCGCGCCTCGCCGGTCATAGTGGAGCTCTCCGCTCGGGAGATAAGGCCGGCTGGTCGCAGCAGCGCGAACGAGCCCGACCTTACGGCCAATCGCCACCTTCATATCGATAAATCGATTAGTGTCCAATTTGATCCTTGTTACGCGCGAGCCGAGAGCCCTTTGCGAGGTTAGCGCGGCTCGAATTTCTTATTCAGAGTTCCCCATTGTGGTCACGGACGCTGCGGCTTTTCCTTAAGCTCGGGGTATTATGGCACGCGTGTTACAACACTTTTCGTGTGTTCTATTTTCAAAGGAATTGTTATTATGTTTTTGAGATCTTTTACTTCGTAAATTTTAAAGTACGATCTGTTATATCGTATCATGTTTGAATTTGTTGCAATTAAATTCATTTTAAATACCACATGTTTGTGATATCAGTTTATAATGATATTTTTTTTTTGTTTTTCAGGATGCAGTTGAACAGCTCTGCTTGAGTGGTGAGTTTAATATATTTTTTAAAGAAAATACTAATCTAAAAATCATGCCATCATCTTTTATATTTATATAAATTATACTCATTTATATAACTTTCTATATATTTTGCGTAAAATTTAACGGTGTATATCAAGATAATTATTCTACACTGAAAAAAAGGGTCATTAATCACAACTAACTATTATTTTTTTCAACTAATATTTATTAGTTGAAACATTCGGCAAGCTTCGTCAAGTAGTAAACAAGTCATTTATTTTAAGCGATAAAAATATGATTTAATTTAACAATAAAACTCCCCTCCGAGCAAAAACAATTCCTCAGCGAACTCTCCCAGCGGCGCGAACGACGTCGATGCCGAATTTTAATAGCCCTATGCAAAATATATCGCCGAAACGCGAACGCCTACTCAGGCATTCACGAGTTCGCGTTCCAAGCAATTGGCTCGCTCTTTATTTTCTCCACCGAGGCAGCCTCTCTCCGCGAGGGGGTTGGGCTGCTCGCGGTCCCCGCGAAGCACCTCGCCGAGGCCCCGGTCGCCCGTAATTTCGGCGCTCGCTGACGAATTTATGAACGCCGACGCATTTGAATGTTTCGCCGCGAGGGACGGCCCGCGTCTAGTCTCCCCCGTCTCCATCTCGCTTCCTCTCCCGCGAGATGCCGCGCCGATACGCGGCCGAGATTTAGAGCTAGACGCCGGCCTCGGGCCCGGCGATGTAAATCATCCGGTGGGCCTTCCTAGCGCCACCCCTATAATCACTCGAACGCCCCTGCGCCTCTCGGCGTGTCCGCTCGAAAAAGCAGCGCTACTCGCGCGGAGCCCCGACACATCTCGACGGAGAGGACGGACCTCGTTTCCGAGCGCTGCTGCCCTTATCTTGCCGGTGAATCGTGCCTTTTTTAATCAGCCGGCGAGATAAGGGCCCGCTAATATTCAAACGGCCGCGCGGTGGGTAATGGGTTCGGTCGCTTTTATAATTCCCGGCGACACGTGAGCGCGACATTTTTATGGGACGGCCAATTATTAGTTATCGATTTCTACGGGCTCGAGATCGCTGGCTGCTTCTTTACATTCTCTTTTATTATGTGCTTTTTATTGATATCCTTCAAATTTAATGTGGCACTTTTAATTCCGACGTGTGCAGCGGGTTTTATTTTTATATTATGAATTATTTATACTTACGATTTTATTTTAATTTTTAGATGTACTCATTCGTCAAGTATGTTGTAATAATGAAGAATTTAATTGAAACTAATTAGCTATACGATAATGAGGGAATTGATTACGAATGATTGGAAAATTTTGTAAAAAAAAAAATATTATTAAATGATTCGTTTAATGATATGTCCTTGGGGAATAACGGTTTAAGTTTATTTTTTCGACATTGAAATGACACGAAATTATGCAGATAGATGCATTTAACTGCATATACTCAATTACATGTTCTTATAAAAATACGAAAAAATGGATTAATGTATTAAGTCGTTACTTCGCAAAGTCGTAACAATATATTCAAGGTAGACTCGGGGATTTAATTTAAAATAAATGAATAACTTGTTAAATTTTTAAGGCGCTCGTTTATAGTATAATGCATTTTAACGATATCCCGCGCCAGAGTATGGAAAACCATTTAGTACAGTTAAGCCATAAAGCAGAACTCCAATCTCGCGGCGAAATTTCAGCGCGAGTTAAAAACTAAAATTTGATAATATAAATCGGATGCATGCGAGAGCGTAATTACAATACGTTCCTTAAGAAAAATCCCTCTTAATCATATACGGCGTGAGTAGCGCGAATCGTAAACATCGAGGTACATCTTCCTCCCGCGAAACCGTGAGGCTCGCTTGAATATGATTAGTTACCGAGCGCGAGATAAGTCTCCCCTTTTTCTCTCGCGAGTCGTTTACACCGCGCGCTGGCCGTATGCTCGTCCAGCGCGTACGGGCCGAGCTGCGCGTGCGCGGCGGCGGCGGTGCTCGCTTAATCATCAAATGCATCTCGAACGTGCAATCTTGGAAGATACGTGAGCGTATGTTAACGAGAATAAAATTTCTCGAAACTACGGCGTGCCAAGGTGCGCGAATAAGAGCTGCGCCGATTTTTCGCGATGCGATCGTTTGTTCGCTAGTGCGCCGCGGGAAACGTAGTTTCTTGCTCAATCGCCCATTTCATTTATCTTTTGATGGCTCGCTGCTATTCTATTAAGTATTTCCTGGAGGTATTTAAGGAATCGACGGGCTGACTTGTTTATTCAGTATAAAGTGCAGTATGGACGCAGAGGAGAAAATGTGCAGAAATAATTCGCATTAAAAATTCAAGTTCGCGGAAGTAAATCCTAAACGTAACACTCTGGTGGTAGTTTACAATTTTTGCGTTTTATCAAATCATTTTCTTCTTTTTTTTTGGGGGGGAATCCATTAAATTTCGTTCATGATGTATTTAGAGTACATTGCATAATACATATTATTTGGTGTACTTATTTAAATTCTTGCATCGGATAAATCTACGTATGATCGCTACTTTGACGTTCTTCAGTAATTGAAATTCAGACCCGAAGATGATGACAAAACTCATTAATTATAATTATAGGTCGGTTTACGAATAAAATAAAACATGACTTACAGAATAATTTTTGTTAAGTTGAAAAATAAACATTAAGTAGGAAAAAGAAAAATAGAAAGTGAATATATCTTTGCTGAAAACCCAGTTTTTCTAGGCCTAAAATTGGCAGTTAGTTTTTATTTTGCTCGTGCGTCCCTTGCACTGCAGAGAATCCAATATTCCGAGCAGCGTAAAACCTCAAGTGACTCAATCCCCTTTTACATGCACTCTCGGCGTGTAACAAGCCATTCTTACAACGTCAACGCAAACATCCTAGACGCAGATCCACTTTTCATCAGGCCTCGTAGTCTGCAGCCTTTCCCAAGAATCGAGCTCTGGCAAGTGGCGGAGTCGAGAAAAGCGGGGAGCTCGAGCCAAAGCGAAAGAGAGAGAAAAGCAGCGAACGCGCAAAGAAGGAGAAAGAGGGGAGTTTCTCTACGTATATGGAAGAAGGAACGCTTCTTATTACAATGTTCTCAACGTTGTTGGCGTCTGCCACCCCTTCGAGGAGGGTCATCTCCGGCGCACGGTCATCATATACCGACGCAATATCAACACGCAGGCGTGCTCGCTCGCTCTCCGGCATTTTCTGCCCGAGCCGCGGCTGCAACCTGGCCCGACTTCCCTCGCCCCACCCCCTCCTCCTCTCTACCTCTCGCGAGTAATGCAATAATAGCTGTATACTAATGATACGGCTCTCCCCCTCTCTCGATCTCTCTTTCTCCCTCCCGCTCGCAGGGCCGCTCGATGCGCAGGGATTCAGTCACGTAGTTGCATTAAACTTAATATAAATAATAGCGGTTTGTGGATCGGCCGAGTTCATATAACCCACCTATCTCCATCTTCTCTTCTCGTTCTTGCGCGAGCGAGCGAGCGAGCGAGCGAGCACTGGGGCCCATAATACACAACGGGGCCCGACGCGACTGTTGCCCACTCTATTCCGTACGTATATACTCCCCGGCCTCCACTTAATAAGCGGGATCATCGCGCGGAGGGAACCTGAATCAACGGCAGCCACGGCTGAAGCCTCGTCTTCGGATATATGCCTCCATCCCCCTACTACTCTTCACCTTCCTCGCTCCTCTTTCTATATATACTTGTCTAGTGCGCCTCCTACTTTATCTTTTGCCTTTTCTTTTTACTCCTGTCCTGCGCGACCTCTTGATTCTTGATTTATCTTGTTGCACTCTGAGATTCTGCAAGTTTAAGTCATCGAAGTTGTAGTCACTGGTTAGATCTTCTGAATAAATTCAGAACCACGTGAGTGTGAATAAAATTCAGGAATATATTTTTTTTTATTTTTATGGTTGCAATAACCTATTGCTAATATATTTAAAGAGATACCGACCGTAAAAACGTTTTGATATATTTTTTTTTATCACAATAAATTTTTACTTAATTAATCAATCTTACGTTCGTCATTTAAAAAATAAAAGTGCTTATTTGAATAACGCCGGAACGTACTGTAATAATTTTCGTAGAAATTATTAAACAAGCACACGCTGCATTTTATGCACAAAATTGCATCCTAGTAAAAATATTACAAACCTCGCAATAAACATAATAGAAGTCATTACCATGTAAACTTATTTTGCTCATCAAGTTTAATCGACCATGTAATACGAATCGAATTCACACGCATTAACCCAATTCAGTTTTAATCTCCGTCGTGTGCGTACAGGGAGGAATCGATTTCTCAATATCGAAGTCGATTGCACTTTGAAAATTATAGGCATTCAAATGCCAAAGATTCCTATCTACCATCTGCGAGATTTTTATCGTCATTAAAACAGTAGAAACTCGGTGTGCTATACACAGACAGAGAGAGCCCAGTTGCGTCGTGAGTCACGCCTCTTCTGCTATCCTTCCAATTAAAGATACCGACGCGCTGCTTATTGCAGCCGGTCTTAGGGACATCTTCTTCAGCAGCGACATCCACACCGATCCCATCGGGATTTAATTATACGACGTTGATCTATTCGTACTTCCGGCATAGCGGCTCTTGACGCGATTACCGGGGATGCATTAAGCTTATCTCATTACCGACAAATTATTGTCATTTCGTGATATTACTGAGTAAGAGGATGGGTGGAAAATTGTGGGAATGTACGTAATGAGCGATTAGTTACAAAAAGTTTTCTATGTGGATTTTAACTAAATTACCTCATTCATTTTGATTCACTTAATTCTTTCTTTTTAATAAATTTTTTTATTGACATTACGTAACGAAAAGACATCTCCTTCACATCACATTTTCCGAATGTATTACTAGTTTTCGGGTTTAGATTTGTTTTTATAGCAGAAAATACTTTAATTGCATTATCCAAAGTACTTACAAGTCAATTTCTCACTGTTTCCACTTACGATTCAGTTGCTCAACAAACCCCTGAAAAAAAATCAATCAAACGAAAGCAAAATAAAACTTTTGCAAAAGTACGGAGTAAAAATAAAAAAAAAATTGCTACCAGCCCGCTAAAACGTCAATATCGAAAGTTTTATAGCCGCAGGCAAAGGCCTCGGTGACGAGAACGCATTCGTTTTCCCGAGACAGCGAGCGGACAGCGGTGTCCGCGGGATACCGGGCTAATTAAAATGCGCGAATCGGCGAGGTCACAGCGCGCGCGGCGACGAGTTTTTCGCGCGGCAACTACACGCGGGGCCGCCTGGCATTTGCATTAATGGGACAGCGAATTGATTGGGGCCATCGATCGGTGAGCATTGGCTCCGCACAGCGACGGCGGTCCCTCCCTCCCCTCGACCTGCTGTACGCGCCGCATTTTATTGAATTATCGAATCTGCAATTCCGATATAGCCGCCGGGGTTTCGCGGTTGCGGGAGTCGTAACTAGCATTAATAAGGCTACCGGTGAGTGAGGGCCAACGCGCGGGGCATGATGTAAAAAGGAGGTAAGGATCGAGGCTCTCGGGGCTTCTTTCAGGGCCGTATCAGTGCCGAGGGATCGCCGAGGGTATTGTTCTTCGGGCAGTGCACCGTACGCGGTCCAGCTGATTTCTCTGATGTTTACACGTGGTTAAGATGATGAAGCGTCTTTTTAGTGTACTTTTTGTTTACCTTTACCGCGAGAGTTACTTTTTATTTGTGCTTTTTCGTAGGATTAATTCTGTAGAAGCACTTTTAATTGGATTTAATAATCTTTGATAATTATTTAAGTTTCTTTAAATCAATTAATTCCAACGCTGCTTTAAAAGAAACACACAAATTTTTGGTCAATTTAGAATATTAATAACAACTGGCTGTAAGTAAAAGCATCTTTTCTTTCGATTTTCTTGTTTTAATGAATATATTATTGTAGTAACTATAGAAATTTAGGTACTAGCTAGCAACCACCGACATTTTAAAAAGGAAATATTACTGAAATTGAATCTTTTACAAAGTTAATTATACAATAAAAAAAACAGAAGCAGTTATTTGAACAAAGTTTTGAGCAGTTAAAAACATTTCAATGTTTCACGGTTTAAAAAATGGAGTAAGTAAAGCAATAATCTCCGCGTGTAATGATAGGAATTACAACTGCACCTACCCGCCATAAACGGTCCGTTTAAAAAATCTCGCTTATTGGCCGTCGAATCCATAAATTAAACCCAGAGAGCAGCAATCCGTTCTTCAAAATTATTATCATTTCCATAAATGCGTTTCTAATAACTCGCAAAAATTTCCTCTGGGGCGCGTGTGCACTCCTCAAATCCCCATGATTGATAGAAAGGGATTTTCATTGGGATCCTCGGCCTCCTCGATAATTGCTCCCTGAACCAGGGGCCCGCGCGAAATCGAGATCAGCGGGCATAAATTAATGGGATACGCGTCAAGCCTTATAGAACACTGAACAGTCCCTGAACTGGGTCGACTCGAGACTCAGTCAAAAGGCAACTACGTCGCCTCGGGGCTAGAAGAAGGACCGTACGGGTCCACTGCTATTATCCGGGTGAAAAATGGTTTCCCCAAACAAATTTCCAAAAAAGAGCTGCAACAATTAGCGGAGAAGGAGCCGCGGCGATTAGGCCGCCGCCCGGCCTAAATGAGCCTCGCGGGGGCAGCCTATACCTACCCTTCGTTTCTCTCTTCTTTTTTTTTTCGCATCGGGGTGAAAATAAGCGGAACGCGCGCGCGAGTTTACGAAATCGCCAGGACCTGCTCCCGTTGCTGGCTCTGCCTTTATACAAATCACGCGCGCGGGCCTATACTTATAGACGTGGTCGCCGATGTACAAATCATTCTTTTCGGCCTATACTTAGACGAGTTGGCAATAAATGTCAAGGCTGCCCGGGCTAGATTGCGCTGAGCTATACAGAGGAGGAGGGAGGGGGTGAAGAGGGAGAGTGACGTTCAAATTGCTTGCATAGGAAGAATAAACGGCTGCGCATACTTCGAATTTAAGATTTTACGCTGGCTCTCTTCTGTGTCTTAAGTGTTGGGTTTTATTCAGATTTTTTTAACGCCTCATTTGGGTAATTATAGTCTTTCGTTTTAAAAATTATGCTAATCTTTTTAATGCTACGCTTTTACTCTTGTATTAATATTATATATCTTATTATATAGAAGTTTTATGGCCAACCCTAACTATACGTATTTTATTCTTTCTCTGCTATTGTCACGTCAACTCTTATTCCATGTTATTTTTTAAACGTGCGCATTTCTAATTTGAACGAATTGCCAAATTTTATGTACATTTTATGGTAAAATCATTATAATCTGTCGTATAAATTACATTAATTTTTCTAAGTACAAATGACCACCAAATAAGCTGCCTATACAGTAATTCCATTCTTTTACTATTTCCGAAGTAGAGAGCCTTGAGATAAATAAAGTTTATTCTTCTAATCAAAATTTTTTATAAATATTCTTCATTACCGTATACTACACACTATCCCTCTTACCACGTACCCTGCAACTCTAATTACAACAACCTTTAACAAAACCTGACATTCACAAAGCTGTTCGGCTATTATAACGAAATCTGTAATAAGCGAGGCGTCAATTAAGCAAAAATCTAAAATCACATTTGAGAAGAAAAAAAGGAAGAAAGAAGGGGAAAGCATTAAATCTTCCGCAATCGTGCATCCCTATCGTTTTTCACGACTGCAGCCCGGGGGTATCTCTTCGTCGTCATTAATTCCATTGTCTCCGCGGGCGCGCGGCGCCGAGCCTTATAACTTCTCGGCAATTAAGCCGCTCGATTTCTCCGCGCAATTTCGCCGGGACGACGACGCACCCGCACGTATATAATATACCTTGGGATTTCGGGCCGCGGCTACGCACGAAAAAGTGCGCAAAACGATAAGAGCTGCCGCGCCTCGACGCACCGCCGCAAAAACAGAAAGATACAGAAAGAGAAAGACAGAAAGAAAGGAGAGGGAAAGAGAAGGAGTGAGAGGCGGACGAGGGGCCTCGGCGGAGGAAGTTAATGAATCGGAAGAAATAACGGCAATCAGCGAAATATAAATGAGGGATGGCCCGGGCGATCCAGCGTGCTCGTCACGCGCGCATCGCACACATGCGAAGCCGCGTCCGCTTCCGAAATTCTTATATAGGCCCGTTCAGGCGAGGTGAGAAATGAGGTTTGATTATGAGAAAAGCTCCGCGCGTCGCATAGCGATGAGGCGACTTCGAGATGGGGATTGCTTCGCGCGGGGACTATGCCGGTGCCGGGCAACAAACTCGATTAGTGTACCTCGCTTTCCACGCCGCTCTATTAGACGAATTTAATATTCGAAAGATCCCTGCTCGTCTCCTAATTGGCTGTTTAAAATGTGCGAGCGAACTAAATCATCTGTATTAATTTAGTGACTATTCACGCTTTTATTAGTTCCTAGATTACATTAATAATTAATGAGCTTTTATAGATGTTTCCGTAATTGGTAGGAAATATATTTTCTACTAATTTTTCTTTGGGCGCACAAAATATAATGATCGGTAATAACAGTAAATAAATCATTTTTCAAGGCATTTGCTTGAATATTTACGTGAAAACGAACAAAGAAAATCAACCGGAACCAATAAACCAATATCATCTCAATTTCCCACAGCAGCAAAGATTTGAACTCGATAACGAAAAAATAGGGAATAATCGATGCTTTTTAACGGGAGCTTTCGTGACGGAGTTGGACCAAGATCGGTCCGTGCGACTCGTCCGCGCACCCTGTGTAAAAGAATGGTTCACGCCTTTTTTTCCTTTCCTCGCCGCTTGCGAATGGACGCGAGGGAAATTGCGAGGGGCAGCGGAATCGCGAGGCCCTCACGGGACGCGCGGGCTTTACTTTATGAAACGGTCCGGTCACGAACCGAGCGGTCCGCGGTCTCACGGAGAGCCGCGGAAAAAACCGTGACGTCCGTACATACTGTGGTCCGTTCTCGTTCCGTTCCACTTCTCGGATCGAGGAAAAAGCTGCGGAGGATGTACATATATATATATACATGAAACGCCGCGGCGAGCTTCTTCTTCTGGCCAGCCGTAATTATACGGCGTATTGTTTCAGCGGACGTTGCCGACTTAATTGGGAGCTCGAAAATATTTCAGATTTTATGGGGCTTTAGAGCTAATTAGGATGTGCTTGCCGGAAGTTCGTGTTTTTCTTGCCGATCCTGCCCAGGGAATAAAGCTGCGGCGGGTTTGATTCTTCCACGATTACTGCGATTTAAAAGGGCTTATGGATATTGAGAAAACAAGCGCAGATCGGATTGGGAGTAATAAATCGGTTTTGCTAACTAAAATGTATAATTGAGAAGACTTTTTTTATATCTTATTCCCTTGTAACTCCATAAATGAATGGTTTTATAGTCCTACACTGGTAATTTAGTGAAAATTGTGAGCAGACTAAGTTTCTTTAGTTCTCTTTCATCGAGGATATAATTTTTCGAATATTTTTCACTCTCTAAATGGCCACTTTGAGAAATTTGATGAAAGCACCAGAAAAATCTTTTCATTTAAGGGAAAAAACTAAGCTGTCTTAAACAGAACGTTTTTATATATACGTACTTCCGAGCATTCTGGCAGTTTTAAACCACATTGTTATAAATATTTACTAGTATTTTTAAGTATACCTTGAGCTTAATTTGATTTAATCACATTCGTATCGATGCTTTGCTTTGCTTCCAATCGCAATAATACATAAATGAGCCCCGAAATGCTAAGAATAAAAACGTGAGTCCTCAATCCATCAATTCAATCAAATACTCTAGAAAATCACAGCATCCACTAGAACAAGCATGGAAATATCTAAGATTCACGAATAAAGTCACGTGATAGTCTTAGCCGTTCGACGAGAGTCGCCGGCGTACAATAGGAATCGGAGATCGGTCTTAACCGGCGGCGTCGATTAATAACCACGCGGAAAAGCTCGGCGCGAGAAAGAAAGCTCCGAGGGGATTTTCCAGTCACGTACGGACGGGCCCGAGTTAATTTACGAAATAAATAATATCTCCTCTCTTCCTTCACGCCTCTACTCTCTCTCTTGGGCGCGAAGAAAGGGGCAGCCGGCGGAAAGGGCGCGCGCCTTGGAGAAAAGAGAAGCTGGCAGGGGGAGAGGGAGAGCGACGCGGCGGGGGCGGCGAGGCTCATAAAGCTGCCTACGTGTCGAGCGTAATGAGAGCCGGTGATTTTTCCCGGCGAACGCGCGCAAGCGCCGCGCCGGAGAAAAATGAATATCGGGGCCGGATGGACGGCCGAGTGAGCCGTCGGGGATCGGCTCTATAAGCTTAGACGGCGGAACGGCGGAGCGCGCGCGGAAATCGTTATTGTTGCCGCCGTACGAGCTTGAAAATATCGCGCCGATTTTTATCAGTTTATACACATATGAGAATGCGGGCTTATTAGTTTCTCCCGTCGCTTTCCAGCGCTTCGTGACTTGATTGCTTTATGAGAACGTGTCATCGTGCGTATGGCCATATTAATTTGCTTCTTCATTTTTTTTTTTTTTTTAGCCGACTCCGAGTTAAATACAGCAAATTGCGATGATTAATTAAGAAACTTGTGCATTTTTTAGTCGCTCGATGTTTATGGCGCGCATTCAGCACGCACAGAATGTTTATGTTTAATTTGATATTTATTTTATTCCTGACGGGAGAAGGACGGCTTTCATAAGTCATGTAAATTTTGTTTACTCTGCAAAACGCTAGTAGTTTATATTAATTAAAAAAAAAAAATTTAATATTGCATTTGTTCCTTATTTGCACGCAAAATTAAATAACCCTTCGTCCGTATACAAATTATAATTTTTCACTGCTTTAATACAAAGATTCTTTTTACTGTACTTGGGAGCATTAGCCGCTGTGGCCATTAAGAAAATAATTAAATTAAAACTGGAGGGCGAAGGCGAATAATCGATTTAATCAAGTAATAAAAGATTATATATAGTACATGAACTTGTATTATCTCGCCTGATATCACACTGCTCGGTAATAAAGTACGAAAGAAAAAAAAAATTTTTTTTATCATAACTAAACCATACGCTTACGATATCATCCACTCCGTCAATAAACCATATATTACCCTGATAATACACATTATGACATTCGAACTCCGGCGACAGACAAAACGACCCGACCAACAGTCCGCAAATAAAGTCCGAAGCAGACCGTAAGCCGGGCTCGTAAACCATGCTAAAATAGAAGAGCGTACAAGGGTTCAACGGGGCGCGGAGAAAGGGGGCAAAGATTGAATACACTGTAAAAAAAAAAAAAAAATGAAGAGAGCGGAGAAAAAGGCAGAGCGCGCGTATACGCGGCATGCACCTTCGTTTTTCTCGCGCGGCGCGGCCAGTAACCTAATACCCAAGACATATACACGGGGCATCATTTTTATAGCGGGCAATTTCATTTGAGCCCAGACTCATGCAGTGCTTTCTGATGAGCCGCGCGCGTACACCCTGCTTCTACCGCGCCACACATACGTGTATACGCGTCCGTACGGGAGTGTGTTTGTGTGCGCGCGCATCCCTCGGCGCCGCCACTCCCCCACCCGGCGCTATCTTTTCATTAAAACGCTTCATCCGTGAAACGCGCGGGGGTGGGCAGAAAAAAAAGAGGTGGAAAAAGGAGCGAGAGGAGAGTTTTCCTTCGTTTCATATCTCAAGTCCGGGGGCCGCGCGCCGACCCTTTCCAGCATTCCGCTCGCCCTCGCGCGCACCGCCTCGCTGATTAATGCCCCCGCTAATAACGTCTTCTCTCCGGGGAGGAGAGAAGTCCGCGCGAAAAGAAGCGTCGGGACTTATGCTGAATTAAAAACGAGCGCGGCTGCCGCACTGAGCGGCCGTTATATAGATATATATATATTTAGTAATATACGTTTGCGGAGGAAAAGTTAATTAACGATTTGCTAATCATCTTGATTAACGGGATGTTTTCCCCGATGGCCGGCTGTCCGCTCTCCCGTCGATCGATCGAACATTAATGGAAAGTTATGTGCGGAGGCGAGCTTTTGCGCATACAAATTATTATCCTATTCAGCGATGTTTATACGCTCTGGATATTAATGAAATTGACGAGCTCTTCGATAATTTTGTTTAGGAATTCTTACTATAATTATTAATTTTATTGTATAGCCTGTAGCCTGAAATTCGTGCAGTTCTGTCAATTTATTTAGTTGCTGTATTATTATAAATGATTTAATATGCGTGCTATTCATTAATTCACGTATAGTAACGACGTTAGTTTTGATAATAGAAATAATTTTACTAGTTTAATAAAATTCTTTTAAAATGATTATTGTTTTCTAAATTTCGTATTACTTACTGCATATCCCATTACTTATACACTGAAAAAAAAGTAAGAAATCGAAATCGATGGTTAGTTGTTTCAATTAATATTTGATTGAAACAAATAAAT
>JAWWEN010000038.1:5109457-5120745 GCA_035582955.1 Sycophila texana
TTGGTTGAAACAAGTAAATATTAATTAAAGCAAGTAATGGTTAATTGTGATTAGTAAACTTTTTTCTCAGTGTACTCTATTGCTAAAAATACGCAATAAAAAATTTAAATAAAAGACATTAAACTATATACTCACTTACAAATACATACCTTCTAATAGTAATTTCTCCAAATGATCTTTTGTTTTCTCTACTACAATCATTTAAAACAATAATTATTTTAAATTATGACAAATATCTCAATTACCTATTATAAAAAAAAATCTCCGACGATTATCCTCTAAACGACTGGTAAACTCTTTTCACTCGTCTCGTCACCTTGCGGAAAATTACTTATAGTTCTTGCTTAGCAGTCGCGAGCACTCAACGAAACAAATCACGGTTTCACCCGTCCACGCCATATAACCACCGGGATGAGGTGAAAAAAAAGCCGATCGACACCGCGCCATTTGTCCGACGACACGCTCGGCGCGAATTTCACCGGCGCGCCACAAATCAATAGGCAAAAGAACTGCCCGAAGACGGCGGGGAAAATTACCGCGAAATCGCGGGGGATTCGCGAGCTGCCCGGACAAGGCGTTGATGAACTGCGCACGGCGCGATATTCCGGCGCCGTATACGGTGCCGAGAGCACGACGCATAGTCGGCGGGCGCGCGACAACAGTACTCAAGCTCGCGCCAAGTGTTTTCGAGGGAAAAACGCGGCAAAGGAAGCCGCGAGTCCGCTGGAATTCGCTTCGCGGAACGGACGCGGAGGGAGATTCGCGATGATGAAGGAACACGGGACGTATTTTCGCGATATCGCGGGATGTTGCGTATTATCTGCTTGAGGTAAGGGTTACTCTAGGGCGAAGGAGGGGCGGATGTTGCGCAGAGGTTTAGGGGAGGTGGTGGAAAGTTGCGTGAGCGGATATCAATTACGTTGGGGGATATATTATTTAGATACACGATGAAGTGTTCTTTAAATGTCATCGTTTTTGCGAAAGTCGGGCAGAAAAATTCTAGGCTTACGTTAGAAGTAATACTCATCTCATATTTATAGCTGAACAAAAGCGATCCCTCATGAACTTTTCCCAATAACATTTCTATATACTTATGATTCGTAGTATAACAATTAAGTTGAATCTGTTGTAAAGCTCTTCAAGCACACGACGTGCAAGCTCGAGAAAGGATAGCGAAAGATAATGTTTCTTTTTAAATAAAATCTTAACAAAATTCTAACATGAGTCATAAATTTAAAAATCTAAATTCAAAAATCCTCTTTAAAAAAGTGGTGACAGGTTTTTGTGAAGCATTTTAAATCGCGATTTGATTGGCGCAATGGCATATCTGGTTAAATGGCGCTAAATTTAAAAATTTAAATTCAAAACCACAAAAAAGGGGGACGCGCGAAGCGCATTGGATTTTGCTATAGTTGTAATAAAAAAAATCTTTATCCGTACAGTCAATCGCAGCAAAGCAAGCCAGCTCACCGAATTTTACGTAAGTTCGCTTTCTTCCGATTCATTTTGAATGATATATCCGACAAAACGCGGAGGTGCGCCATCTTATCCGTCTTTCCCCGGCGAATTCTTCAGCCGCTTTTGAGCCATGCGCCGAGCGCGTCAGCTGTAATTTATTAGGTGGACAGGGCAGTTTAGTAATTAGTCGTGCGTAATGGCCGCGGCCGCGGGAGGGAGAGAGCCGGAGAAAAAGAGAGATATTACGCCTCGGTCCGGCTGCAAGAGTCGCCTGCTCTGTCCTCTCTTTTCTCTCTGCTTATGTGGCCTTTTCACCGTAATGGCGCGCGGGCGCGCTCCTTCCTCTGAAATCGTAGAAACGCAATGGCGCAAGTCGGACTCTCCTCTTTTCCCTCGGCCGTGGCTCGCACGGCCCCCGCCCAATCAAACGAATAGATTTTATAAATTTCAATTATCAAACGTTTTTAATTGTACCCGCGATTTCTCTTGGTTTCTGCTCTCTTTTTTTTTTATCTCGGTCGATATAGTTGTACTGCACGAGTTCACCATAAAACGAACGTCGATATTGTGTGATCAGAGACTTGAAATTTAATATATCGTATACGGACATGAGTTTTTTTTTCCTTGGGTGTGCTGGCTTTTAATAATGTTAGTTTGTTTTCATTTAATTGATACATGTTTCGATTATCTTTTTGTCGGGCTGATGGATTTTAAAATTTTCCTCACGATTGGTGCATAAGAGTGAGTCTGGTCTTGCGCTTACCGGCATTTATCTACTTGCGCGATGCCTCCCTGATGACAGTGAGTGCGCGTTTTTACGGTGGATTAGTCAATTATGCTGAAAAATGCATGCAATACGCGCGGAATTCGACGACGATTTCAATGACGAAATCGCACGGCAAGCTTTGTAATAGTCGCATTTTCGTTGGATGTTTATAAAGGCCTGGACAACTTAATGAGCGGTAAACTATGCGAATGAAAGGAAAAACTTTGTGGAAACTCATTGCGTTCTCACGTTATGAAGAGGCCAGAGATGCTTTGAGATTTTCCTATTCTGTGATTGATGCCAATGAAAAACTTGTTCTCGTTGCAAATGGAATTGGTTAGAAAAAGATTCTTTATAAGCACTGCAGCGCGAATAAGCGGGTCAAGAATTATAAGTGACTAATTTCATCAGATTTTCATTCAATGTCGAACGATCGTACATATTTATATCTGATTGAACTAATGACTAATTATTGTAGATTAATTGCTGAATTCAATTTATAAATCTAATTTCTAAGTTAAATACATCAACATTAGATAGTCTTTAATATATATATTTTTTATTTATCGTTAACTATTCCACATATTTTTAATGAATTATTAAATAGTGTAAATTTTTTGTATTTATAAATAAGTTATCTCAGGGGTCCCACTTCCTTTATACAAGTCACTTAATATATTCAGTCAATTTAAAAACATTGGAATAAATCGTTGGCAGCTTCTCCAAAGTTGACGATCCAGAACAATTCCTCCAAAACCAGCGCACTGTCCTAAAAGTAAAAATTTCATTATTCCATAATGATTAAAATTATCACCTTCAAAAGATTCGGTGCGATTAATACAATGAATGTATAATAGATCATCAATAGTACGCACAGAAAAAAATTGTTCTCCTTCATATCTTTCGTTTAGAAAAAAAAAATAGTCTTTATAAACCATAAAACTCGGCGTCACCGCGTTCTAAGCTCGGCTTATAAATTCCGATCCCGCCGACAATCGCCAAGGCGAAATTCCCGGCAACAAGGGCATAAAGCATCGCGTAACCGTACGGGGCAAAAATAAAAATCGTCGTCCGACACTTCCGCGCGCGTTACACCGGCTCCGGATTGGATCTCGATGGGGCCTCGCGTCCGCGCGATATCGGCCGATAGATCTCTCTCTCTCCTCCGCGCGTTGAGCAGCCGCGATACGGCCACGGCGTCCACCTACCCATATACTCGGCCGGGCTCGATTTCGCGCTTCATTGCGATGTAATGATAATAAGCTGCCTCGGAGAGCGCTGAAAAAAAGCCGCGGATCGCGCGAAGCGCCGTTTAATTTTGCGAAAAAAAAGAGGAGGGGGCGAGGAAGACTCGCGCAATTGCAGCCCGCGCGAGCGAGCTCGCCCAGGATATACGGCTGAATTATCCTCTCGTAAAAGTTTAACCCCCGCGCGGACTCGGCGCTCGCTTCCGCTAGATTGCGGTGGGAGAGGAGGGAGGTGGTGGGGTGGGGAGGAGCAAAAAGAGAGGACGATCTCTCTGGAGTGATAATCGAAATGTTATTGTTGGAGGGCAGCGTGTCTGCGTGCTTTGTGCCCAGGTACACGGCCATTACCATTTACTTTGCTCGGGATATTTTCTGAAAACTCGGTTGGCCTTCTTGTCATCGGTCGAGGATAGTAAAAGTATAAATCAGCCAATTTGATCCTTCTTATTTCTTTTTTTTTTTTTGTTTCATTTTACGGTAATGAGTGCAACCACTCGTTATGTCTATTGATGCCAAGGGTTTCATTACGTCGGACGAACAAGAAGTTTTTATTCGATTCCTATTGAATCGATAACTTTAATTGTATTGGGAATAATAATAACGAATCATCATGAGTTATTTTGAGGTATCATTTTCTATAACGAATAGTTGCAAAGGTTAGCTGCACGCTTACAATAGTATACAATTTACAATATAGTCGAAATTTTAATTTCTTAATTGTAGGTAATAAAGACGAGCAAAATCTAAAAACTATTACTATTTAAAATGCAGATGTATATTTCAATCATAGCTGGTTAAGTACACTTTTAATTATTTATTAAAATACTAACTGGTCTTCGAATATCTTGTTTTCTTTAGTTTTTAGTCACGAACAATAAATAGTATTTATTTTTTACATCAATACTTTAAATTCTACGATTCGCTTCTACATGATACATAGCCTTAACTCTTCTGAGATAGTAACTAATCAATTGGAACCAACAAAGCTAATCAGATAATATATAGACTTAGCATTTTTAGAACTGGCCATCAGGGCAATCAGCTGTGCATACAGATATCCATTCATACAAGCGCTTCTGTCGTGATCCACCAGTATAAAAAAAAAGCAGAGGTTACACCAAACTCATTACATCCAATCAGATCTCGCAAAACGGTTGTAAATATTTCCTCTTATGCAATAAAAAAAAGCAAGCTTCCTCATGAATCTACAATTGCAATTCGTTTTTCCGGCGATAAAACGCCGGGTAATAAACCGCCGCCAAGTAGTTCACGGGCCAGGCACGCAGATGGGCTACAGCCTCGTCAAAACTCGCTCTCGCCTCGTTCGCTTTGAACTTTCGAAGCGCCGCGGTAAATTCAATCCTCTACGAACCCCCATCACCTGGACGCACGGCGGGGGGTATACGCGGCGCTACCTCAGCAGCATCCGTCCCTAGCAATAGCGAAGGCATACGAACGCCGCGCGAGGCGTGCACGCAAAAGAGAGAAAGAAGTGACGCGATCTCTATTAACCCCGGCTTAATGGTGCGCCCGGCCCGCGAGTCGCATCCGCGAGGACTTCATTGCACCGGCAGTTATTAGCCGCACGCGTAAGTCCGTGAGTTTATTTCTCGTTGCGGCTGCACCGCGCTAATCGCTCGCGAATGAATTGTACTCGGATTTTATTTTTTAAAAGGCAAAGGGTTTGATGCGGTGTGCCTTTTCTTTTATTGCACTTTTTTTCTATGATTAAAATTTAAAGGTTGAGAATTATAAACTGGTTTTTGAGATAGTTTTGGTAAGATTTTCTTAAAATTTAATATCATAATAAAATTGTGTGAAAAGAAATTGTTAAAAACATGAATTTATACGTATACAAACGATAAAACTTGCTGCAATAACATTGTAGTCTGATCAACATAATAAATGATACGCAGTATATTGCAATCCAGAATAGAAACGATTCGGTTTACATAACGTAATTAAAGCGAAATCCAATTATTGCAATGCAACAATTTGCAATGCATTAAGCAGTTTACGTAAAACCATTCCATCGTCCGTAAACGTAAAGAATTAATGCTAAACGCCTCGACGTATACACCTTATTAACCACGCGGATTCGGTTTTTTTCCCCCAAAATTACCCTGCATTACGTCTCAACATCTGACATTCCACGAGTTAATGTTACTAACTCATGCAACGCAAATACCGCCTGCGCGCATCGCGCGCTTCTCGATAAACGATTTATGCTTAAAAAGCAAAAAAAAAGTTCGTTAATTCCAGCGTCGATCAGATAAAGCAAAAGGAACGCGTCAGCCTCGGCGAACGGTAAATCCCTTGCGTTACATATAGCAAAAGCCACGAGAGGGAAACTGAAAAGCTGAGCGAACGCCGCACTCGCGCGATTATTGCGTATCATCTCGGGAAGCGCGTTAATTAAAGGGCCTGCCTTTTTTTTTAACTGCAAAATTCAATCAACCTCTTGAAATTCCGCGAAGCCGAGAGCGGCGCGCGTGCCCCGGCGTAATCCGGTGCAATGTATAAAACAACGAGAGGGCAGCCTCGTGCTTGAACTTTGCCCGGCCGAAGCGAAGACGTCAGTGCGGATCAGACGAGGCAGCTTTAATTCCCTTCCACGCTGGATTCCTTTCTTCCTGTGGCTGCATTAAAATTTTATTACGGGCGTATATTATAGCTATATTATTTTCTTGAAAAGATGTTTTTCGCATTATTTATTTACGGTGCATTTTTTTTATACAAAAATTGCAAAAATTTGTTAAATTTTTAGACAATTGTTTCTTCCCTGCAAAGATCAAGTTATATCTCTTTATTCAATTAAGCTTTAAAAATTACGTAAGAATATATTTTTAAAATTGAAGACTATTATATAATCTTTCTTAATCACGGAAAATTCTACTATTATTTGATGCAAAATTTATTTAAAAAGTATCTTCCAATTGGATGTTCTAATTAACGAAAAAACGCGTATTAAGCAAATAAATTAGAAAAAAAACAATTCATAAGCCAACATTACAAGAATTCCCCATCGCGATCTGTTCGCGCATCCCGTACGAGTGAGCGCCGACTCGAGAAAGCGCGCGATGGCCAGGTCGAGCGAAGGAGCAAAGCTGCGAGAATAAAAAAAATAAAAAAAAAAAAAAAACGGAAAGAAGGCGCTGCACAGCGTCGAGCGAACGAGCAGCTCAGCCCGCGCGTATAACACCAGATGCGCCGCTCGCACTAAATCACGCCGGGCGCATTTATGAAGGCGTAAAACCCTTCTTACTCCCTCCACCCCGCGCCTGCCTTCCTCCCCGCGCCGTTACTCACGGCCGAGCGAGCCTCCGCAGCAGAGAGGAAGGAGAGCTTTCACGGGGATATCGCGGCGCCGATGTGGTCCTCGCGCGTCACGCAGCCTCTCCGAGCGTCACGCGAATTTCCCCCTTCTTCCTCCGGCAGCGGCGACCCTCTCACTCCCCCTTGAACGATAATCCGCCGGAGGAAGGATGCGCGGCTCCCTCGTGCTTTATATACACGTTTGGGCTCTCGGAGAGACGCGAGGGATTTACGCGGATGCGAGGGTGAGCACGCGAGAGGGGCGCCGCGTTCGTTGTCGGCGCCGCGCCGGCTGATTTCGGCTCCTGACGCGTGGAATATCTCCCGGCGACAGGTATTAATTACGCGTTACCCGATACCGCGCCGAGCTTTGCGACTCTATTGCGCCGCGGTGCTACGAGAGCCAGGCAGGTTGATTAACCTATCACGGAGCTGCGCTGTTGCGGGATTCGTGGAACTAAGAGCAGTTTTACTTGCGAAAAAGTATATGTTGTATGTGAAAATTGTACCATCTAAAATACACTTGTTAACTTGTTGAATTTTAATGGTAGTACCTTTTATTTTTTATGATTAAAAAAAAGAAAGAGTTCAGAGACAAATGGAAAAGTTTAAGTGTGGATGCAATTTATCGAGTTAAATATAGTAAAGCTACTAGTATATGGATAAAAAGCATGATAAAATAAGCTTTGTTCTAATTTTCGTGACTTTAATTATAATGATAATCAGATAAGTACATGTTTTCCCTACCTACTCGATCTATTTTTAATTTTTTACGCGCACTGTACGCGCTGATTATTTATGTTCCAAATTCTTGACGCGTCTTCTTATCATCCTGGAATCCCTTATCAAAATCTCATGGTCATGAAGGATCTTTTTAAACAATTTTCTGCCGTTTAAAAAACGTTGACTTCATACTCCGGCCGCATATCTATAAAAAAAAAAAAACGTGAAAGTCATGTGCGCGTTACAAATGAAAAAAAAAAAATATATATGAAAGCGCGTCTCTGAAAAGAACAGCGCCGACCAACAGCCGCGCCCCAACGTAAATTCACCGAGGCGCGCTCATTACCGCATATCTGCAAAAAGCATCCGCAGCCGCATAATATGCAGCGACGATCGATGCAGCGCACGCAACTCGCAAGCCCCGACACTTAAATAAAACACACCGGCCAACGCCTGGCATACAAAAGTCCGTACCGCGGCGACTCTATATCTAACCGGTCGCCTCGTCGGAGATAACCTATCGACTCGCTCGGTGCGCGCGTATTTGCCTATGGTATCGGACAGTCATCTGCCGCGTTCGCGCCTTATAAATACAACGTGTGCTGCGCCGCTAGCCCGGAGACTCCGGATCTCTCGCGCGCGACAGCCCGAGCGCTCTCGTAAACGTCGCGCGGCCGAGAGGGTGACGCGACGATGATGATGACCGATAACAGAGAAAAATGCTGGGAACGCCCGGCTCCCTCTCCCGAAGACTTTCTGGGTGTGCTCGGTTGCTCTTGCGACGAGGCCCGGCGCGACTTATCAAAATTGAGGTGGCGCGATGCGTGAGAATTTTTTTTCTTTTTTTTTTTAGTCAGTTTGCGCTGGCGGAAGGGATTACTATTGTTCTGGATGGTGTTTACTTTCTTTCGAAAAGGGAAATGGTTTAGAGTACTTATCAATTTAATGGAAGGATTATTTATGTAATATATATAATTTATACCTGTTTAATGTTTGAGAAATGCATTAAGTGTACTTTGATTTGAAGAAGTACATGTTTTAATTTTTATGTTTAAGTCTGAATATTTATTCTGCGAGATACATTTGAGTTCGATTACTACAAAAATTGATAAAAGTAAGCGTACGCTTAATAAATATTTTATAAAATTTTGATTTCTTAATCTATATACGATATCCTAAAAATGCAAATATTGACTCGTCTTATCGATCCTGCTCGACTGCTCGATTAAAATAATGTAGGTATATATATTCTGCATAAATGTCTATATTAAACTCCGATAAATATTATCGAAAGCGACTGGAATTGATAATTCAAATCATGAAAAAAAAAAGAAAAAAATTTTTAACAACTTTTGGCGCATAGAATCACTGCAACGGTATAACACACAGCCAACTAGAACGCGATCTTAACAAAACCATCGCTTTCCATCGCTGGCGAAGCGTCGGTAATAACATTTTTCCGGCCGATCCGTGCGCCTCACAACTGCGGCGCGCTCACACTTACACAAGCACACCCATACTCGAAAGCGCGAGATGCAGGAGAAAAAAGGTCGGCTCATAATTAAATATAGAAAAATGTCTATCGCGCCTCGGCGGGGCAAGATCAGAACGGCTGATACACTTTCGCCTCGCGGGATAGACGCATGGGCCTCCCGTGTAACGAGGAAGGAACATCAAATTAAATGAATTGCGCGCATAATTGCGGGACGATGCTTATCGTGCATCGACAAACGCTGGTAATGCCGGGGTCGTGAGTCCGTGGGTAACGCCGCTCAGCGTCGCAAGCGAGTCTGCCCTATGCTAAGGTTCGAAAGGGAAAGGGAGTTGGCTGTAGCTTTTGTGATTAGCCTTTTGGCTGACGACGCAGGGGTTAGTACATTTTCGATGTGTGTACGACTTGTAATTAGTATTAGTATTATTTACAAACGATCCGAAAGGCTTGTCTGTATAAATGAAATTCAATCGAAAGTGTACCTGATCTTTGTTGGATTGCGATTGAATTGTATAATACTCGGCGAGATCCGTGTCGATGCCAGATTTTTAGAGAGTAAAAGAAGAAGTACATCTCGTTACCTGACGTCATGTGTACAAATGCAGTTTATATCGTGTCTACCTAATTTTAATTTAAGATTATTTATAATTTTTTTTAAAGATTTTAAATACGAATAAATCTTGAAATCGTAACTTTTGATTCATGCTATTATAAAACGGCTAATAATGATTAATTTACAACTTAAATACTCAATCGGCTAAATATGCAATAAATAAATTCACATGATTTTTACAATGAAATGAGCTACTTATTTCAACTTGGATACTTTCATTGCAGATAAATATGCGCATAGTTTACAATGAAAGATATTAGCTTGTTTAGAATTTAAAGACTATTCCGGTTGTAGATTTACTTACGTGCAACTGTGGGCAAACAATAAGCAATGTCGAGGCAGTCGCGATTTACGAGACAACCTGCAACGCGGCGGACGTTATGTGCTTGGGAAAGTGTTCTGTGTATTTGCGATGAACGTCGAAGAAAGCAAACGATAATTTAAATACAGCCTTCGTCATCAATAGTCATGACTCGAATGCAAATAACTCAACTCTGTATGAATAGGAATTTCGACTTTTGCAATCGACGAATCGCTGTCCATATTTGCGACCGAACAACAATTAAATTACGTCATATAAAAATATCGCAATTCATGAAAGCTACAGTTATAATCTTCCCAATATTAAACGCGAAATTAAGTACCCCGTCCAAAAGCTACAACATCATCGTATAATAAACAATCATCCTTATGTCTCTATAGGCCAATAGCTAAATTTCTTTTTCATCCACTGCGAGAAATGTTTTAGGAAAAATTACAAATCGTCTAGTAAAAATGACTAAACTGTTTGAGATAGCAATCACAGACTGACATTTCGAAAGAAGTTACTAAACTTTTCAGTAAAATTTGCCATAAATACAGTAAAAATTACAATGCTGTCTCATAGCAAAATTTATTATATTTTTGGCAAATTTTACTGAAAAGTTTAGTAATTTCTCTCGAAATGTCAGTTCAATAATTTTTACTAAACAACTTGTAATGTTTACTTAAACGACTTGTAATTTTTACTAAAACATTTCTCTCAGTGTCCAAAAGGAATAAAAATAAAATAATTTCTGCACTGTCCTCTCCGCTAAAATCGCATATAATAGAGCCGCGCGCGTTCACCGCTCGTCCGTCACAGCCTGAATTCGATATATATACGCGCCGGTCGATTTCCTCGTTTTCACTGGCGCGTGCTCACCCGCTGCATTCCGCACATTATAATAGCCGCGCGCGCGATCGAGCGCGGCGTCGGGCCGAGCGATGAATATCTATGGGGTATGCAAAGTGCTCCGTGTTCGCCATAACAAGCACCTCATTGACCCATTGCTGGCCGCGCGCGCGCGCGCTTCGCTATTATTGTTGCCCGGCCAGCGGAGCGTGGAACCAGTTTACCGGCCGGGTGGCACCGGAATCCGAGCGCTACGCCGCGCACACACCGGCGTGAATATTGAATCGCCGAGGTAGGCAAGCTCGCCACTTTCCTCTTTCCGCGACAATCCCGGCTACAGTTCCGCGTCGGTTCTTATTGCGTGATTGTTTTTCCTGGTACCCTTTAAACTTCATTCAGTGAAATTTCACTTACAATAGTGCATATTCACTGAAAAACAGTGAGGATTACACTGAAAAAAAAGTAAGTAATCGAAATCAATGGTTAGTTGTTTCAATTAACATTTGATTGAAACAAATAAA
>JAWWEN010000038.1:5120845-5139109 GCA_035582955.1 Sycophila texana
ATGGTTAGTTGTTTCAATTAACATTTGATTGAAACAAATAAATTTTGGTTGAAACAAGTAAATATTAATTAAAGCAAATAATGGTTAATTGTGATTACTAAACTTTTTTCTCAGTGTAGGTCACTAACCTATTATTTTCATCACTGTTTTTCAGTGAATATGCACTATTTTAAGTGAAATTTTACTGGATGAAGTTTAGAGAATAGCTTGACTTTGGATCTCCAATTTTTTGTTTTGTTTTCCTCTCGTTCATATGTGGGTGTAATTTTTGAGATAGAACGGGTATATTAGTAGATATTTGTGATTTGATGAATGCGTCTGATAAATTCAAGAATAAAGAATATATTATTAAGAATAATTTGAAATTTATTACACAATCTTGATGATTATATCTACATTTATTTACGTATTGTGTAGAATTATCATTTTTTATTTAAGGACTGTTTAACCTCACATGAGATTATAAATAGAATGATCATCAATCTAAAAAAAAAGAAAAAGAAAATTGAACAACACCCAAAAAACGAAGCTATCAATTCTAACATCACTGATTCGATCGTACGAAAAAAAAACATTTTTAAAATAGCGGTACTCGATAAATATCGGAGTAGGTATATATAAGCCTCCGCGCGACAATCATTAAAATACGCCGTGTAGTACAAGCAGCAGTTCAAAAACAAAAAATCGCGCGTTCACACAGCGGAATTCGCGCATTATCCCCTCGCTAAATTCAATAAATCGAAATCCCCTCGTTCTCGCCAGGACCCCGTTCAGCAGGAGCTCGTCGATATCGCCGGAGCGGAAGGCAGCTCTCACCGACCTCCTACGCGGCCGACTCGCCGCCAGATCGGAAATCGCGTTTACGTAGTCAGCGGGCGCGCGAATTCTCGCGGCTAAGTGTGGCCCTGGCTTTCGAGCGGACGGCGCATAGCGTAGCCCCGCAGATAAGATCCCGCATGCGCCTCGCGGAGGATGAAGGAGAGAAGGACTACGCGGACCTCGATACGTATGCAGGACTCTGCCGGAGGGAGGGACTCGCGAAGGTGGGTGTAATTGGCCGATGCCCCGGTGGAGATCCTATCGGCGCGCGGTCGGATCGAGATCCTCGCACCCGCGAGGTGCGGCCGCACCCGAGGAAGACCCCCGCGAGATTCAGGCGCGAGAGAGAAATTCAAAACGGCGCGAAGCCAGCGGAGCCCGATGATTCTCGTCGGGAGATTGCGCCGAGGGTTGGGGAGGGTACGCGGAGGGTCTAATGAACAGGAGTGATGCGTTGCAGGGAAATTTTAAGAAGAGGCTTTACTGCCCTATTGTTCCGGCGATCGGGAGGATGCTCTGCCCGCGGGGGAGTGTTATTACGGTTTGCTACTGGTGCCTGTCGTATTCATTGAAATCGTTCAATATAGAGGTATAGATTTTAGATAAGATTGTCAAGTCCGTAATTTTTTTTTTATTAGTTTTCATCGTTGAGATTATGAGTTAATTAAATATCTATAGGCATATTTTTTAATAAGAACAAATTGTACAAAAATTTGATATATTATCTTAAGTCGATTTTTGTTTATGCCAGATGTTTGGATGTTTCTAATAATTTAAATTACTTAACAATCTTCTATGAATCGTGAATTTAAATTTGAAATCCAGATTATATCAAAAGTTAATTACTCAATCACTCGCGTTATTTTTTTTATCTATAAGTAGCACAATAATTCATTATCGAATAAACACTAAATCTATTTTGACAAAAACATGTGCTATACGATCATACAATCCATCTTACTTATAGTTATCAAACAATTAAATAAAGATCAATTTTTTTTTAAAAAAAAGTTTCATTACTATTTACTTAACTATATGATTCTCTGTCTCAAAATCTCCCGCATTTACAGTTACCCGACGCCGAAAGTACGTAGTTGGCATACCAAAAGGCCCTCGCGGGCCATTACTCCTCGCGAATGTTTCCATTCGCGCGGCTTTCGTGCGACACACGTCGTATACGACACCCAAATTTAATCGATTTCCCATGGCGAACACGTACGCACGTCGGATCGATCTCGGCCGTGAGGCGCAGCCTCCCATTAAGCTCTTGCCCGTGGCGAGAGGTCAGCGCGTCGCGCGAAGCGAGAAGGAGGCCGCAGATAGCAGCGCTCGATAGCACTTAACGTTTCTTTGTTTCTGTACCTCTCCTTCCCTCTCGTCCCCTCTTTCTCTTTTTTTCTCTCTTCCTCTCTCTCTTTCTCTCTCTCGAAGAGCAGCAGCTCCGGGCTTCGTTACGCGACGCGCGGTAAATGCATATTTATTGCGCTCGCGCGCCGACGGGGGCACCGGGAAAAGGAGCGATCGCGTGAGCGGCGAAATTGCATTTCCTGCCATGCTAATAATCCCGCCTGCGATGCGCTTTTCCCTCGGCGCATACCGGGGCCGACGAGCGACGCGCCGGAGAACCGCGGCGCGATCGACTCCTGCGCGCGCGGCACCTGTTTCGTGGGATAATCGAGCGTTTTATGGAGATGGGCTTTAAATATTTTTTGCCTTTGAAAATTAATTTTTTTTTATTTGAAAGGGGGTGGGTTAATTTGCGGGTCGGAAAACTTAGTTGCTCGATAGCAAGAGCTGTTTCCTCGGACCGTTGCGCGAAGTTTGTGGGAGGAGGATCGCTATATTGATTACTGTAGCATTTTCTTTTTATTTTGATGAGGTGAACGTAATTTGATGCTTGTTAAACAGTCTTACTGAGCAATTCCTTTTCTATCGGTAGTGAAGCCTTAAAACAGAAATTCACATATTTAAAAACCGTATTATATAAATTCTTTAATAGTAGTATGATGATCAGGTGTCTTGAATACTTTAATCCTGATTTACAGTTAATTTAATCTTTATATTTGTATATTTTTGATTTTTGGAAGGATCTTATCGGCCTAATGTAGAATATATAAATCACCCATAACAGAATTTTTATCTGCTCTCATACTATAATTTTTCGTAATCTCGTACTTCATCCCCTCCATGAAGAAAATTCTTAGCAGAAAGTGAAGTCTTTCCCCTCATTTTAGACCAGAACAATAAAAAAACGTCCAATTCAAGTGAAGTTCTCGTTCGCGCGTCGCAATGCTCAATGAAGCGCGAAAGAATAAGAAATTGGCGTCGCCACCGCGAAGTCCCAATTGCAGAACAATAAAATTGCGCGCTTGCGTCGGAGCATCCGGTCGGAGCTTATTACACGCGTGCGAACACATTTTCCATACTCGCGCGCTTGACCTCGGCCCGCCGGGTTGGAGGAGGAGGAGGAAGAGGAGGAGGCGGCCGCCGTGCGCGGGGCATATGGAGCATCGGCGTAGCGTGCGCATTCGCAATGTATCATGAAAAAGGGCCCCCGCATCGGGGCCCCGCTAGCCGCTTATCGGGCCCGGATCGACTCGCGTAATTGGGCACCTAAGAACGTACGATATTGCACCATGCAAATGGGCATTCCCTTCGCGCACTCACCTCCGTACCCCTTTCCTCCCCCCTCCCCTATCTACTCCCCTTCCGAAAAAAAAAGAAAATAAAAAGCCGATGAGTATCGCGCGAACGGGGGCCCACACACCGCCTCGCCAACCGAGTTTTCAACTTCCAGCCGATCCGCTGAACGATTGTGCGTGAAAGGAATTTCTCTCTCTCTCTCTCTCTCTATCTTTCCTTTTGCTCGCACCCCGCTTGCCCTTTCGTTCTGTATTTTTTTTTTTAAGGCTGACTCGATGAGATCGAAGGAGGCGCGCGCGCGCTTGAGCTTATCGGGACTTTAATTTTGCATGCGAGAGGCGGTTATTTGCGAATATAATTACTTTTTGCACTGCTTCGTTACTCCTGCTTCGGTGCGCTTGAGGAGTGCATTTAGAGCAGGTGTAAGGATGATTTGAGCGATTGCGTTTAATTTGATTACGATATAAATTTTTAAATTTGTTCCTAAACATTTAAAAATTGTTCGCAACAAACACTTAGATAATAATGTTCCCTTTTATTCGCGATTGTATATGTCACTCTTTAAAATGCAGATAACGTACGTTTAAGTAAAAAAAATTAAAATATAGAATAACGTTTTTGTTTTTATGGATTTTGAATAGGCTGTAGAAAAGTACTTGAAAAGAATTATTCAGACTATCATAATAAGTACTTGTGAAGCAATAAATTATTCAATCTTTCGGGCTTCCCATTTATTTCTTTCACACTCCATGTCACCTTCTAACAAACTGCCGCCGCTGCTTGCTCATTTTATAGCAGGTGCAATCATCAAGTCCCCTCGAAAAATTAAGGCTCGCTGGCTCTTTATTTACCGCATACGTGCGAACACCTTGTATTCCGAGGCCTTTTTTACTTTCGTGAAATTTAACGAAGTCTGCTCGTAATTCATTAAAAGCTCGTGTAAAGGGAGGATCCAAATTAAAACATTCTGTACGTCATTATAAAGGTGAGCCTTGAGGCTTTTATGTACAGACAAAAGATCTATTTCCTGTATAGTAAACGATTCTAATCTTTTATTTTTAATATATATTTTAAAATAAATAATAACATTACATTATTAAGAAAATAACAGCACTTATGTATAATTCCTTTACGATTATCATAAAATCTGCAGCATAATACCAACATTTGCAAATATTTCAAGTTACTTATTATATATTTTTTAAACGTATTTAAATGTTCTTACTATGCCGCCTGTTAATAATGCTTCCTACACTCCTACTTTCTCGCTAAGTTTCTCTTGAGCGCAACTCTCTTCTCTACTCAGCTGAAACTTCTTAAATAAATACACCGATACAATCTGTACAATTGTATATACATTTTCCTTCGAAGGATTCCAATTTGCCACGTAAACGGGACCGTCCCAATGCGATTCCTTTCAGTATACGTGTATAGGCCCGACAAAAAAGAGGAAATTAAAGAAACGAGAGGACTCGCTGTAAAGGCGTTGCGCCGTCACTCGCGGGCTCGGCCTCCGGATGCGAGGCACACCGGCTTCATCGGACGACGTATACACACGCGGGGACGGTTTCTCTCTCTTAATTGCCGGCTTTTTGTCCGCGGCTACAAATTGTCCGCGCCTCAAGTATGCCCCTCGACGTTTCGCGAAATGCCGGCCACTTCGCCCTCGCCTTTACTTGCCGTATGACGGATAAGGGAAAAGTCCCGGCGAGGCGTTTTTCTCCCGGCGCCGCGCGACTGTCTCGCAGTTTCCCGGAAATTTTAAGAGGCGTCCGCCTAGCGCGCGAATTTATGGCCTAGCCGCGCGCATGTTCGGTCCCGCGAGATCGCGGAGTCTGAGCTGCACTTATTATAGCGGCGGAAAAAAATATGACGGGAAAATAGCGCAGGCGCGAGACCAGCTGGTACGTACGGGAAACGCGAGAATTTCACTAGGTAATTTTGAAGGATGCCACGGAGTACTCCTTCGTTTCGACGATTTCTAAAGTGTCTGGGAGAAATTGGTACGGGTACCTTTTGCGTTAAAAAGAATATCGATCGTATCGTCTCATTAAACACGTACAAAATTCATTGATCCATAGTATCGGATAAACGCATCGCGAATCTCTATATTTTGAAAAATAGTTTTTTTTATTCATGAATTTTATTTAGGGAAAGGCGTAGTCAGATACGAAAAGTCGGTGCGCGCATTTATAAAGTCTAAAATCTAGAACGATCTATGATGAGGATTTCACGCGCTTTGCCCTGCATAGTTTCCCTCGCTGAACTTTTTCAGCAGTCGTGGAGATTCGCCGGTAGTAAGCTCGAATTCCGCGAACGGATTGGACCGCATTCCGTTCGCACCTGATGGAGCTCGACCTCTTCTTATGCCCGAGTGTCCCCTGCGGACGTGTGAACGCGCCGCGACCCTTTCTCGATCTTCCATCTTTCAGTCCTTTCTTCGAGTGCCCATTGCCCTCTCTACTTCTGGTGCAGTCGCCGTTTAACTTTTACTTTCGTTGCTTGTTCAACTTAAAAATTTTTTTATTGCTTTGAAAATTGCATTCTGCAGTTTCAAGATAAATTATTACACTACGATCGTGCTAATGATTTTTTTCCTACTTTCGATGAAGCGTGCTTCTAAAAGCTTCATAATTTTAAGGTAAACTTTAATGCTAAGATGATGAAAAGCTTTAAATTTAAGCTGCGATTACAAGAATTCTCTTGTACATTGTTTTATTGGATTCTGCCTTACGTAACTAATGGGTGAGCAGTTCTAGAGCACTTGTCTTTTTTACGACATAAGACTTTAATTCAAGCAAGAATCACCTGCAGTGCACACTTCTTGCGTAACGTGCTGCTAACTGCGTTCGATTTGAAAGACAATGATTATACAAATTGGCAATATCTTTAATAAAAAACGTAAATAAATTACTGCAACTAATGAGACGAACGTCGTAAGAAAGTTTCAAGGGAAGTAGAGGTAAGAAAATCGAGTGCGATTGTGCAGTGAGCATAATCATGAGCGCAAGCGGTTGAAGGAGACACTTAAGGCTCCGGCAACAGGGGCAGCGATCGCTAGTTTCTTTAACTGCTGCCCACGATGCTTTTCACGCTCGTGCGATCGTGAGAGCAGCCGTGCTCTCCTCCGACTGTCTCGCTAAACATCTCGCTTTACTTCCAGATAGACGGATAAGTTTGAAGTACGAATTTCAGAATATTTTTTCTAAATAGTACATCGCGATGTGATTCCATCTCGACCGCTACATCATTATGTTTAGTTGTTACTGTTATTTTATTTAGATTTTTTTTTATGAGATAGTTCATATCTCTAAATACTGTCTTTAAGCAGTAGATCTAATAAGTTACGAGCAGCGAGCAAATTTCTTGCAGATTATTAAATTTACAGATAAAAAATTACTGCATCCTGATAACACTGCAATACTTATTCAAGAATACATATTCACCGCTGGCTGAATCTACACTAGAATCAATGAAAAATTTACATTAATCCTGAGTAAAGCTTGTCGATCGAATCAACTAAACTGACGTCCTCCCTCTCCGTCACCCGTGGATTTAGAACCGAAAAGAGAAAGTGGTTTCTTCGTAGCTCTTGCGCAATCCATGAGCCTCGCTCTTTCTCTCTATCTCTATCTCTCCGGCTCGCTCCTTAGAAATGCACCGCGCGCTGATTAACAGAATCGTGGGAGACTGTCGACGACGTCGCGTTGACAAGTTTCCCGCCCTCCTCCATTCGTCGAAGCGAAAATTGCTTCGCTCGAAATTATGACTAGCAAAATTAATACCGAGCCGGGCCCTCGATCCCATTACGTGAGTCGAATGAGAATGCAAATATGTATATGTAAAGGGGGAGGCGGATCCGTGCAGGCCTGCACCCGACGCTTTTGCAGAGCACGTGCACAATTATATCGTACGCGCCAGTAAACTTAATGAAAGTCCTTTATTTTTATTCTTGCGCTAGATAATTTATTAATTTACATTTGTGTTTTAAATTAATGAATTTTTTCTCTTTTATTTTTGGTAAATTATCTTAAAGTATTTATTACATACCGTAATAAATAGAATCATTTTAAGTGAATTGGCGAAATTTACTGACACACTTTTCGAGAATGGACGATACTTCAATCGACATTGTCTATTGATAAAAACGTTTATTTAAAATGGGTACTTTTATTTTAATAATTGTTTTTATTCACGCCTAATGAATCCGCAACAATTTACATTTTAGAAAGATCAAACGTATAGACGAATAATAAACTTTTCCGATTAAAATAAAAAGCAAGTAAAAAAATAAGCATTTCAAATCGTCGGAGGAAAAACTCTTTTCCTCCAACCAGTTGTACATGCCCGCACCGAATCCCTCTGGCTACCGGCGCGGCGTATAAAAATAAACCCGTTCTTAACAAAATACACGACGCGCTCATCTAAAACAATTGGCAGCCTCGTCATTTCTATTCGACATTGGCTCGCGCGCGCGTGCATCCCGCCGCCGAGAGATATGAATACGAGAGCTCGTCGGGGACGCTTGGGGATCGCTCCGAGATACTTTGAAATTCAAAGATTCAGCCGCGGCGCGCGCTCGTCTCGGTGAGAGCGTCGCCGAAGGACGGCTTCTTGTGCGCCGGGTGCGTCCATAAAAACAATCGTATCAACCTCGGGCCGACTCCTCTCCTCACCCCACCTCCTCTTTCCGCGTCTCTCGTAAGCTCAATTCGCATTCGCAAGGACGAGAAGGGAGACGGCGGAGGATTCGGCCGGAGCTATGCTTGGCATTTTCACGAGAAGCCCTTTGATTCAGTCGGCACAGAAATGCCCGTATCGGGGCCCACCACACGCGCGCGCCTACATCGCTCGGGATCCTCGCGGATCGTCGTAGCGCGATCGTTTCCTATACCGTCGTTATGTTACGCGCCTGAGGATACTTTACATTTTGAGGATCGATCTCTTCGCAGATGAGGAATATGAGATGCTTCTCACGGTATTTTTACACTTGGTTCTCTTTTTACTTAATTTACATATAGTACAAACTTACTCACATTCATTGAAGTACAAACCAACAATAAAATTTATGTAAATTCAAAACGTACAGAACATTAGTAGAAATTTAAGTTAAAAAAGAAAAATAAATTATGACATTATTTCAATATCTTTTATAAAGCTATCAGAATCGTTTTTCAATGCCGGCGTTGCGTACTTCGGAGCAGAAAATCTTTGCCAACGAAAAGAGCGCAGAATTCATGCGACGCGCATTTAAATCGAGCGAATAATAACGAATCAATACCGCTCGGGCTCGTTGAAAAAAAACGTCCTTAACACAATTAAAACAATCTCGATCCCGCGCAAAAAGCGTCGCATTCCAGAAATAATCACTCCCGGCAATCCCGCCTCAGCGAGAAAAAAACGATAAAACACGTCGCTGGACGACGATCGAAGAATACGACTCTCTCTCTCTTTCTCTCAAAAAAAAAAACGAAGATTGTATCGGTAATTCCCTTCTTCTGCCCTCGGCGCAGCGCGTCGCCGCCTTTTTTCTGCCTCCTGCGAGAGGAAGACAGAGAGGGAGGGACGCAGAAGGACATAGACGGAACTCGCGTCCGCGGCTCTCCATTCTCATTTATCCAAAACGAAGGAATCGCGAATGAGCGCGCGTACAGGACTCTCCCGGAGCCGACTCTGATACCTACAAACGCGCGAGTCGCGATCAGGTTCGCGCGTGTACGCGCTGCGCATGCGCCCGAGCTTTTTGCCCGGGAAGAATGCTGGAACGGCGGGTCGTTTGAATCGCGTTGATTGCACTGCGAGGAGGGACGGACTCTGACGTTGCTGAGCGCGACAGAAGTCGCTGGCGCGATCGTGCCACGATGGCGCTGCCCGAGGCCGAGCGATTTCGCGCGAGCCGCCGCGACCGGTTGATCACCGTGGAATTTGTAGCTCAATTAAACCCATCACCGTTGCCCTCGCCGCGTCCTTCTCGCTCTCTCTGTCTCTAGACGTCGCTCGTTCTTTTCGCCGAGCTTTTCGACTTCGCGGGGATCACGTTTTTCTGATACCGAAGAGGTGGAAGCTCGCCGCTGGATGCGATCGGGATTCCTCGTACGCCGCTTGCTCATGAGCTCGTACGTCAAGTCGATCTTGCATTTGCAATGCTGATTTGCGCTGCCTGACGCGTGTACTCTTTATCTGGTAGGTTTTCGATTTGCTAAAAAAATTGCTCGTCGACTGAAAATAGGAAATTCAAGAGTGCATCTGCACTGCTGGAGGAAAAGAGAGATCTTGTATTTTATTTATTTAGAGATCGCGTGCGGATAAAATGTTCCTATTTTAAGAATCGTTTAGTTAATTTTTTTCTGTTATATATGCAAAGTTCAAGGGAATTAGGAGGAAGAAAAAAAGAATTGCCTTTCTCTTTAGGATCGAACTAGTTTTTCAGTAACCTACGTCATTGCGAAGTGATTCAGTCAGAACATTCTCAGACCTAGTAGCGAGAGACGTCGTATTTTTGTCAAGCTTTTTTTACGACCAAATTGATTAAGAGAATTACTGTGGAGGCAGCTCCAGGTAACAGCGGCTGAGAAAACAGTTATTGAATTCCTTTTACAAAGAGTCTTGCTCTGCTCTGCTGAATTATCCCCCCCCCCCCCTCTTAGAAATTTTCGATGAAATAAGAATTTGTTCAAATTTCTCGCTATAATTTTCTTAGAAATTTTTGGTCCCTTCAAAGGCGCGAAACAATTAAATTTTTTGATTCGCGGGAGAACCAGCGATGGGAGAAGTTCTTTGATAAACCAGGTTGGTGTTGCGTTGATTTATGATTTCGCGTGGAACGCAGATGCGTCGTAAATTATACACACAAGACGTGGAACGTCACCCGCTTCTTTAGGGACAGAGAATTTGATCGTTTGGAGTAGGTCCAAGAGGATCCCTTTGGCCGTTTCCATAGGCACGTCTGGTATGATACCCGTCAACCAACGGCTGGTTCTTTCACATAAGACCGATCGAAATTATTTCATACCCATCCAACATTTTTCTAACGTCAGCAATAACGGAAACTAAAATGATAGCGCAGTAATAAAATTTTCGAATAAATTCAAATTACATCAAAGCTCCTCTATCCTGACAAAGTGCCAGGACTTTTCGAAGGAACGTCACAAAAGAAAACGTTAATTCCCAATAAAAAGCGATCTTTAAGGAGATCAATATACGGTAACTCGCGGATCAGGGTAACAAAACATTTTTTTTTGCCTTCTAATTACACGGTCGAGTGACTTCCCAATAAAAAAATTGACGTTGACCTGACCTCGCTGAAAAAAAAAAACGGAACAGACACTGCTCGATCATACTCGAGACGCCTAAGCATCATTCTAATCCGAAGTTTTTTGCCCCGCGAGAAAGAGAGAGCAACTAATTAGCGTGACATTTTTTTACCGGATCGGCCGGTCAGTGTCCTCGCGTTTGCCCAACCGCTCGAGCGACCCCTTCCCTCCTCCCTCTAAAAGGAAGTAGCTCAAGCGAGCGGAGATCGATGGGTAATTTATCCACGCCAGCGGCGACTGCGCCTGCATTCAAATATGGCCAGCTACACGCTCCGCTCGGAAAAAGCCCGGAGAAAAGCCGCGCTCAAACGGCCATCTTTAATAACCATACGGCTATGGACGAACGCATTGCAGAACTGTTTACACGCTGCGCTCGCCATGTTGGCTTTTTGCCGCGGCGAGTAAAGAGGAGGAGAGCTCCGCACGCTTTTAAACAGGTTGTCAGGCGCGCTTTCCCCCCTCGGCGTTTTTCCGCCCCCTCCTCGCGGGAAACGTGTAGATATATACACGCGCATAGATAGTTTTGTGCAGCGAGTGGCGGCTATTGCGATCGACGTCGCTGTATATTTTTGCCGCTGATCAGTGTGGGGATGTATTGTGTATACATGTATACACGTATGTGCGCGCGAGCAAGGGACACGCAACGAGGCCTCATTCGCATAATTTTGCAATTCGATTGCCGCGAAATCAAATGACCGCTGGCTCCTTTTACGTACACTTTCGAATCTCTCGCTGCGTTATATTTCGGACCGCGTTTTAATAAAAATTCTTCGCTTTCAATTTTTACCGTTTTATTTTTTATTAGTAAAAAGTTTAGCGAACTAAATATTTTGTAAAAATAGTCAATGAAATGTTGTACGAGTATATTTTAAAATAATTTTATAAACGATTTATTACAATTTTTGTATCGGTAAAAATGTAAAGCGCTTTATAAGAAAAATTCTGAAATCTGTATAATTATCGGTTTTGGTATTATTCAATATTGTTCAGACGACATCAAATTTACATACTGCAGCCTGTAGCTTCATCGTACAGACAAATTAAACCATCCTTAAGTTTTTATTCTGCATACGTACGCAATATTTAAAAACAAACAAAAAAAAAAACACATTGAACGTGATTTTCTCGATCCATCCTTGCATCCGCGTGCTGGTCTCTCTCCACGGCGGCATAATACATCGTGTCAGAAAGCTTCGCGGCTTAATCTGAGGCTAAAAAGTCGAGGCGCTCGCAGCATGTGCCGCGGCATAAAGATGAGCGTCGAGTCCTTTGGCGAGTGCAGTTTTGCCGGGGTCCGCGGCCATACGTCATCCGCCGCGAAGAAAAGCTCCTCCGCGGACACCAGGGGGCTCATCGATATGGGCGGAAGCGCTCGACCCTGGAATTTTAGTTGGTGGCGACTCTGTACCCGCAGCCCTGCCCCCTTTGACACTTTCGCCGCGCACGCGACGCTCTGAATTACTGCACTCCCTTTCGCGCAGTGGAGCCGCGTCCGATCCTCTCTTTTTGGCTCTCCTGGGGTATCGATCTTCTGCCGCCGAAAAAATTCATTGTTATGGTTGACTTGGAGGACTTTGCGCGCGAGAAAAATCTCTTCAAGCTGGACATCGAAGGAATCTGTTGATGTGTGTATACTATCTTCTTCGTTTTTTTTTTCTTATTTTACCGGTACATAATATATGTAAATGAAGTAATATCTATATATTTTATTTTTATATTTTCTGTTATCTTTTGCACGCGTATTATAAATAACGGTTATTCCAGTTTATTTATATAAATGAATAAGTAATATTACGAGCGCAGTCACTATTAGATATACGTACAACAAAATTATAAATCATTTTTTTTTTAAATCTGCAAAACTGAATATAAACGTTCTTTTTGTTTAGTTATACTTTTTCAGAGTAATTATATAGCATTGGGGAAATGAAATAAATCTTGGAGAAAGGAAATGAAATCTTCTGTATGCAGGTCTGAATACTAGGATAATTGCAAGTGTTTAATGTCTGTTTAATTAAATTGTTAACTGCTAGCAGTACATTTCTCTTGCTTATATATAGATCTCGAATTAACATAAAGCGAAATATTGCTCCCTATTATGGTGCATTGTAATTTTTTTTTAATCGCACCCGATTTGCTGTAATAGATAGAATAAGCTGCAGTTAATAATCTTTAATTACTCTAATTTATTTGTTAAGTATACTGCAATTTATTATCTGTTTTTGCTGTTAGCTCTTCATTTAGACATTTTAATTGAAAACTTTAAATGTTTAAATGTAAATTCAGTCATCTCTTTTTTATTTATCAATTAGCCACCTAATTTTCACCTTAATGACGTATACATACTTTGTAAACATCTCCTATAAAAACAAAATCGAAAAAATTACGAAAAAGATAATCTATTAGCAGTCGATGCGAGTCAGCGTTTCCTTCGCATCCCACACACGCACTCGAATAACAGTTCGGCCGATCGGACGTAATTACACACTGCTCCCTGCGAGCGCCAATCAAGCCCTAAACGAAACCACTACCGTGTTACATCCGGGCGAGGTGGTATACGCTAATCCCTCCGAGGGCGATTTTTGAATACACCCAGTTAATCACGGGTGTACACACGCCAAGCCCCGTGGCTCCGAGCGTAGTATCGCTCAGTCATCGATCATTGTCAGTGTGGCTTCGGGCAAAAAAATCCGCCCGAGCCACGGAGCGCACTCGCTCGGTGTGTAAAACGAGCGCGCGTACACGCACCGTCGGCGGCACTGCCGCCGGACAAAACAATTATAAATTATTTAATATGTCTCCCGCCCGGACCCGCGCCGGCCTCTCGAGACACTCCGATCGGACTCCGTTTTCGCCCTCTCCGTAGGAGACCCTCCCTAATTGTAAGCCAAAGGCTGGCCGGGGAGCCGCTTCGCTTTTTTTTTTATCGCCTAGCGAGATTCCCTCGTTTCGATTTTTGCCTCGTTTACGTGTCTACGAAGCGTCCGGTTTCGTTCCTTGTCTTGTCAATTATTTTAAAAAAATAGTTGAGGCTTTCGACTATTGGACAAGTTTGTTTAAAGACATGTCCATTTATATAAGTGAAAATATTTAAGAAAATGTATCTCTTTAAAAAATAACAAGTTAAATTTACATTGTTACACCTAAGTGGGGTACTTATTATAATACTTAATTAATAATTCTATATGAAACTTCTATAAGAAAGTTTCTTTAAATCCTTATGAACAGAAAAATACGAACAAGATATAAACGATGCATATAAATGAAATCGAATTTCGATATGATAAATTTACACAATAGACCAGTAAAAATACTTCACTCTTAGCGTTCTCATAGAAAAAATTGTATCAATTGGTGGGAATGGCATTGTCACTGCAAATCGCCGCAAAAAAAAATGTATGTAAAATTCATGTCAATTTTTTTTCGCTCGATCGCGCAGCCGAGCCTGAGTAAGTAATTAAAGTGACGTTCAGCTACAGGCGCCTTGGAAAAAAGCGGTGGACGATCAAGGTGCTTTCCGCGGGAGCATAATGCGGGAACGAGTTTGTCACCGTGCGAGCAATCCCAACGAGTTTAGAAATCAAGCCGTAATTACTGGCGACGCATGGGATCGGAATCATCGAAAAGGCGCATTTATTAAATGACCGCCGAGATGCTAAATCCGTCGATTCGGACTTTCACGTGAGCTGGCTTGTATTAGGCGAAGCTTCGGTGAGTCAAGTCTCAATGAAGGAACAGTTGACGCGTGAAATCTTTTTGTTTCGAATAAAATTAATCATTTTTTAAATTACGTAATAAATAATTTGCATTAAAGTTTCAACGTGTAGATATCAGATGATTATAATGATTAATTAAACGATATTTATTCAAGTTTTCCACTTAAAATGACTATAAATTACAAATATACTGTAAAGCGTACAAATCGTTTAAAAAATAACGAAGACTTTTATACGTTCAGTAAGTAAAATGATACCGCAAGTTTAAGCGTAAAGAAATAATTTAAATCATTAAATTCTAATATAATTCAAGCATCGTGTGGACCGCAACAATGAATATAAACGTAAACGATTCGCTTACACTCCGGCCATTTGAAAATTAAACTCGCCGAGCGCGGTAAGCTTTCGCAAAAAAAGACCCAACCGCGCGACACTTTTTGCATCCTGGAAATTATGATCGCGCAATTACGGCCTTATAAAGGCGCTCGGGGCGCTCGGTTATTTTTCTCAGCCTCGGCTGCGCTTGACAAAAAAAAACATTCGCGCGCTCGCGGCAAATAGTCAAATGGCAAAAAAGAAAAAATCACGCCGAGCGGCGAGTCTGGTGCGTCCGACGAGGCGCGCGCGCTGTACGACCTCCTTAACGACGTCACCTCGTCGCAAATGCCCAATGCTTCATTGTAATGACTCTATCTATAATTCATCGATTTCGTGCGAATCCTTGGGAGGACAGCGGCGGCGGCGGCGCGCGCGAAGGACAAAAATGATGGCCGCGTCTCCTCTTCGCCTGCTTTATTCGCCGGCGTCGCTTAAACGAGAGTAGACGCCGCGCGGTAGCGGGCTGACCGGAGATATACCGTGGGAAAGGGGAAAAAAGGCGAGGAGAGCGGCCACCGCGAAAGAGAAGAGGCGCGCTATGATAGGACGGTTATACCGTCGGCGAGCGACTCCTAAAGGAGGTGACTTCTAGGCTTACCCCTACCCGCCTGTTTTCCTAGCTCGGCCTGCAGATGCATCTTGCAGTTGATTTGCCATTCGTTCAACGCTATAGGTACTTTTGATTTGAAAGAGCAGCTAAATTTTATACATATTCTGAACTCTTGATTTTGAGCAATGTTTTTATTGGATATAATAATTAGCATTGCCTCTGTGGTTCAAATTTTACTGGTTTATTTGTAAATTTAAATATAATTAATGATTTAGCCAAAATTAATCGCAAAACAATAAAATTTCATTCAATCCCTAAACTTGTTCAATGGGTACACTGCTAAAAATGGTATTAAAAGAATGAAATTTTTGAATAAATTGCAAGTGCATTGATTTTATCAAAATATGTTATTTTTTCATTGTTTAGAATATACTTTGTGAATGGGATTAAATAAAAAAAAAATCACGTTTGGAATTCATTTAAATATTTTTAAAATTGAAAAAATCTAACTATATTTTATATTATCCGTATCTCACGTAAGAAAGAAAAACGTTATACATTTTATTGTTTTGCAATATAACGCGTGAAAAAATTAAAAATTCGTATACTCTACATATCATTTCTGCGATTCATTTACAAACGAAATTTATATAGTTACTACACTAAATAACAGTTCCCTTTGAAAAGGATTTTAAACGGCCCCATTTCTTAATCAATCCCACAAACATAATATACACAAATGGCAACACTAGACCCTGCCGTTTGCCACCCGCGGCAGCAGCAGTAAGTCGGCGCGCAGCGCTCCAAACTCCGTTCAATTTAAAACTCGTGCAGGCGGCGGGGAGAAAAAGGGGGACTCGCGCAGCGGAGGAGGAGGAGGAGGAGAGCCGCGCGCAAGAAGAGCGCCGGGCTCTGGAAGAAAGCCGCGCGCGAGTAGGGGGAACGAGAGGCGAGAGCCGCGGCTGGACCAATGGGGCTGCTGGAGCGGCGCGATCGTATGCAAAGTGCACGACCGCCTCCGCGACTCATCGACTATGCAAAGTCCCTCGGACGAGCGCGTATACCCCAAGCTCCGCCCATTCGACTTGCCTCCGGCGTCTTTCCACTATCGGCCGTCTCGCTCGCTCGGGCGCGCGCTGCGAGTGAAGCGAGTGCTCGCACGTACGCAGCGCGGCGATAGTCGACCGAGCCAATCCTTTACGCTGACCGCGGCTTCACGGCATTAGGCGCGGTTTATATCGTACGCCTTCTTTCGCGCATTATCGCGCGAGCGTGAGAACCCGCGGACACTGGCTGCATGCTCGTCTCTCTTGACGCTCCAATTGCTACTGCGTTTTCCTTGTCACTTTTTTTTTTTCATTGGGGCAGCTTTATGCTCATTGTTTTTAAGTATTTTATTTACCGTAATTTGTGGTGTCTTGTACGTTTTGTCGTTGATTGAATGGAATGGATCGCAGCAAAGTTTTTTTGGGAAATTTTAAAGTTTATGTATGAATTTCAGGTTTTTTTTATAAATATCATCATGCTAAATATTTAAAAAAAGGAGGATTACATAAAGTCATCAGTTATGTAATTCAACATATATCTCACACGCGTTGCGGCTGAATATTTGATGCTATATTCAGAGACGAATGTGGTCCTTACAATTTGTATTGAGTAGCTGATACTACTTAAGTGTCTGTAACTACTTAAGTAGTAACAGTCTATGATCGCGCGAAACGTCAAATTATGCAAGACCTTCTTTTACAAACATCCCCTTTTTGAAAAGTGTCCATATTCGTAATCAATTCAGCAATCGAGCGCACATAATTCTAAATACGGCCACAGCCATCATTCTTACTCGTCAAATAAATTAAAGTTAAGATGCACTTAGAAAGCAGAAAGCAGCAACAAGGTAAAAAATATGAGGGGAGAGACAACAAAAAAAATAAATAAAAAAGGAAAACGAGCGCGGAAGATTTAATTTATACTCTTATATAAAGCTCTATGGATGGACGACATCGAAGGAAGGAGGAAAAAAAATGGAAAAGGCGACGCGAGCAAAGCGCATTGGACGCGTTTAGGTAAACTACGCGGCAAAAAACGCGGCATAATCGCGACGGGCTTATCGCTCATGTATATATACAGCAGGGGAAGCGATAGGCGCGGCGCGCGGGTCATGTAAGAGAGATTCTCGTAAAGGTAAGGACGACTTGAAAATTCATTATTAAGCCGGGGGCCGCGCGCCTGCAGCCTCCGCGCTCTCCGGCCGCGCGGCAATAAAGCGAAGCGACATCGACGCTATATACCTTTGTATATATATGTATGTACAGGGCTTGGACGCAAAGTCTCTCGCGGCATTTTCTGTTTTCCTTTCTGAGCTTTTGCGCGCGCGCGCACACACACACGCGATCGGATGAAAATTGAGATCAGCGCTAAATATTTGCTGTACGCCTCGAGCTACCCTGAGAAACGCTTTACAATGAGTAAAGTGTAATTTTTGTTTAACCATTAAGATTGATCTACCTTTTTCGGAAAGTTCAAATTGAATTTCCTCTATACTATAGAAATAGTTCTTGTAATGAAATATAATATATTTATGACTTTATATAATATATTTAGTAAAGCCCGCACTTATTATACATAATTCAAACAGATTTTTGTTTAAACAAAGAAAAATGTTACAGTGTTTAAATTTTTCATTAAAAATATTAGACACTAGAATTCTCACGCGCGCTTCGCGCGCTAATTATTTTAGTTCGGAGACGACAAAAACAAAAAATTATCCCTTATATAAATTGAGCATTCGAGATTTCGATCTTTTGTTCGAAAATCTCGAAATGATTTGAATTTTCGAGAAAAAAAA
>JAWWEN010000038.1:5139209-5163971 GCA_035582955.1 Sycophila texana
AAAAGCAAACGCTTAATTGCTACTACTTTCAAACTCTTCAGTTTCGATAATGCGATAATTCGACTTCATTCAATTCGATCATAATCGCAATGCATTTGAATATAAGGGATTCATATGTAAAGAACGAAGAAAACGTGCAGTGATCGTAGTATACAGCCTCATTAAAAAAAAGTCGCGAATATTTTAATTATTCAATAATAAAAAGGTTTAATGCATTAATCTAAAGCGCGGCACAAAATATCACAAGATAAAAAAGCAATTTCGCTAATCGTTCAACTTGCGAGTTAACGCCGTGCCCGGGGGACTCCCGGGAGGAGCAATAAAGCGCCCTTTGATGCCCTGCATGCGCGAGCTCCAGCCTCCCCCCTTTCGTCTCCCTCCGCGCGCTTTTCCCCGCGTAATACGAAATTTCTGCCCTCCCCGCTCTCTCACGAGGTCCGATATAAAGGAGTCGCGCGCACACATCTCCGCACGGAACCGCTCATAAAAAGTCGGTGAGACGGCCCTACGGCCGGCGAAGGTACGCCCGACCAGCGCCGTATGGCCCCGAGATAATACGTAATTACGGCGGCTGCGCGCGAGAAAGGGAGAGAGAAAGAGGAGAGAGCCTTGGAAAAGCGGGGAAAAATTTTTGCGCGATTCCGGCCGGGCTGAAGGGCGGCGCGGTGGCGGCGGCGATCGTAAAGGAGCCGTACGTCGTGTCGGCTCAGCTTGCGTAACGTTAACGCGAAACGAGTTTTACGCCGGCCTCCCCCGCTACTCGCTCTGATAAAAACCCCACCCACCCCTCGAGTTTTCCGCGAGTCTCCTCCTCTGTCTTGCTCGCCTGTCGTGCTTTATGGCTCCTTTTGCAGCGAGCGAGCGAGCTCGGGGGGCTATCGGCTTTTCCTTTGAATTCTGATGCCCCGGGACCCGCTGCTGCTGGAAGATCGAGTTTTTTTTCCTTGCGTAGCAGGCAGAGCTTTCCTTTGTTCTAGTTTGGCTTTACTGTCGGCGCGAGCTTCGAGACGCTCTTTGTTTAATCGCGATTTTTAATTACTTTACAGGGTATGTCTGTCTGTAAAGTGTAATAATTGATTAGATACACCTATAATTGAAGGGAATATTAAATAAATTGTTTATTGCAATATTTTTTATCGTTACAGAAAATTTTTCTTACTACAAACTTTAGATAAAACAATTTTCAGCTACATTAGTTATGTAACTTATTATACAACTTTGTCATTTAATTATATAGTTTATTTATATTACGAGAGTAGCACAAAACTTTTTTCAAAACCGCTTAGATAATTACATCAATAATTTAATTCTAGTATCATTTACCTCAGCACAATATTTCCACAATTTTAATCCACAAAAAATACTGCAACTGAAGAAAAAAACCGAAAAATTTCTCTCACGATAACGACGCATCCGCACACAAGAACGATCTCATATTTTTTTCGACCCTTTGCAATCAATGAAAAAAGAGGATTGGCATAAAAACAAAAGCAAAAGTAATTTTCCATAAGAATGCGGCTTTTTGCCGGGGCATCTCTAGGCGAAGACAGATAGACGCGAGCAGCAGCGCGCCGGGACGGTGGCATTTTTGCGAGAGGAGGCCGCGTGCGTGGGGGCGTCTTTTGATGTTCGCCGCCATCGCCGCTCGCGCGTCGCGTCGCAACGACGTGGACGCATTCAAGGCGGGCTCCGCGCAACCGGCAAAAAAGATGTCCCAGGGCGACCACCGCATCCATTCATATTATCTGCGTAGTTAACAGTACGCGCGTCTCTGCATTTACAAGTGATGCCCTTTCCCAACGCATTCCCGCGGCAGCGGAGGAACAACTCCGCCGCGAATTATCGTGTAAATGGTATCGCGCATTCTTCCTCCGGCGAGTTCTTTTCTTTTCTTTTTTCTTACTTTTTTTTTTTTGACACGACGATGTGCGAATTATCTTTTGAGGCTCTTACGTAAAAATTTACTCGGCCTGACGTCAATTATGCAAAAATGTAGTTTGCAAACGAGTTTTTAAAGAAAAAGGCATATTTGCATTTAAGTGGTTTAATGTACAGAGTGCTTTGACAGTTATGCAAAAATTTAAATGGTAAACGAGTTTTGACAAAGTAAACGTGCAATCTTTAAATAGTAAACGTTAAATCTTTAAATGCATTGGTGTAGTAAAATATTAAACTAACTTCTTCAAAAGGTTGGCGACAATATTATTTATTTTTATTCACTTACGCATTTTATTTAAAATTCAACGAGAGCAAATCTCTTTTAAGTCCTTCAAAAATAATACACGTCATGTTATAAATTTCATTTATTGTTAGATACGCTGGAGCTTGTTAACGTTTACTTTTACATCCTAAAAAAATTCGAGAGATTTTTGAAAACAGCAACGATGCTTAACTGTAAATGTCCAACAAGTCTCTTAACGTTTCGCGTCGCCCGCGATTAGATCGAGCCCTCGTGGCCGCCTGACGAAAATTCAGCGGACTCTTGATAAAAATCTCTCGAATCTCACGAATCTCCTGCGCTCATTCATTTACCTAATACATTGGGTGCACGTATCCGGAGGGCATCGTGCTGCTTTTCGCGCATCCACTATCGTCGCGGATGTTTATTTCGGGAAGCGAAGTATAAAGGACGCTGGATCGATGCCAGCCGCCGTAAATTTAGCGCAGCGAGAAAAATGGCGCGAATTCCTCGACCTTTCTGCTTCATCCCTTCATCCACTAACGCTCTTCGACTCTGTCTTTTTCCCTACGACTTTTCTTATCTCGCTTCTTCCCCGCGAGCGAGAAATTGAAAATAATAAAGTGAAAAATTTGCTTTTTCTGCAATTAGTCCCTTTTATTGTCAGCAGGCGATGCTTCCTTACAATTTTTAATTTCGTAGAGAACACGATGTATAAGAGATAAAAATATGACGGATGCTGAAAAATTAATAGAAACAATCATTAGTAACGCAAAAACCATCGCTTTTAATTGCTCCATCAATCACGAGCCGAAAAGCGACGAATCAGCCTTTACAGCAACCAATATAAAAAAAAGCAGGCGAACAAGTTTTTCTCCTGATACTAAAATGCAGTACAAAGTAAAACAAAAAAATCACCGCTGTAAGGAGCATATTCAGCTTGTAGTCGCCAGGCGTTGCGTTACCCGCGCCGCGGAGCATAAAATTGGAAAATTCCCGTGTGCGCGCGCGCGTCGACGCGGCGGGGAGTGCCGCTCTCTCCCCTGATCTGGCGGGGGTAGCAGCTCACCTACGCGATCCATATTTTACAATATGGCTGGTGAGGCCAGTGGCGCGGGCAGGGCCACGGTCGGCGTTTCTCCCGGCGCTCGATTGGTCGAGGCCAAGGCGTGCGCCCCTCGCGCGATTTATACGCCGCTCGATATGCAGATGCCGCGGGGGCGTCGCAGGGGAGGCGCGCGGACGTCGCGGAGGGAACGGAAGGGAGTTACGGCAGTAGGGCTGCCGGTTTTCAAGTCGAGGATTTTCCATCATGGCGCGCACAAGAGCCATCGGGGCTGGCATAAAAATTCATGAGCTTGCGATGATATGGCGCCGGCGGTGCTTCGCTTTATATCTCGCTTATACTTTCTTCGACGTTTCCTCGGGTGTTCAGTTTATTTATGACTTTTTAGATTTGTTTATGCATGTGATATATATATTTATTTTCTTTTTTTAATTCTGAAATTAAGAGGAAAGATTCTTGGTTTGAATAAAATAACATATAAGAATAGAAAATATAGTAGATCACTTATCTTTGGATCTTGTGCGTTAAGGAATTATATGAAAAATAGGGTGACTGATTTTATACAATCTAGAGGAAATGTGAAATATGTATAAAAATTATGTAATAATATTTATAAAAATTGCACACAAAGTAGAATATTGAAATTTATCTATTAAATTACAAAATCCTATTTCATTGAATAGTTAATTGTATATAATACAATGAATATAATTTATTTAAAAATACCTATGAAATTATTACGTCGATAAAATAAATTTTAAAAATCCATTAAATAAAATCCATTAAATAATAAAAATCCATTAAATAAAACGTATAATAACGCGCAGATCATACATTTCCGAAAAAGCTCTCTTATATACGATCGCGTAAACGCATCCCCCTATACGAATCGCGAAAATCGAAGAGCGAACCGTGGCGAAGTTTGACGTCCCGCCGCCGAATCGTGCGAGATAAAGAAACAGCCCGTAATGACGCGAAGGAAAGAGGAACATAAAGCAAGCCGAAGGAGCTCTCTCTCGCCCTCCCATATACGTTTCCGGCGTCACGCTAAAGGGGGTTTGCCGAGAGAGGAGATAATATTTCGCGTCGTAGTTCTCTCGCTTCTCTCGGAGACAATGGAAACGGCAAACAAAGAGCCGGCCGCTCGTTTCGCCCGGACTGCGTTACGTACCTCCCGAACTCGTAAGAAAACGAGGCATCGAGAGCCGATAATGATATTAACCCCCTCGCCCTGGCGCTTCCAACACCGCTTTCCACTCCGCGTGCGCGCGGCCAAAGACAGTAAAGATATCGGAGTGCCGCCGTAAAAAAGGAAGTTATTCAAAAGGGAAACGCGACAAAAAAAGAAAATGGAAGAGGGACGAAATCTAAGAGGCTCTCGTATACTCCTCCGTGAGCGCGCCGTCCCCGGGGCATTAACTCATCTTCCGTCCTCGTTTTTAATTCCTCCTTCGTTACTTCGCTGTTTATCACTTAAAGAGAGCGCGAGAAAAAGCGCCGGAGAGGCGGAGTGAAAAGCAGACAGAGATAAATAGAATCTTGTCAGGGAGAAGTAAGAGAGAAAGAGACGTCGAGGAGGGAGAGGAGAGATTCCAGAGCGACGAGGGGTGGGGGGAGGGACGAGGCGTAATATCCTGAGTAAAACTTTTCACTCAACGCGAGAAGCGACGGAGGCGCGTGGGCTGCGCCGAAGGGGTGGTTAAGCCGAGGACTGCGGGGTGGGGGGAGGGCGAGAGGAACGCGCCTCAAGCCCTCAACGCCGTGGGAAGATGTATAGGCGGAGGGAAAAGATGGAAGGAAAAAATTACGGGCCTGGCGCAGGGGTGGAAGAGGCTAAGTACGGAGGATGTAGCGACCCTCTGCTGGTCGTTTCAACATGCTTTACCCGAGTTTTGTGCTTTTTTATTTTTTTTTTTTGTTTGCCTTTTTTTTTAATAGAGAAAACGAACGAACGTATTTTTTTTTTTTTTTAAATCTAAGCTATTTTATTTCTCAATCTTTCGTCCGTTGAACTGGAATAATTAGTAATAGACTGTAATAAAGAACAGGAGAGATAAAAAAGTGTAATCATTATTATATGGAAAAATGCACCGTACAAACAAATGCTCACGAGGAAAAATATTTGAAGACTTTGAAGTTATCCACGTGCTTTACTTTTTTATATCTCATTTATCCCGACAAATTTTTAAAAGGCTGTAAAAATAATGGGTAAAATAATTGCGGTGATAAATTTAACATTTTTTATCGATTTTCACCGAGTGTAAAAGCGTATCTCTGCACAATTACAATTACACTGCACCAGCATTGCAAAATTTCAGTATCACAATTTAAAGCGAGGAAAAAATCTATATCTACGGTGTTGACAAGTAGTAACGACCCGATGTGGTAAGTCGACGCACGGGATGTAAATCGGGGCAATTAATAGACAGCCAACAATAAAATAAATCATTGGCAAATCCCACGAGCTGCGGGAATACCCCGGCGAAATCTAGAAAAATGAACACGTACCAAAGTGCGCTCGGTCGAACCCGCGCGCGACGCATTGCATTGCGCCACTAGCGTTTACTGTTGCATTAATTAAGCGCCGCGCGGAACGAAAAATTCCAGCGGCCATAAAAACGAACGACCTCGGCGATTCGCGATTTATCGTACTAAAAAAAAAGGCATCGCGCGCCGGTGCCCGTGTACTCGCGCGAGCGGCGCAAAAAAAAAAAGAAGCAGAGAGGCGCAATTCCCGTTGGCGTCGTATCATCAGCCTCTCCGTCTGTACCGTAGGAAAAATCATCAAGTGCCCATCGCGCCGATTGATTTAGCTCGGCGTCTTGCGCGTACAGTGTCCCCCTCATCCCCCTGCCCCCCTCGTTAATTGTGCTTAATTGTTACCGCGGAGACTGACGGATTCGATCGGAGTACCCGCGGCGCGCATAACGAGCCGTTAAGCCGCTGCGTTTTTTACTCGCGTCCTCGGCGCCCCGGACTTACGCATTCATCGGCGACTCTAAAACCGGTGCTGTCCCCCCTCCGGTATGACTGCGGGGGGCGGAGGCGAAGTGTGTGTCCATAAGGGACACCGTGAGAATTGGAGCTCTCTCTAGTTCTGACCGTCCCGGGGAAAAACTCACCTTGATTATGCCCGCAGCGGCGAGTGCTAATGGGCGCTAGACCCGTAAATGGACGCGTCGCGCTGAGGACGACGACGCGCGCGGATGCAATTTTCAAGCCTCGCTGATGAAAATATAAAAGTCGATTGGTTTGGGCGTAAGATCGTTAGAGAGGTGCCGGACTCTCTTTCTCTTTCTCACTCCTTTTGGCTCTCTCGCCCTCCGTGTATCTCCCTCGCTCGCTCTCGCGGCGATCGGTCGGGGCCGATGTGAAATTTATGAGTTCGCGAGAGAAGCTGTCGCTAAGGTTGATATCTGTTTCTGAGCCGGCGAGTCCGGGTAGTTAGCCGAGCGATAAAGAGTCCAGGCGGGAATTCGCGAAGAGATTTGGAATTGTCTTTTTCTTGGAGTACCGTTTCGCTGTCTCCTATATCGGGATTAAAAAGTTCGCTGCGTATTTGGAATTTTCTTAATGCCATTTCTTTCTAGGCAGCCATGAAAAAAAAAACTCGCTCTTTATAAAAGCAGTATAGCGTAATATTTCTTTATTAAATCATTAAGTTACAAGAGAGAAGTTTGCTAAAACTACTTTTCGTGCAGCTTTATGTAATTAAATCCAGAATTCTGAGAAAAAAAAAATTATTTATGTAACTACATTTATAATTACTTTTTCAAATATGCGGTTATAGCCAATTAAGTTGTCGTTCATCAGTATCTGTAAAATGCCGCGCGATCAATTATCGCTCATTAATTCATCGACATCCACTAATTAACACTTTCTCGGCCTGAACAAGCTCCTTGCACTGGACTGATTTATTACCCCTAATCTCGGTGTAAATCCCGATTGCAAAACACAATTCCCGAAATGCGCTTCGCCGTGTACAACAGACGCACACCACGGCGAGGCTGCGCGCGTGGTTTTAATGAATAATCGAGGCACAATTATATCGGGGTTGTATCGTACACCGAGACTTCGCCGCGTCGTCGTAGCCTATTTCCATCTCCGTCGCTCGACAAAACAGCAGGGCAAGCCACGTAACCGTCGGCCGGAATGGCTGGAAAACGAGAGAAAGAGGATTCTGCGGTGCGGCGACTACTCGTCGCTTTTAATTGCGACCTGCATAGCGCCGCGGCTCCTTTTTTTTTAACGATTATCGCGCCGCGTCCATGCGCCGGCCGACCGTCGTTACTCCGCTTTTCTTTCCGTTTCAAGAGGAATTTCGAGACTCCTCGGTGCCGGCTCTTTTTTTCTCTCTCTCTTTGCGCTCGAGTCACAGTTGCAAAAACGCTCGGCTGATACGTTTCCTTTTCATTCCACGGTAATTTATTGTGCCCGCGCGATTTTAAAGTCGGCTTGTACGGAATTGGCTGTTTTATTTGTTTTCGATTTCTTGCTTTGTGATAATTTAACTTGGGCTCTAGTAAAACATAAGATCATATTTAATCGTTGCGTTTTCGTTTTTCTTAATGTAACATCATGACATCCTACATTTTTTCGCAGAAGAACCGGCGTTTTTTAAATATCTGATAATAAGTACATTTAATAAAACAAAAACTACATCGGACTCTACTAGAAGGATATGATCCTGTAGTTATTATGGGTGAAACGAAAAAATTATTATTAAAGAAATTAATGAAAGTTCGTTTAAGTAATTCAATTTTTATGAATATATGGATAATATACTCATCACTTCCATATCAGTAAAAAGTAAAAAAATCCTCTAGCTTCGATTTATCCAAGCAACGTGAAATGCAATTAGGAATACTCGCAGCTCGCTAAAAAGATGCATCAATAGCGCACGTGCCGTGATCGCATCATCAGTCAAGGCCGCGCCTCCTCAAAGTGACCGCTGATCCCGCGCCGCATTCCCCCGGAAGGCGGAAATCCTCATTTCGCTGCGTCCGCGGGGCGCGGCGTCAACGGCATACCCAACGAGGGTCCGCCAAAGGAAAGAGATGCGCACATTTGCCTCTCGAGCCCTCGCACAGGTGCACCGGCCGACCGCGTGATCGCTCGCCCACCTACGTGGCCGCACATAAGTATCCCTCGCGTGTCGCCCATCTCAGGATGTGACGCGATCGACGAGCTCATACGCCGACGTAAAGCAGCCGGTCTGCATGTGTGCAGAGTAAAAGCCACGCGCGAATCGCTCATTTTCCTGTTATCACGGAGCGTCGCATGTCGCGAGCAGGGACACGAGTCCACCGAGCGCTTATCAAGGAGGTGCGTGAGCCTGCAAATTGCGCGTTTATTAATTTTATGGACGTCGTCGAGGTGACGCTGATGAGACGTAATTTCACTTGTCATCGGAGTACATGTCGTAATTTATTTGGCATGAGGGTATAATATTCTATTAGTTTCGTTGAATTTAGTTAGTTCTACGTCATGCACTTATAGTATACATCTAGCGGTGCGAATTGTTATAATCATTTGAAAAGATAATGAATTCGTCTTTACTCTATTGCAACGGCGACCTTTATGCAATGGTTGAAAATAAACGGACGTTGAAAGTGACACACTTACGTAATAAAATGTATTTCAAATTAACCGCTCGTGACAATTAGAATGTATAATATCCACTGTGCAAGATAATAAATGCAATGAAATTACTTAAATTGTAGGCACTCGTAATCGCAATACAAAATATTTTAGCAGTTAGCATAATTCTGTGTAAACACGTATTCACGGGCGTTAGCTTGTACCCTGCGCTAAAAACTTCGCGTTGCGCGAGGCGCGAAATGCGCCGCACTCCTTAAACGCGTATCTTGATAAAAAAAACATCTCCGAGTTACATATGTATGACTTATTAAGCAATGATTAGTGCGCTTAATTACCAAAAGAAAATTTTGCGATTTAAAATATATACCGGAGAATTATAATTGCCGGTGCGCAGCAAGCGGATCAATTACACGTTATAGGCGGTACTCAAAAGCTCTCCTCTTTCTCTTTCTTTCTTTCGGACTCTCGAAGTTGGAGGCCGGGCGTATTCGCTCGCGCGCGCCTACGGATCATAAAGTGCTTTGTAAGGAGGGGTAGAAGGGGGGAATCGCCTCGGCGGTAGTGGGTATCGAATCGAGCGCATAAATAGTGCAATTAAGCCAATATAACGCAACGCAATTAACGGCTCCTCTCCGCGGAACCCACCGGCCACCAGCACCTCCCTAAGAGAGCTACTCCCGACCCTCACTTCGTTCGCCGCGATTAACGTACTTCACTTTTGACTCGAGGAAATGAGCGGCGCGCGTCGAACAGATGTGACTGCCGGGCTAATTGAAAAAAAAAAATTAGCTGAATTTAAGTTTATGGTGAATTTAATAATTAGGTTCACGTTTTTAGTAGTTTTTGGTTGTGAGTTACTCGCGGTGTAATGGAATTTGAAAATAAAAAATTTTAATTAAACTTGCAATTTGTACTTACATTATATGAATGTCAACAATAACTTTGCTGTACGAAAGAAATTGACGAAGTAGTTCTCCAAAAGTACTTGAACAGAATTAATTTTGCTGTGAAAATAAGTTTTTTTCTATAAATTGAATGTTGAATTTATTTAAAAAAAAATTGATATCAGATTCTGTTTGTACAAATTGTGCCTAGATATTTTATTTGAACGATGAGTTGAATATATTATAATAATATTTCCAATTAAAAAATTTTCACCATCATGAGTGGAGACTCATACGAAATTTTGACCGTAAATTTTTCTGTATATACTCATCAGAATTTCCTCCTAAATGAAACGACAAAATTTGTTTTTAACGTTAAAAACACGAAGCGATACCAATTAATATTACTGACAGATCTTCAAAAGTCCAATAAAGCCAAGTGGCTAATATTAAGTTTGATTCCGAGCGAAGCTCTAGATATCACATAATGAATCCAAGGTCTGAATAAAGTTGAACGAAGTCGAAGTCGAAGTTTATTTGCGAAAAAGCTCATCCAGGTGAGTAATCGAGGACGAGGGGGTGGCAGGGAGGCGCGCAGATGTCCAATCAGAAAATGAAGTCCCGGCCGAAAGTTGATACAAGGCGGTCGCAAATTCAATTAAAACTTCAGATTATTAAGTTGGACAATGAGTCCCCGGAGTGTCCCGTTCTCCGCTCGCACGATAGGCGAACGCTGTCCATTCCGGCATCCAACGCCGAAGCAAAAAAGCAGACAGAAAAAGAGAGAGAGAAAGAGAGAAAGCGTGCGAAAGAAAGATACGGGGGTAAGGGCAGAGGAGGGGCAGAGAAACGGAGGATAGGTATATACCGGGGTTATACTAATGGGGTTCTTGCTGATTCCGCTCGGCTAGCGCCTTGATTAAGCTCCTTCGCGACGCTCCGGGAAAATATAATGACTTCGCTCTGCAAACGCGAGCGAGCCCAGGCCAGAAGTCTGATTCTCCACCCTCGATTCCCACCTCCCTCCCCCGCCTCCTCTATATCTCCGACGTGTGCCCCCCTCACGTTTTCACGCGGATAAGTCCGCGCCCCGGCCGAGATCACGTAGCAGTCCTGGAAACCGTGATTTCTCTTCCGAGACGCTGGCATATCGACGGGAAACGTCGACCGTTGAAAGTTAATTGTCAATAGCCCGGAAAAATCATTGTCTCCGTGGGGGCACGACGACTCCGAGGCCCTGGCCGGCTGCGCGGCTCTGCTTTATTATTTTCCCCTCCTCTTCTCTTACTTTTTTTTTATCGTGAATATAGGCGGCTTCTCCGTTGGATTGCTAATGAAACGGGCGAGAAATTTATTTTCCTTTCTCATTGTTAGCGCGAGCCAGGCTTTCTGGGACGTGGCCTCGCGCGAACGCGAGCTTTTGGATCGCGCACAGTCATTATTTAATTAAGACTCGCAACGAGATCCGATTATTTATTAGGATTATTGGCTTTTCTCTGTCCTCTCGTTATACCAGGTTCGAACGATCGCGAAATCGGAAGATCGTGAGGCGACATTGTTCGGTGACGTAATATTTAACAAATGATTGTTCTTAATTTAATTGGATCGGTTAGAAATCTCTGAGTTTCAGTCCCGCAGGATTTCCTTAATTAATATTGACTATTCGTGATTTCTCTAACGTGATACTTTATAATATTTTGTTAGACAATCATAAAATTCAAAATACATACATACATTAAGCAATAAATTTTATTTTCCTCGCAAAACCTAATTAGAAGTACTAAAGAAAGGGTTGGGAGAGGCGAAGAAAAAAAAATGCAGAGTAGGCGTGAGGCTATTACTGTTTTGGGGGAAAAAAAAGTGCAGCGGCTTACAATGGATTTCGCCGGTATCGAATAGGTTTTTCCGAATTGGTCGCGCGCAAGGCAATCTCGGACGATTCCAGTACGAGCTAGGCACCGAGATTAAGGGAATAAATTTCTTCAGCCGATAATTGTATTGGTAGTTTCGGTAACTAATGATCGAAAAGTCGTTAGCGCCACGTCCAACCGGAGACTTGTGTTACGGGCCTATCCCCCGGGTAAGGAGCATTGCGCTCCGAAAATTAAACTGCTAACTCATTGGCACTTCCATATATTTCACTAACAGATATACGTTTTCGCGAGGATGTGGGATGTTGGTTTTTGACAGAATTCGCTAAAAATAAAAATACTTAAATAAAATATCAAATGTATTATTTGAATAGATCAGGATTGATATTCTGATATCTTAATATCAGAAAGATCGTTTAATTGGGGGAAGAATACTAGGCGATTTCCAGTATACTTAATAATAATTTATCCAATTAATACCCAAAAAAATTTTAAATATATGGACAGTGTGTGATTCTCAATTACTACTTAAATTTTTATTTTGATTATTACTCCTTAGTATAAAATCATAAAGTTCGATTTTGCAAATAAAATATTAATTACTGTAGTAAAAGAAATTCATCCACATGCCCTTACTTAATGTCATTTATTTACCAAATAATAGCATTTAGAATGTACAATAAATTAATACAAATTAATTCTCTCGTGCATTCCGCGTACATCACTAATTCATTCTCAAACATCAATAAAAGCTTCAACGATTCCCCGCCACTCCGGAAATAAGCAGCGACGCGTTCCGATCGATCCCCGATGATTCACCTCTGCGTAGTGCAGGCTGACATTGAAATCGGCCTCTCACGCATACACGCGGGCACAATCCTTTGTTCGCGTCGCGAAAGAGCACACCGCGAAAGCGAATGCAATACAAGGACCCAACTCATGCGCGGCCCAGGATCCCCCCCTGTGTACGATCCTCGTAGCGTTCTCATGCTCCGGCCGTCAGCTGACCCCGCGATCCTTCGAAACGGCGACATAACTTGCGGAGGCGCGAACTCTCGCGCGCCTGCGGTCCGGCGATAAATAAGCAGCGCCCCTGCAGCCGGGATGCATGCATGGTTGCGCGCGCCTGCGCCTTATAAACGTCCCGCGCGATCGTGCATCGCAAATAATGCGAGCGCTACGCAGCGGGAAGCCGATCGGCCCGCGGATTCCGAAGGGCCCGGCTCGATTTATTCTGTATCACTCGAGAGGGGACTCTGCTTTATTTCGCGCGGCCCGGAACCGCGCGAATGCGAAATGGGTCGCGGGCTCTTGCGGATCGCGCCGCGGACGGCGACGTGAATATTATTTGGGCCGCTTTGAGAGGCGATGGCTTTTGCTGCGGTGTACCTGCAAGTTTTATTTATCTTTTGATATTGCGCCGTTTCGAATATCTGTATGTTGAATTTTTTTATTTTTTATTTATTTTTTGTGCATAACTGGATATCAGATACAAATGCCGATTACGATCGAAAATAAATGATAACTGATTGTTTATTTCTATAGAGTTGTAGATTTAATCAAAATTTGGGATAACTACAGTTGGCAAATACTTCATTTTATATTTTTTAAATGTATTAACTTTATCCTCAGGAACGTACCTTATTCTTTATTAGCTCATAATATACAGTTGTAATTTTTAAAATCTTTTTTCTGGCATCAATTGATCATTTTTAACTTATTCCCAAAATTAAGAATATCAACGAAGGAAAATGTCATATTTTTCTTACAGAATTTCAAACTTGTTTAGTTTTTTTAAATAAGTTCCACTCGTTCTCTACAATTGTAGCCTCTCAAGTAACCGCAATCTCCGACCAAAAGAATAAAAGCTATGCGATATCGCAACGAGACGGCAATTTCGTCCAACGAAAAGTCGTCGACCTGAAATACCGTCGTCGTCGTGCATACTCACAGCCGGATGATTTTTTTGTCATTATGAGAGACGGTGTAAGGGGCGGTCCGCGGCGCAGCACAGGGGAACCGGCCGTTTTTTTGTTCCCATCGCCGCCTTGCATTTCGCATTCGCTTATATGCCGCATTGACCGGATTTAGGTATGCTGCCCGGCCGATTGATGCAAACACCGATTTTATGCGTGTATATATCCTTTCGTCCGCGAACAAGTCCAGGCGCGCGATCGGCTGCTCTCCCGGTTTTGTGCGCCGCTCACCAGCGCCTTTGTATTTTTGCTGCTGCTATTTCGAGCCGCCGAGTGGCGTATAATTTATACGGACGGGTATGACCGTTCTCCCTCTCTCTCTCTCTCTTTTTTACTCTTAGCCCGTGGCCGCCTTGTTCGGCTGCATTTACATGATAAATAATGGAAAAGCCGCTTTTATTTATTTTTTTTTCTCTTATCTCGCTAATGGGTACAGGCGACTATCGCGAAAATCATTACGAATGAGTTCTTTTATAAACCACCGTCGCCTTGGCGATCTTTTTCAAACGCGCATTGAGCAATTCGATTCGGAGCTTTCCAGACTGGAAAGGCCGACAATTCGCGCGCGGCAGATGAAAAATGTCGAATATTTTGATACGGCGTATAAACAATTATCCGCGTAACGCGTGCGCCGAGGGTAGGGCGAGGGAGAAGGGGGCTAACAATCTCGCGCGGCGCGAGCCATTAAAATTTACTGCGCGATTTTTAAAACTTTCCAGATGTACAATTAGCGCAGAAAATTGCATTCGACTTTGATGAGGGAAAATTTAATGAGTTTCCTCGAGTAGCAACCATCCCGATACGTCGGACAGCGCTATAACGCGTAATTGCTTACTCCACCTGCGCGTTGCGCCTCTCTGCAGCTCGGAATTCAAAGACCCCCATCTCTTCCTCCTCCTCTTCCTCCCTTCTAAACGTCCGACCGAAAATTTAAAAACGTAACCGCCCAAACACCGTAACTCGGCCGGCGAAAAATTTACATCGCGTTGACAGGTGTCAATTGATAATCAGCGCGCGCGGCTCCGACCAACGCCTACCCGGCTTTAACAGAAACAAAAAAAAAAAAAAAAAAAAACGACAAGTGAAAAGCGCGCAAAAGATAATTATTAGGATGAAGAGATAAGGGCGCGCGGTGAGAGAGAGAAAGAGAGAACATCGAGCGGTTAAACAAGTCGTCGCAATCGCCGCCTCGAAATCAGCGAATCGCGCGTTGCGCTCGGCGTTTTTGAAGGACGTTTATGTATCCCTTGCGCACGCAGAATGCTAAGGAGCGACCTCTTTCGAAATCCCGGAGCGGGGGGAGGAGGGGGGCTAGCCTCCGCCCGAGCCCATAAGCACGCTAAAGGTGAAGCGGCTGCGTAAATTATCCCGCGCGCTGTGTACTTACCCGGTGATTTACAGGCGGGCAGCGCGGGTTTGATTTACACGGCGCGCGCATTCGTTCCTTCCGAGAGCGCGCGCGCGCGCGCTCGCCCGGAGGAAGGGAGTTTACGAGTGGCCGAGGGATGCGCGCGCGAGGACGGCGAGGAGACTCTCCGGCCCGCTCCTCCGCGTGTCATCTTTCTTGTTCCTCGGCTCTGATATACAATTCGGAAGGAATAAAACGTCAATTACGCGCGAGGATCGAGGAGTGCAGGCGGATTAATCGTCCCGCGGGCTTCGCGAGGGAGCGCCCACGGAACGACGATTAAATTCGCGCGTGAGAATGTTCGGGATATGGCCGAGCGAGTTTGCCTAGGTGTTTTTTAGGGTCTCGTATTTTATTTTTCTTCGGAGTTTTTTATTTAGAGATCGCGTGGTCTATGAAGTATGTTCTGATAATTGTATTTGTATAAATTAATTGTTGTGTACTTGTACTTCTGCAAGACAATCTTTGTGTACAGGTTTAATTTCTTTTTTTGTATTTTTTTTTTTTTTTAGTTATTATAGCACATGAGCAAAAGAGTATAATATTTTTTTCAAATCTTAATTAATACGTAATAGAAAATATTAAATAAGAATATACACAGTGACATTTCTACTTGATTGATATCTTAATTAAAATAGAATTTCTAAAAAAAAATATAGCTTATACAAATCTTATATATACTAAAATTTGTTTCTCAATTAATATTACAAAAGCTTCGTTCTTTTCTAGAATCCCGTAAAAAAATTTTTCTCGTATGCTTGATTAATTAGTAACGTTACTTATTTGATAAAAATTAATTATGTACCAACACCCTATAACTCCGTCTAAAACAAAATATTGCTACATCTTCCTCATATTTCACTCCTCTGCACTTGTATATATCTCTAAAAGTTTCAGCAGTATTTCAATACTCGTCTATTGTCTTAACCCAGCTGTACCTCGGTCTACTTGACCCCATCAATTCTAGTTTGCATAAGCGTAAATCTCGTCAAAATTACCCGAGCATTGCGCAATCCAATAAATAGGATCGGGCGCATTCCACGCCACACCGCGACCCTAAAACTTTATAGAGCAACAAAGCAGAACAAAGTCCAAAGGAAAACGCACCTATACTCGTAAGAAGTATAAAAAAAAAAAGAGGAATCGAAGGGCTAAGGTCCCGGAGCCGCGAACGATATCGCTCGCACGCACACACACTCTCGCAGCCGTACGGCCGCGCGGATGAACATAAACCATTTATCAGGTGCCGTAGGCGCGAAAATAAAAAAGGAGAGAGAGAGGGGAGAGAAAAAAAAGAAAAAGAGGAGCGCGAAAGGCTAAGGAACTTGTCATAAAATCGAAGGGCCCGGCGCGCTAGAGACGACGTAGATGAAGAGCTCGCCGGTGTATATATATATACGGCGAGGGGTGGGAGGGGGCGTTCGAAGGTGCGCGCGCGCTGTAAGACCGGTAAACGACGGCCGTTCGTATTTGCCGGGCTATGAATCGCCCGAGCGTGAGATCGTAAAGTCGCCCTTATCATCGGCCGCATCTTAATGCAGGCCGTGCGCATATATATATATATGACCGCCGCGCGCGGACGCCCGAGTGTGTACTATATACATTCGCGCGCTCGCCCCGCATCTACATAAGTACGGCCGACGTTGCGTGCGCGCACGCGTTATATATGCGCTCCCGCGGAAAGCGAGCGCTGGAGACGAAGGGGCCTCTGCTTTCTCTCGGCGCGGCCTCCTATCTGCACCGTCGGCACACAGGTGTCCAACGCCTCAAACAACATCTTTATGCTTACCCGACCTCTCTCTTTCTTTCCTTCTCTTCCTTACACTCTTTCGCTTCTGCTATGTGCTCCGACCTGAGACTGGACCTTACAGTCCGACTTGAAAGTAGCTTCTTCGCTTAGAATCGACGAAATTTGGTTGATTTGAGGAATTTTGGTGATTCTTCAACGGAGATAATTGAATCGGAGTTTTTTCTTTGATACTCTGCAGGCGATTTTTTTTTTTATAATCTTGATTCGAGTTCATTTATGCATACTATGTATGTATTGAATTTAATTATAAGCGATGAATTATATTAGTACCGATGTAAGTTTTAATTATTTTAATTCTTAAAAAAATATTTATATTTGAATGTAAATTATTCTTATGCTCTCTTAGAAGGGTAGGTTTATTATTATATTCATAATTCATTCAATTCATAATACAATTGATGATTCTCTTAAAAAACCTAATTACCTGTATATAGTAATTACAATATGAAAATATATATACATTCCTTTGGCCGTTTAAATATCTGGAAATCATCGATGGAAGATAATTAGGCAATTTGCTGCAGGGGGCATTCAATTAATTATACCAAAAAATGTTTGTTGCCACGACAAGAACGTGATCAGCGGAAAAAGATCTTCACCGATAAGTCAAGCGCGTTCCGCAGCGACACTTACCTCGCGATAAACTCTCGTCGCTGTCTGTACGGGCTGTAAGGAGTCCCCGCTCGCAGGGTCCGGGCGAGTTCGCCCTCCTCCGCTTCTGCCTTCTCGCCTCTTATGCAATATATTTTCTCGTCCGAGCTTATTTCACACGCGCCCGAGTGTGCATGCGCTCGCGCGGCTCCCACTCGGGATGTGCGCACCGCCGAAGCTCGCAGCTCGCGCGCGAAACGTCGTAATTTTTGGATTTTATTATTATTGCATATCGACGTGCGATCGACGCTGATTTTTTTTCCTCTTTTCGCGAAGCATGAGAACAGAAAGAAGTCTACGGCGCTCTTTCGGCGCGCGGCCTCGCGGGAGCTTTCGTCTTTTCGAAGTGCGCTGACTGATGGGTCGGGTGCGTTTTTTTTTTTTTTTTTTAACTCTGAGTCGAGAGGGTCGAGAGGGAGAGCGAGGGATTAGGTGGCTGGCCTCCTTCGCATTGCGCAAAACGATTTTTTTATTTATTGCCGTTAAATTTGCTAGCGGGTCACGCTTCGGACGGATACTTTTTCGGGGCTCTTCATTTTCATGTTTATGCGTTCTTGCGCCTTTCTGGGAATTCTAGTGGGATACTTTGGCTTGCTTTACAATAAATGAAAAGTGTGGTTTTTTTTTTGACGCACTGTTTTACGAAATATTGTGCGTGTAAAATGCGAAAAAGTTTTTTCTTTCGCGTCGAAGTAACTTTGTAGCTACTCGCAACTTCTTAAGAATAAATAATCAAATTTGCCGTTTATTTTAAATTTTCATACAAAATTCTTTTTTGTTAATTAGATGCATATAAGTTGTCTTAGTTTGTTCAATAACCCAAAATATACGTAAAAATTTTCTTCGATAATATTAAATCCACTGTAGTTTGTTACGATCGATGAGTTCGCATCAGCATCCACCGGAATAAAAATAAAAACAGAAAGCAGCGCTCGTTAAAAAATAATTGAGCAAGTGTCGAAGCCGACGATTCGCAAAAGTCACTCGGCTCCTCGCGACAAATGTGCACCTGAGCCCCCGTGGAGGACAACAACGGGCAGACCGCAATCACCGATGCAAATAAAAGAAAGTCGGCCGCAGTTGACCGCAAAGTGAGTGGATCGAAATGGCCCGTCGGGAATGAATCGATCCCGTCCGCGGCGAAACCGTGGGGGGAAAAACGCGCGCCTCCACGGGCTTATTCAAATATAGAGCCGCGCGGACGGTGGCGCGTGCGCGCCTTTGATGTCACCGCTCCCGTTGTCGGCATCTGATTAGCATCCCTCTCATCCTCCTCCCCACCGCACCTCGCGCGCCAACGAGCCCCGAGATGTCACCGTCTCTCTTCCGTCCATCCGTCGTCCGTCTAGTCGGGATGCCTCTCGAATGAGAGCGCAAAAAACGTGGAGTCGCCACTGCAGAAAAGTGGAAAGTTGAGACCACGATTTATAATTGAAACTGTACATTTTTTTTGCGATGATCCTTTGTTTCTGTGAATTTTATTTTATTTCCGCATCGAGTTTACGTGTCATTTTGAGAGTCCAATAACATTAAAAATGATAATTTTAAAACTTAATTTATACACTGAGAGAAATGTTTAGCAAAAATTACTGTATTTTTAGTAAAAATTACTGTACTGCATGAGAAAGTGGTCACACACTGGCATTATGAAAAAAATTACTATATACTGTATAGTAAAATTTCCTGTATTTTTGGCATATTTTACTTTAAGGTATGGTAATTTTTTTTCATAGCGTCAGTCTGTTACCACTTTTCGATACAGTATAGTGATTTTTACTAGACTCTCAGTGTACAGTGTTTTAGCGAGTATGTAAAATATTTTTTATGTTAAATTTGCATAAAAAAACATTAAGACTTAAATAAGACAATCGTAATTGCATGACTTACGTAAAAAAATAATATATTTTCATTTCATTAATTTTGGTTTAAACACACTCGTAGAGAGAGTAATTAGTGCACAAACACAGCCTCTCGCAAAAAATCTACCCGAGCAAAATAAACCAGTAGATCAAACGAATTTCCTCTTGAAACTCGGGCGAGCAGTCGTCTCCTATCATTGTATGCTAAATCCCATCACCTCGGCACTTTTTGCACGCTTGAGCGCAGCTCAGCTGTGCGCGTTTTCAGTCCCGGCCGCAAATAAAGCAGCCCCGCCGGAACAAAAAGCGCCCGGCGGATCGGTTATACGGAGAGCGCGGCCGGCCGATATACAGTTGCTGCCCCATCATCGGGGCCGCTGAGTTATTCGCGCACGGCGTCGACCGGTCGTGCGAGCCGCGCGCGGCGACATCATTTAAATGTCGCGCTCCGCTTTTTAGTCCTCATCTCCGCGAATCGGCCGGGAACGCGCGGCTCCCTCGGCCCCGAAGACCTACGAGCGACGCGTCCCAGACTAGGAAGAGTCGAGAGGAGGAGGAGGAGGAGGAGGAGTTAGTCGGGGTCTTGGTATGCGCGCAACTCCGCTGCGGCGCGGGCTTCGCCGTAATCGTCGCTCGTCCTTTTGCCTCTCGGTCCGATTAGACGCGGCGAGCACCTGCCCGAGCCCTTGGTTTATTGACGGCGATCGCGTCGACGCGAAATCGTTACCGTTACATCGTCATTGGCCAAGCGCGCGCCTTCTGTCCGATCGAAAAAGTTGCTTTTGACCAGGAAGCGTGCATGCTGTTTGTTTCGTTAAAATTTTCTGAATTGTCTTGATTTTCATTAATAAATCTTAGCTATTTTAAAAGGCTTGAAAAGAATTTTATTTTCTTACTTTAAGAGAGACAACGTTTATTGTACTTAAATCTTATAATATGAATCTTATATTAATCTGTTTTATTTTTACATAATTCTAGTGCCAAGCAAGAAAGCAATTTTTCAGGATATTTTTATAATAATTTTTTTTTCTCTAAAATCGTAAAAGGTGTTTATATAACAAGTAAAATAAAATGCATTTGCATTTGTTTTCTAATTATTATAAGATCATAGTATATCCTACATTAAGATGGTAGTACATCCTGAAGTCATAAAAAATGAAGTAACATCCACTACAGAATAAAACCAATGCAATGTTTCATCTCGTCGTCCGCATACGCCATGAAAGAGTGCATCGCGTATTCCTTCACCATCGAATCAACAACCTGTCCACTCGGATTCCCCGCGAGCAATTAACCCTCGGCCAATTGTCATTTCAGACCTTCCGCGCATACCCGAGGCTCGCATTGGCGATCCGATATGATAATGCGCGGCGTGCGCGCCTTAATAAAACGATCGACGATTATCGTGCAATTATGCCGTCTCATTAATCCAGCGGCAATTACCTCCTGTCCCGCGCGTCCTCCGCGAGCCCTACCTCGGATCCTCCGCATCCACCGTCACTCTTTGTGGACTCGAGCCTCGGCGTGCACCTATGCCTCGTTTTCTCGTTATACCTTTATCCCGCCAGCGCTCTATATCATCATCGCTGCTCCGGCTGCCCTCGGCGTGCCCTCTGCGTGCGCCCGAGCCTCTCTCGGGTTCGCCGCGTAACTTATGGGCCACGTCGAGGGCGCGCGCGCGCGGCTCTGCCCAGAGAAAGAGCGAGAGAGAGAGAGAGGCTGGCAAACCGACTGCTGCAGTTGCATTCGTCCTGTCACGCGGCAAATTGCAGTCGGGAACCTTTTCCCTGCCCCGGGAACTTTGACCTAAGCAGATTGCCGCATTAATTTCGAGTCGCGGAAATCGGTGGACATCATCGTTAGAAACGGGGATTTACTGGTTCCCGGAGAAACTTGCTATCGCGAGGAAGGTTAATCGAGTGGTCGCTATTCAAATTTGAAATGAGGATTCAAATATGAAGTAAATGTTCAAATTTTAATATACTTACCTTTTTATGTATGAACACAGATAAAAAGAATGATTCAAGAGAAAATCGTGATTTATTTGACAGTCAATTTTCTTATGTCGTTCGTTACAAGTAAATATTTCTTAACAGTAAAGAAATATTTATTAAAAGCTAATACACGATTTCTTTTAATGCCACGCTTACTTACAGCAAATAATCAATTTCTCAACTGTTTGTCCTAATCATTTGTTGGGATTTGAAGTCACATTCATTAACTATCAAGTCAACAACTTTGTCATGAAGAATTCTTTTTATATGTGAAGAGAGAATTTTTCGTATTTACAGTACCTTCCATTATTTTTAAGATTTTCAGAAATATCCGGTGCAGCTGATTTTACTTATTAAAAAATTACCTTTTTTACTCAGACTAAATTTTCTTTTTATAATGCGTTTATAAAAAAATTGTATTTGCCAAATAAACATAAAGAAAGCCTGTGGCCTTGTTAAACACAGTGTGAGTGACGGCTACCTTCGAAGCATTCGTAAGAACACCTCACAGCATTTCTCCGCAGTATATTACGAAAAAATGATGTAGCCGTAAAAACGACGATACTTTTTCTCATTAGTTAAAAATCATCTCCACGCATGAAGATTAACGCGCGAATCTCATTTTTGCAGAAAATTTAGTGTGCTCCCGCTCGTTTCGCAAGTCCACCGGCATAACGCATCGGCGCGCGTTCCGGCAACCGTAAAGACGAGAAGTCCGGACACCCGCGCCGCCGCTTCGAAAAGCACCGTCGTCCCCTTTTGACTTCTCTCGTTATCGTCGACATTATTTTCGCCGAGTGGCCAGAGTCGCGCGCGGCCTCTCTTTTCAAAAGCCCGAAAGAGGCTCCGGGAGAACGAGCGAGAGCCGTCGGCCGCGCAAAAAGGGAGGCGATGCGCGGAGAAGGGCCGCCGGTGATGATTGAAAAAATCCGCGAGCCATTCCGCGGAGTCGCCGTCTCCCCGGGGGTATACGTGTCCCCTCCCCTAAGTCGGACCCGCGGCTGGTGAGTGACGGCCGTCGGCATCGCCTTTTGCCGCGATGTAGATTTGTTTGCATTTAAAAATCAAATCGCGGCCTCCCCCCTCTCCGAGGGCCGTATACCCGGGGCGAACGGCAGGTCGGCAGGTATGCACCTCTCTGGAGGCGGCGGCGGCCTGGAAACAAGAGAGGCTCACTCGCTCGCGGACAATGCTCGCCAGTTTTTGCGTCGTTTGCCTCCTTTCGCGGGCTCTGCCGGGATGAATCCTTTCGCAGACTCGCCGTCTCGCTCGCACTCGCGCGGGGAATGCTCCCGGCCCGTCGGCGCGGCCTTCTTCGTCTTCATCGGCTGTCGCCTCCTCGCTTTCGGCGGGCCGCCGGCAAAACTGAAAATCCGACGGACCGCGCGGAATGCGCCCCGCGAGTTATATTGGACCGGTGGCTTCTCCGAAATTGTATGAGGACCGGTCAAAGAGAACGAAAGTGATAAGTCGCGTGAGAAAAGCGTAACTGACCAGCGAAACGCAGAATGAAACTACTCGCAGAGTTACGGAGATGCGGTGCTTTAAATTACTGAAGCCGTTTGTTCTTTATAGATTTTTCTTTGAATATCGTGAAATAATTAGTCTTAAATTTTTTATTTTACGATTTAGTAATTATAGGATCAAAGAAAATTTCAAAGAATCCTAAATTACCATTTTTAATTTTCGTAGCTTACTGGAAATTATTTTGATTCGTTTATATTCATTTGCTCTTTGTATCATGTATTTGTCTTATAATTTATAAAAGATGAAAACAATTGAAGACGAAAGATTCAGTGTTTCGTACGCTCTAGGTGTATACATTTTTCATTGAAGGATATAATTATGATTTTGCAAAAAAATAACAAAAAAATTAATTATTTATCATATCGTTTAAAATTTTAAACCGTATTTTACATATAACATTTCAAAGGCAATATTCGATCGCCACTCGCGACAATATTCTCCAAAGCGATCTAGTAGTAAATGCCGCTGAATCCCTTTAATCAATTCAATTCCCATGAATCGCGACAACACGAGCCTTATGTTTAAAATATCAGCGATAAGCGCAAAAAAAGGCGAGGAGGCCGCAAATTAATCCGGAATAGCCGCGGCAATTGCGCATCGGCGATCGGCTCATACACGCGCACCTCGCTCGCATAAAGCCTGAGCGCGGCCGATAACGATGAATTTTTCCCCCGTGGGAAAGAATCGTCGGAAACTAAACAGAGAAGCTGAAATCCCACCGCTCGCATAATGGAATAGGCCGACGAGGGCCCCGCGCGCATTATGCCGATAATCCCCGCGGCGGTGATAAGCCCGTCGTCGCTCGCACCTGCATCCAGCGCGGCTCCCGAGGGGGCGGCGCGGGGAGGAGGAGGAGGAGGAGGAGGGATGCGTCACGCTCGACGCGCATCCGCTCCTCGCGAGGAGAGGCGACAAAAAGTGCGCGAGCCGCCGGGGAGAGAGCCTAGCAATTATGCGTCGCCTCTCCTTCTATCTTTCGACAAAGAGGGAAAGAGAGGAGAGCGATCGCCGCTCGGCGGAAAATATAAATTTCAAATCGACGATCCTCTCATCCCCCTCTCACCCGACAGGCCGGATTTTTGCCGGAATTTCGTTGACTTAATTTCATATCCAATTAGATTACATCAAATCGCGAGCCGCGGAAAAAGTTGCGCCGGGTGCTGTATAGAGGAGATCGGGGGGAATTCTCCATCGTCCTTTTCTGCATTTTGATTCTATATGGTCGGGGGAGGGACGGGGGGGGGGTGGATAGGGTGGTGTGTGCTCGTAGCTTCGTCGCGGCGGCGTAAACGGCCGAGGCCGCGATCGCTATTGACTCGTTCTTCCCGCGTTATTGAGAAGAGAGAGAACGACTCGCCGACTGTTTTTCTCGGCAAGCCGATCGAACGGATCGAAGATGGATTTTCGAAGTGCGCTCTCTCGCTCGTCCAGCGGCTTCCTGCAATGGAAATTTTTCATTAGTGGCTCAAGACGTTGTAAATTGTACGGGGAGATTTTTTCCGGTGCGCTGCACTCGCCGCGCTTTGAAGTATGACTCTATCGGTCGATCTGGTTTTTTTAATGAAGCCGACGAACACGAACTTACTGTTTTTACAGGAAGATGTAGCTTTTGAAGTAACTTCTTTTTTCAAAAGGATTGATAAGAACTGCTTTATATTTAAAGCTTTATCTTCGAAGAAAAGCACATTTAAAAAAAAAAACCTGTTTTAATTTGCCATAGTTAAAGCTCTAAAATGAATAAACTCTTCCAGAAGCTGATAAACTTGTGGTATATCGTATGGCACCCTAAGTTTATCAGGTTTTGGAAATCTTTATTTTACTTTAGAGCTCTAAAAATGGCAATTAAACTGTGCTTTTTTTTAAGGCAGTCCACCACCTTTAATTTCTTCCTCTAAAAAGGACCTAAAAATATATGAAAAATGATTAATAAAAATAT
>JAWWEN010000038.1:5164071-5198957 GCA_035582955.1 Sycophila texana
TCGTATCGGATAATGAATTCATAAAATTTTTCCTGTTTAAAAAAGATATTCTTTTTGAATTCCCGTTGCCGTCTGGGTCTATCTTCTCAAAATTCTATTATATTTCTGCTCTAATTTTTTTTTATAGGCTCGGAATGACATGTACAAACAAAAATTAAAATAAAAAAAAAATTGATTTTTTGATAATTTAAAGGTGGTGGACCCCCTTAAATGTGCTTTTCTTCATTAGAGGCAATGATATATTAAAAATCGGAAAATGTTGAACAATTTATTTTTAAAAAGAGATTTACACTAATATTTGAATTATTATTGATAGCATTCATTAAATTTTCTATATTTTAGTAAACGATTAATCTTTTAAAATAACAATTTAGGTAGATTTACCATAAAACCATCCTTTCCCAGCAAATACAATAATTCATCTCAGCTATCTTGTTTACTTTTCGTCCCCTCGGCAGTCCCGCGTAACCCTGTAAAACAGCCATAAATTACTAAGTGAGAGATCAATTTCATAAACCATCGCCTTACGAAACCGCGTAGCGCTAGACTTTAAAACCCGCGTACTTTCTCAATCCAGCGCTCATCATGCGGCTAAATCCACAGGCATCGATCAGACCGGCCTCTCCCCCACCCCGACGCCGCGCTAACGAAGCCGCGATACAATGATGCATCGGCCTCGATAAGCGGCCGGGCGTTTTAAATCATCCCTCGATAAACAAACGATATCCGCGCCGGCGAGATCGGGCCGCGATCGATCAGCCGGGGTCCCGCGCCCGCTCTTACTCCAAGGCTGAAATTTAACCGAGCCGAGAAAAAATTGATCCGTCCCTGCGTCTAATTGCGGTATACACCCGAAAAAGCGCCACGGCGATAAATAAGGGCGCGTACAGCGGGGTCCTTTTGAAGGCAAAAAAAAAAAATCGTCTTCCGGCGAAAGGATTGCGCGCGCCAGCTGGACGCGCGGCCGATTAGCCGTGAGGCGATGAAAGAGTTCGACGGGCTAATGACGGGGCCCGCACGATAAACGCTACGCCTCTGAGGCCCTCGCCCCTGCCTAAGGGCCCATTGCGGGCCCCGGTCGGCACGGTAGTTTGCGACGTCCGCACGGTACTTACTTTTGTCGTCGGCCGGATGAATAAATTTCTGTGTTGTTTAACTGTCTTGTGCTTCATTGACAGTTAAACCATCTTTTTTTTTTGCGCTGCTTTTAATTTTTTGTTGCTACTGGGGAGCAATTATGGAAGCCGAGATCGAAATGTGTTTAATTTTAGATTTTATGTATGTGGAAACTTTTTTTCAAATTGTAATGTAAAATTTCACTTAGTTTTCTTTTTTTAGTTAGCTTGAAATTTATAGTTATTATAAAAATTAGTTATTGAATTGCAAACACTAATGTAAACAGTAATTTTAATTCTTATTTTGAATATTGAACTTTTGAATATTCTTTTGTTAAAAAAATTCGAAATGATACTTTAGTTTATGAATGGGTATAGTGTTAAATAAAATAGTTATACAAGATACAATTACATAAAAATTATTTTTTAATTTCTATTTTCAATTTTACAATTAAAAGTACGTAAATGTAATGTAGATATATTATACACTAATTCGAATTGATTACTTATAAAATAGAGTCATATAAACAATCTTTATACACTTTTTAAAAAAATCAATTTTACATAATATTTTATGTAAAATTGATTTTTTTTTAAATTACAACACAGATTACAGATTACAGATTTTTTTGTCATTACAAACACCCAATACAATATCTTGCTATTCCTGCTTTAAACTCGTAATGTGCTCGAAGAAATCTTCAAATTTGTATGTGTCAAACGCATTTACAATGTCAAAATCGCCGATATCAAGCACCTCGTCGAGGCTGTCTAAAAACATGGATTCAATTACAGCGTATTCCTTTTTGCGTTTCAAATTACTCTGTACCTCCAGGTATTCCCACTCTCCCAACAGATCGAAAACTTTTTTAAAGCAAACACCTTCTGGCATCACTGGTATCCTCCCTCCTGCCCAAATCCTCATGCAAATATTTGCCAAACGCGCGATACTGTAGAAATCTTGCATCTTCAGTACGAACTTGTGATAAAAATGTGCTCTTAATACGTCCCCCTTCGTCGGCAATCGATCCTTAGGAAGTTCCATGGGTTCTCCGACCAAGTCTACGAAGTAGTTCATCTCCATGGTACAATTGAAGAAGTATAACTTTTATTTGCGATGTACAATGCAGCCGTGATATTCTTCTTTCACTCCAAGTAGATTGATGTCCAAATGCACTCTCAAATATTCAGTAAAATGTACTGAACTGGTAGTATTCTTGAAGCAGAAGAACTGAGAATTTCACAGATAACTGGACTGGTAGTATTCTTGAAGCAGATGAACTGAGAACTTCACAGATAACTGGACTGGTAGTATTCTTGAAGCAGAATAACTGAGTACTTCACAGATAATATGCAACAGCAAATAATGATGCTTATGCAAAGTTGGAAATAACAGTGACAGTTTAAGGCACATGTCGGGTACTTAAACCTTGGCCCACCAGAGCGAAAATGAGAAAGGGAGGAGGGGGATGGAGTAGGGGAAGCTATAAGGGAACCAATCACCGATCGAAGCAGGTATAGGGTTTTAATAAACAATGGCAAGGCACTTAACAGTTATAATTTCCAAGAAAAATTCTTAGATTCGAGAAATTCGATAATTAGGGGGTGGGATGCATCTCCACTTAAAATCTAATAAAAGTGAGTCAGTATTAAAATTTATTTGACTTATAACCGCATCCTCATAAATCGGAACAATTGCCATTCATAGTTTGATTTATTCCTCGAATAATATAAATGAATAAGTGAAATTTGACTAAAATAAGTGAATAGTCACTTATTCCACGTGAAAAATCTTCCACTTGCTGCAATAAGTGAAAGATATTTAACGTGAAATAAGTGACTATTCACTTATTCTAGCGAAATTTCACTTATTCCTTTTTAGAGGGATTAAATGACATTTTCACATAGTAAAGTGACTCAAGCGTCAGCTGCTTATACTTTAATTACCTCGAAATATCTGCGTATTAAAATAACAGCCCCTGAAAATTGAAGGTTCTGTTAAAGCCCTCAAATCCAAGGCTCGCAGCGTAAATAAATCGAGAACCAGCCGTGCTTAAAAAACAGAAACAAATTACGCAGGCCGACGGAGGCCACGAGGGGAAGGGCGCGGCGCGCGCTCGCGCCTAATAGCCCCCATTTAAATATTATCAATGAAATTGCCCGCATCCACTCGGTCATTACGAATCGAATTCTCTTTAATCGCCGTTGTCAACGCTAATCGACATCGACGTGATTTAATTTCGCGCGCGTATATATAAACACGCACGCACTACCAGGCGCCGATCATCATCCCCGCGAAGCGTTGCACCACTGACCCTTGGCTATTAAAAGTATATATACACTCGATGCGGATTTTTTTTATTCGTTCCTTTTGCTCCCCATCGGACGCGAATTATGCTGGAAGCGAGTCCCGTAATGTATGTGAGAAACGCCGCGGCGAGAGCTCGCTCGTTTCATAAATAAAAGCGCCGCTGTTTTTTGCCGATTTTTCGCGAGATTTATTTCGATAGTAGCAGCGCGGCTTTGTTGTCGCTTTAAAAAGAAAAGAAAAGATAAAAAAAGAAAAGCCTCGGTTTGTATAAATAATTTATGATCGCTCGATACGGAGCATCGAGAATTTTTTAATTTTCCGCCGAGAACGAATTATCGTTGCTATACTCTTGATAGACGAACTGTAAGAAAACAGTTGTATATATATATACGCCGTGTCGTTAATCATAACTGCGATAAATCACTTAAGTTCATTAACTACTATTTGCTATGTAAAAGCGTCGGCATAATTATCAATATAATGCAATTAAACTTTCGAGATTAAGGCAGACTGGCTGCATTTTAATTGCGATGCGAATGATGATGTTAATGTGAAACTGCGCTATAAGCTTTATCATTTCCATTTGATTTCTAATTTACAAATGGCTCCCGGATTTATCTTCTTAAATATTCAATTAAATTTCTTGCGCTGCCCCGGAGCCCCAAATGTGCTACTTATAAATGTAAGCCGTACACTTTTATAAACCCGATGCAAATGTCCGCTGCTTTTTACACCATCATTAATCAGCTCGCGAAATGATTTATCTTATAAGGCTAAAACTAGAGCATGAAGCCCGATTGATATAAATATGGAGAGAAAACAATCGCGCTCCGCGCGAATCGAGAAAAAGTGTCCGCCTGCTTATTACCCCCTTTTTTTCGTCGAGTACAAAGCGGCAATTTGAGAATCGCGCGTCTGCATCGATATCTCGGCGTCCGATAGTGTTCGCTGACCAGCGGCTGCATCGCACCATTATGGTCGGTGCAAAGCGGCGTTGTGCAGAGTCACGCCAACTTCTTATTTAGATAGCCATCGTGTAGCGCGCTCGGGACGCACCTTAATTAATTTCCCTTATTTTTCTGTATTCCGCGGTGGCTATGCTAATACGCCGACGCAGCGGCGGCGCGCGACTAGATGATGCCGGCCGATATTGTTACTAATTGCAACAACACCTGTAAGGCCGCTGTAATTACTCGATTCGCAATGAGTGACTTTCGAAAAAAATTTGTTGCGTAAATTCAGGGCGACTCGTCGGTTTGTTTTCATAATCTGCTTCCTTTTTATTGGCCCCTCGTAATAAATTGCTAGCTGCGAGCCGACGCTGAAATAATCCATTAGTTAATTAAAATATTTTTAAATGTAATTATCGGATAAGTAATTATTTAAGTTTATGCATTATTGTGAATGGTTATTAATATATTATTTCTTGTGGATTTAACTTAAGTAGTTTTTCAAATGCTTGAATAAATTTTAATAAATTTATTTTAATATTTTATTTATTGAGTTCAGTATTAACAACGGTAAAATTATCTGTAATTTATCTGTAATTTATCGTAACATCATGTTATTCTTGTTTCTAACTGACGGCATAGTATTCTAAATTTAAGTGCATATAATACATGCGCACATTGCATTGATAATTTAATGAGAAAATTTAAAAATAGCATTTCATATAATAATAATAATGTACAATAAAAACAAAGTTAATTTCGTAAAATAAATCTTTTTGTAACAAGTTCTATTCTTAACGAGAACTAAAAACAAAGATGCACTTACAATGAAAAATAAAAAAAGAAATCCAAACACGTCATATTTCTCGCTCAAAGTCAACGCACTTCGGTGTGTCCTCGTCGTGAAGAGCCCATGCCGCGGAAAAAATCTCAAAATTAAGCCAAATGTAGTCGTTCCGACAAAATTCCACCGATACGAGCTCTCTCTCCCTCCTTTCCTTCCGCAAGATGCAAAAAGATTCCCACACGTGCGGGCTGGACGGCCGACGAGATTCCCGAGTGCTTTATATGAGCACCGCTTTAACGCGCGAATAAAAAAATAAAGTTCAAGGGGCGACGAGGTGGATCCAACCTCGAGCAGCGCATAATACGGTACATGCACACACACACACACACACACTTACGGGGGACTGTCCGCGCGGGCGAGGAGCCGGCCACCCGAAAAAAACGTCGCGCTCGCGCGTCGGCATTGTCAAAGGCCCGGGCCCCGGCGTAGTCCGCGAGAGATGCGATCTTGTATACGATGCCAGCTCGCGCGCCTCGCGCCGCCGCCGCGGCCTTCTCAGATTACTGTATACGAGCCCCCGCTGGGCGCGCGCACCTTTAAAACATCATTCTCACGTGCAGCGACATAATAAATGCACCAGGGTGGGTCGGCCGGGCAAAATTTAAGGCGACGCGGAGGCGACAAAAAGCGACGACTCGACGGCCGCGGAAATTTTCGGCATTTTTCGCGGACTCGACGCGCGGCGCACTGGACTTTTATGATTCGGCGGGGGTCTTTGCGCGGCCCGGGGAATTAAAATTTTTCAGGCTTAATCGCGGGGAAATTCTCGGTGATAGGAGGGTACGGCGATGTTCGCGGTGACATTTGCGAGATTAAGTGCGCGTGTAAAGGTACTCCTTAGAATTTGGGATTGCGTAATCTACTTAGGGAATTATTTACTTTGAGTGTGCGGGACTCGTAAGGTGACGCAAATGAGAATGTCCAAGAATTTTTTATCAGGATTTTAAAATTCTTTTAGATTTTTATCTATGGCGAAAGTTTATTGATAAAAATCTTTCTTTTCTGAATTTTTAAGGGTCCGTTATCAGATAGTTTCTCGGTTATGTAAAATGAAGCTTTTAAGATATTGAAGATTTTAAGATATATTAAGATAAATGTGCGTCGAAATAAAGTATCAAGGTTGATACTGATAAGCGTAGTAAAACGAATTATATAAAATCAAATAATCTGAAGTTTGCGGCGTAGAATCTTCTTTTATTAACATTTTAAAAGAGTTGTAATTTTCATACAAATTTAAAAGCAAGTCTGTTTTACTTTCTTTTAGTCTTACTGAGCTCGGGTTGTACATAAAATTAAATACATGAACACATTTACTGTCATTTTTAATAAAATGAAATGTAGATTTAATTAAAATGATGTATAGAGGAAGCCAGTGACACATATTTTTAATTTTAAATACTGCCATACAATTAAAACGTTGCATACCTATCAACGGATTGTTTCTATCACGAATCAAATTCTAGATTAAAATCCAATTTTCACTGCACCCCCGCTGTCGAAAGCCGCGCAACGCCAATGTGGGGTCCGTGAGGTTTTTTGCAATAATCCTCCCGCAGCTTGAAATCCCATTCTCACGGAGTCGCGGCGAGCCTCCCTCTCCGGGAGGATCGGCTTCCCGGAGCCGGCAAAAATTGCAGCTGGAAACGAGTCGCGCTCCCGAGAAGCAAAGAGGGCCGGGAGGTAGGGAGCGCGGAGAGGGACTCCGATGGGCCCCCGCAAATGAAAAACGCAGAGAGCCGCGTCAGATCGCGCGGTCACGCAATGGGATTTCCGATAATCTAGCCGGGCGAATATTCCTAAGACGAATAATTGCGCCAGAGCCGGGGATAATCCGGCAGGCCGGCGCAGCTCCAATAATAAATTTCGCGGAACGGCCCGCCGGGCCCCCTGCGCGAGCCCCCAGAAGTCGCCTTTCGTGCAGCGCCGTAATTTCACTCGATCCTTCGTTCTTCCTTTTTTTTCTGCGGGATCGCGTACATTTTTAATGAGCTTAATTGTCACGGGAGACCGCGATGACTTTCGAGCAGCGAAATTGATAATGACTGGAGGCGGACTTGCTTATGCAGTTGGTGTGCAATATATGCATAGAGCGTTTTTATTCGATGCTTTTAATATTCTTATAAGTTACTGGTGGTATTGATTTTTTAATTTTTAATCTGCTTATTTAGATTTACTTTAACAAATTTAATTGCTTTTTAAAGAAATATAGTATTGCCCATCAACAGGGAATGAATTATAAGCTGAACGTACGTTGTATCAACTTTATTTTTTATATAATTTGATGATCTGATATGTAATATATCCAATTAATCACGTCTGAAAACAATTGATTTTATAAAGTAAACTTGTTAACTACTTTTAAAATAATTAATTTTTTCATCTACGTGTAACACGTTACTGATAATCAATAGTTTATCGTCTTATCAATCACAAATCTTATAATACAATTCAATACAATCCCGTTGAACAAAACAAATTCAGCCTATCAACATATAAATATCTTAAAATGAATCGCAAGCGAATATTTGTATCGAGCTCAGAATCTGTGTCAATTAATGCACCAACAATAAGCCCTACATCATACATCCCGAGCGAATTCCCATATTCACCGGGAGGAGCCCTCGCTCCTCGGCCTCGCGAGGGCTCACGAGTCACGTCCGAGCAATGCTCCGAGAAACACTATGATTACCGCGATACGTCGATGCCTATGTGCCTAAGTCGAGGAGGCATATCGAGCGGGGCCCGCGAGTGAGACCAAAGGCTCGGGAGGGGAAAAAGAAAGAAGAAAGGCGCGCGCGCGTCGGTCCCAAGGAGCAGCGGGCCGAATAGCGTCGAACGAGCCACTCTCGAATTAATCAGATTGTTCTGCGGCGAACCGCTTATTAAGGAGCCCGCAAAGGCAAGGAGGAAAAGGGAGATGGAGGCAGCGTGGTAGAAGGTGGCCCATGCAAACTCGAGCGCACCTCTCTCTCTTCCTCGCTTCCTCGCTCGGCTCGAGCTTTATTGATCTCGCTGTGATTACCGAGAGGGAGTTTCAACTAGTTTCTGCATCTCCTTTTAAATCATCGATGTTTTATGGTGAATTGATCGACGAATAATAATCGCGCGCCGCCCGAGAAGACTCGCATATATACATCGGCATCGTGAGAATACACCGGTGCTATTATTTAATTTTTCTTTTCTTTTTAGATTCTTTTTTTGGTTTATTTTTCGGTTCTGCTATTCACCGGCGATTACTTTATGCTCGTTGAATCGATTGCGACGATGAGTGTTATTATTAAATTGTATACGATACGATGATGCTTTTTTTTAATCCTCAAATACTTTTTTCTTTTGTTTAAAAAAGATTCGGTGTTCATACCGATACCTCCCTATTGAAAATTATTTTTCTCCAATAAAACTTATAATTTAATATAAAGTAATTCAAATCGGTAATCGTGAAATTATATCAAGAATTAATATTGAATCATTGATAAAGATGAATGTTTGAATTTCTTTCGTGAAGGCTGATAACGTTTGAAGTGTCCTCTTCCATTCTGACATAAATTTTTCTGAGAAAGGATGCATGTTGAATGACGCAGAAGAGCCCTAAAATAAACATTAGAAATTTTTAGAAAAGAGTTGAAGTTGAGACGCTAGCAATGTGATAATATGGAAGGGGGGGCCGTACCTTGACGCTACTTCAGCTGGTTTTATGCGCAGAAACATAGTAAATGCCAGAGTTTTTTCCATCTTAATTTGCACTGTTGCTCCATCAATCGTTACAAGGTCCTGAAAAAGAAAACGATTGTTAAAAAATATCGATGATATAATGTAATTATTATTTACATGTTTATTTATGACTAGAGAATTCGCTACGCGCGCCTTAGCGAAACAATTGGAATTTTTTTTTCTCGAAAATTCAAATCATTTCGAGATTTTCGAACAAAAGATCGAAATCTCGAACGCTTAATTTATATAATGGAATCCTAGTAGTCAATTAACGAAACTCTATAGAAAGCCCCCACAGCAAGACAATATACGTTGTAAAATTTTCTATAGAATTACAGTGTTAAGTTATTAGACCGCTCCCAGTAAATTTTACAAGGGACTATTAAAATTTTTGTAATAAAGCGAGTAATAAAGTCTTTGTCAAATAAACTCATTCATCATCAGGCGTAATAAAAACAAGATTGTTGTCGTATAAAAGTACTATTCACTTATTTGAATGAAGTTAATATATTTAACTTCAATCTTTATTATAGAAAGGACGGACTCTAGTAAAATTTAATTTAAATATTTAAAAATTTATTAGCCGCTATAGTATTTACAGAGGCTGCGTCAAATAAAACTGCAAATAATAAACGATAGACTATCACGCAAAGCATCGTCAATTTCAGTTTTCAATTAGAAAGCTCCGCGACGCAAGCACATCCATTAGCTTGGATTCTCCCTTCGTACACGCACGCGTCGTCCGCAATTCCGTTCGCTCTCGTGTGCACCAGCAGCAAAAAGGCCGCGATCACGCCGCTGTGCCTCAGCCGCGATATGCGCATCCGTCACCGCTAAGGCGGCGGGCAAAAAAAGACGCACCTCTCGAATATTCTAATGAGCAGCGCCGATTTTTTGCGCGCCGACGGATCCCCGCCTCGCGACCAATCGCGCGCGCATAAACAATCTCCGGCGCAGTTTACTCGCTCGCGCGTCTCGCAAAAAAGCTGGCCGACGAGCGCCGCGTGCAAATAACGCATCGCCGACGGCTTTTCGCGGAAGCGCGGTGGCGACGGGAAAATCCCGCGGAGATCGGTATGCATTATTTATCGACAGGACGTTTGCTACTGTTGCGCGCGAGCGAACCCCCGAGCGCTAAGAATCGTAGGAGGCTGCGTCGAAGGCTTCATTCATTCGAATTACGAGAATACGTGTAATCGCTAAGCATTTTTACGTACTTTAATCTGTTTGTTAGTTTCGATTTTTGCAGAAAGTTTTTTTGGTTTCAATGGTGTTAATATTATTACTCGAATTGCAATTCATTGAGCTGAGCACGTGGTCATATGACCAATAGCTCTTTAAGGATAAAAAAAAAAATCATTGAGCAGAAGCTTTCTTTTTTCTTTTTTTATTGAGATGTAATCTGAGAAAAATCACTTAGCGTAGTAATCTTCTTAAGATAAATGATGAATTGTAAACTTTTAAACATTTTTCATTAAATAAAAAACGTCGTCTTTTAATTGTTCTTTTTTGTTAGTCCTCGATTTGGAATGCGATTCTAAAATGCGTATATAGACAAAATTTTGAATTAGCAACAATTGTAAAATTATGAAAGAAATAAAAGCTGCACTGCTTATAGATACGGTATTCATCGTAAGCTAACGTTTTACTTAAAACTGAAGAATTATTCACGTAATGTAATTTACGCAAGTTGAAACAAATAAATTTTTTACGTTACATAATTATATTGCGGGAAACTACGCTTACAATCCTTGTAAAGCGCTGAATCAAAACTAATGTCTAATTACGATTCAATGTTTTTTAATTATTGTTTTGAAGTTGTTAAAGATGCCATAGTTAAGCTACCTTTTAATGTTTAATTCATTCATTGCGTCCTTAATTACTTGCCGTAGATACAATTTGCATTACACATTAAAAACGTAGAAATAAACATTTCACTTTAATGGTTCTCCGGCACGCCGTTATAGCAAATTTATTTTGCAAAAATAATTTATCGTTTTCTTTCAAATTGTACATTCACTCAGAATACATCATTTCTAGAATCTCATTTTTTAATTATCAACTTTCAAAATCTTTATAGATTCTACATTAAAGAAATTGCAGTCTATAAACCAACAAAAAATTTTCCTAAATTAAAAGTTACATTAATGAAGAAAAACAGTATGCCCAGCAAAACCGTTAAATCTTATGCTAAACGTTTCACCGCAGCGGCGCAAAACGCATGAATCACGGTGCACTTCCGAGCGCAATATAAAAGGATGACAAAGAAAATTACGAGGATAATGAATATTTCAAAGATACCCGGCGAGGTGCAATTTATCATCGCGCAAAATTCTTAGCCGCACGCAGCGCTATACGCATGCACGAAATTGAAATATCTCCCGAGCAGCCAGCCTGGCAATAATCACGCAGCTATTTCCCGGTATGCAAACCTCTTCATCGAAGCTCCACGCACTTATACCGAGTCGATACGTAGAAGAAAAAAAAGCTCGATTCACCCCATCTTCCTCCTTTTAACAGCGCCAACGATAATTTCGCTAATTGCACCGACTGCGCGTAACTTATCCCTGTCGTGCATGCGAGTTCGCAATAAATAGTCCCGGTTTCCATTAAAACTGAGCGATATGCGGCTCCTTTATGTGCAAGGCTCTCGCGAAGTGAGGGAGAAAAGAAGTGGGCGAGAACTTTGTATTAGGGATTTTTTTTAATTGGTCGGACGCGCACTTCCTCCGACGCGCGCGCGTCCTCGTAATTTACCCGTTCGCCATGCAGAAGTCCTTTTAACCCGCGTCGCGGTTCCGTTCTGAATTTGACACGGAAAGGTTGGATAACGACTGTTTAAGCGCTTTATTTAATTAGTTGATGGAGAGCTTGCGGGGGTCGCAGATCATTAACTCCGGATTGATTTTTGTTTCATTGCGCTTTTTACCGGTTGCATTGTAATACAAATTTTTATTCTATTCAGTATACAATCAAATTCTAAATTTAGTTTGACACAATCAATCGACTTAATAAAATACTTGACTATACAATTCTCTATTTCAATATTTAAAGTTAATTTTTTTTTTACGTTTATACTATTGTTATACTATATTTCGAACGAGACATGAGAATTTCTACGAATCTAAGTAAAATGTGCCGAATGGAGAAATAAATTAATGCGTAAAATAATGCTAGTGAAAATTCAATATTAGCAGATCTTATCATCATCCGTTATCTTCGAAGTAATTTTAACGATTACATTTCGTTACTCATCCGTGGAACACGTGCGCGTTAGCAGAGCTATAACGTAAGCGCGCGAGAAAGAAAAAAAAAGATACCCCGAATAAAAAGTATAGAAAAAAGATTCTTATCTTGCGAGGCTTAGCCGATCGAGGTGCAGAAATCAATAAGCAAATCGCAATAAATGGCCATTCGTTAGCCGCAGACAAACATAAAAAAAAGCCGATAAACTATATGATCGCATCCATTGGTAGGTGCACTGTGTCGTCACATTACATAACAATGCAACATTTTAATTAATAATTGCGTGTGATGTTATTCAGTGATAAGTACAAGGTTACTGTATAAGAAAAAATGCCAAATTGCATTTCGATAACCAGGATTTTAATAATATGAATGATATCATGACTATCAAGTGATAATAATAAGTATTCATAAAATAAAAATTGAATTCGTTGTAGTTTGGGAAGTCGCGGTGTAAGCATCTGGCAATTACAATCACCACTTTAACGAAGTTTTAGTAAAATTATAATTATAATTTAATAAAGTAAAATAGCTTCTGTTTTTCTCTTTGGGAAGTAAATGGATTATTGATTAGATTTAACATCGAAAGACGCCGCCGAGTACGTATTAAATTTCTTATATAAGTGTATATTACATCGATCAAAACAATAACAGTATTTTAATTAAAAAAAAAAATTAATTTAAACCATCTACTTTTAAATGAGATAATTAAATTGAAAATTAAATCCTGCTTGACCTACTATTCCCGTAGTACAGGTCACATTTTTTTCACCCATTAACATTCATACTCGTCATTCAAAATAATTAAGGATGAAATCAATCGTTGCCTCACGCTACTTTAATTAGACTATTCAATGAATTGCAAATGTCCAGTTATCGTACGACCATTTTTTCAAAACGCTGACTGCTTTTTATCCGCATGCACGTTTGTTACATTGTATTTTATTGATTCATTGTTGTTTACATTTCTCGTGCGCATTGCATTGCGGGCACTTAGAACCGACCAGTTTCTCTCTTGGAATCAATTTCTATACGCATTTATTTTTAGTATAATATATTTCCATATTTTCAATAAATAACGAGTAAATTATTTAATAAGGTAATTCAAATAGTTAATAGTATAAGAAAACTTGCTTTAATATTTCACCCTGATGCAATAATTAATTAAATTACCCATTTATTTAAACTTTATGCTCATTTTCACATTAACTGTATAAACAACTGATGCAAACCCGTTCGTTATTAATCGAGTTGTCTGTTTTTAAAAACTATGTCATCCTGATGCAATAATTAATTAAATTACCCATTTGTTTAAACTTTATGCTCATTTTCACATTAACCGTATAACAACTAATGCAAACCCGTTGATTAGTAATCGAGATAGAATCGTGCCGCTGCAGATAAAGAAAATGACTAATCGTCGCGGCGATGTTCAAAAGCGACGCGAGGAAAACGAAACAGGCTCGCGATAAATATAAAGTGAAAAGCATCGCGAAAAAATGTCGCCGACGCGTACGACACGCAGATCTCCACCGGACGTAAAGAAAAGCAGCCGCATGACAGGCCGCGTCATTACCGCCTTACTTATAAGCTCCGGTGTGCGCGCGACGCTCGCCGCATATCAAATCGGTCTCGCAGAGCCAAAGCCGCGCTAAAAAGCGACCTCCCCGCGAGCGCCTCCGTCCGCGTGTCTATTAACATGCGCCTTGAATATATATCGATCGGGAAATATTTCTTTCCCAGCGGCCGTTATGTGTCACCCGAGAAAAAAAAGGACTCGTCGCGTATACCGATGGGTCGCACGAGAGAGAGCGAAGTCGCGATTTCCAACTATTCGAGGAAAAGCGCAGGATTATTTTTATCGGATTATTTACGCGAAGCGATTGCCGGAAGGATTTTCGATCAAGCATTTCCTTGGAGTCTTTGGCTGACGCTGATGCAACGGCGTGCTTTTCGCGGGACTCACTCGCTATTCATTAGGTTTTTCGTGAAATCGCGACTTAGTCCGCATAGAGAAGCGATCGATGAATTCTTCGCACTCCTTATTTTCTTTCTCTCTCTTTCTCTCGTTTGTACATTTTTTTTGTCCGGGGACAGTGCAAGCGAGGGGGGAAGGATTATACGCGTGGCTCGCGTGCGATCGATGCTAACGGGATAGACATGAATTATGTGAAAAATGTTGTTTGTCAGCGCGGCGGAGGCTTTTGTTATGCAAGCGGATGTTGACTAATTGGTAAATCCGAGTTTTCACGAGGAATGTTCTGTTACGAGATGGCGATTATTCAGCTCTCTAAGGACAAATGGATTCCTAATGAGAAACGAGCGCAATTTTAAATAGTGTCGTTTAACTTTAAACTACTAATATACTACCTGCAGGTAGTTTAGCGGGAAACACGTTAATTGCTTTTTAGCACCGCCCACAAATTTGGTCCCTTAAGATTTTGATAATCGGAATTACCAAGTAGGTACCAGAAAACAAAAGTGCACTTAGTCATTGTTCGAGGTATACAATGAAAACAGTAATAAAATTTAATATTTTGAATTATTCTCTGAATTTTCATTCATTAAATAGCAATTATAAGACGAGAGTGCTGGTAATATTCCGATTAATCATTAACAACATAGCGTCTTAATTACCGCTAAATTACATATTACAAAGTTATTATAAAATTTGTTTTTCCATTATAGGTCTGTATTAAAACTTAAATATCTATAACTAGTTATAATAATTTATCACTTAAAAATTTACAATAAATCCATTGAATAAATTCTATAGAAAGTTACAGAACATGTAGGTATAATTTTGCATCGACATTGTTCACAAAAAGATGATCAGTTTTAATTAAACTGGTTTTAATAAAAAGGGTTCGTATTACAAAAATCAAGACTGACACAAATTTATAAAGCAATACGAATTTTTTACTAGAGTTAATTTAACGAAAAAAGTTATATATTGCAATTTTACAATAATTATTTAAGTTTTAACACAAGTTTGAGCCTCCCGACCATCCTCTTTCTAAACAAGCCCTCTCTGACAAACTTCCGTACGTCAACGCGAACAATCGCTTAGCCCACGTCTGACTCACATCCAGCGGACCAGTCTATCTGGCATAAATTTTCGCTCGCTCGCTCGTTCCTCCCGAAGCGGTGGTTTCCTTCCGAGCGTAGTCTTGCGTAGCCCTCTCGCCGCTCGCGAGTCCGCAGCAACAAAACAAACCCCTCGGAATTATGAGCCGTAGCCATCCGCAATAGCCGGATTGATATATATCCTCACGCCGAAGCCGGCCGAGGGGGAGAGTGCGTCTGCCGGGAAACCCGAGGAAAATAACGGCGGGGTGTCGGCTGCTGGTGCTGGTATACTGCTCGCAGGACGTCGGACAGGCCGATTCCTGGCTGAGCCTCTGACTCTGTCTTCTCGTCCTCTGCTGTCGAGGCTTTCCTGCATCGCTGGATTCTATCTCCTTACGTCAGGGCTGAAATAATACGTCGTACTTTAGTATTGGAGCTTTGAAATTCGTTGGATTTGTTTTGGATTTAGTCTATTTTGGAGTACTTTATGCTATTTAAATATAGTTTAACTTAATACAATGTAGTATATACAAAGAAGAATAAATTTTTGATGCGTAAAGCAATTTAAATATTCTTAAAATAATTTTAAACCAGTAGGAAATAATCGAAGTTTGTCAAACGATTTATTTATCAGAGAATAATAAGGATGTTGATTGAATTTATTAAGTGTCCTAAAATTCTTTTAAAATTTCATTCACAAAAAGCACTTAATGCGAAGGTAATGGTTTTCAAGTCTAAAAGATCATTAGCGAAATAATCGAAGGAATTAAATTACTTTTGTCTAATTAACACCAGACAATAATGTGTATTACAAATTAAGAAAGTAGTTTATTAAAATGAATTGCAATAAGTCTTATTATACGAGATGCTATCTCCCTTAATAACCAGCAATAAAAAAAATTCTAAATGAAACTTGGACTTGCTACTGCTTACTGAGATGTAAAAGCGTAATTTCTTCTTTTTCTCTTGCACATCCGGCTTCTCGCGCTTATATTAGACAATTCGCCTCGTATTCCGCGATTATTAAAGAAAAGGCAAACAGTAAAAATCGGCCAATTATAAAGCTGAAAAGAGACCATAAAGATGAAAGGGGAAGAGGGAGTACCAGCGAACTGCTGGTATATATGGAAGCGGACGGCGGTGATAGGAGGGAAGAATGAGGAAAAGAAACGACTATAAATCCACGAGGCGCGCGAGCCTCCGCGCATTCACCAGCGTGAAATTAAAGACCGATGAAGGCCGGCGCGCTGCATAAGGCACCGATGTTTACGCGCGTCATAGCCTCCTTGTCGTTACGAAAAAGCGAAACGGGCCGTTGCGAAGATTAGATTAGGTATTAACGGCGATTCCCCCGACGCTTTCTAATTTTTCGCGTCTCCTCGAGGCTGAGGAAGTTCTCCACTCTGCATTTTCACGCTGGATAAATTTATCTAATTTTTCTCGACCTCTCTATAACTTCTTCTTTTGTCGTTCAAACTGTTCAATTAAAGAAATTCATTAATGAATGGGAATCGACGGTGGACTACATCCGGGGTCGGTTGAATAGAAAGTACATCGGCAGAGGGTTACATAAATCACCGCGGATTTATGAAAGTTTTCGATTTTTAAGGTTTACGGTCGCTCGCCGCGCCGTTCAACTCGGCGATGAACAAAAAAAGGAAAATGTTTTTATCGTTCGTGCGTTTCGTTGCCTTAAAATCCGACGTGAAAATTCCGATAAGAATTAACAAATTAGGCATTCGATACCGAATCAATCCTTTGGAATTTATATACATTTTTTTGTTTGCTCGCCCTCATTTCTAGCATCGCTCCTACGTATAACGAAAGTACACTTTTGCCGAGATAAATTTCAGTAACCCTTTCCGGAGGCGTTATATTTTCATAGCGCCGCCGCGCGCGCGCACATATCGATCAAAGTTACATTAAAGGGCGAATGACGGAAAGAGAGGTGGAGGAGGAGGAGGAAAAGAAAGGAAGAGCCGGCGCAGCAAGAAACGGATGAAGGGTTTATCTTAAGCCACGGTTCACCGAGCTCGATTCCCATCCCTCCCTGCGCCTTTAGCGCGATTTCGCCCCCTTTCTTCTGCAGCGCGAGCGATCACACTTTGCGGCCGTTTTATCTGATTTTTTTTTTCTCTCGCTCTTTCTTTCTCTCTCTTCTCTCGATTTTTTGTGACCGCCGAGCGAGCCCTGCGCGGCCGTAATGTTGTTTCAAATTGTGTTGCCCCGCGCAGTTTCATCAATTTTCACACCGTTTCTTGGCACTTTTCTTGAGACGCGCGGATACAAAACAATTCGGAATAAGCTGTTTTATTTGTCAAAGTTTTTCCTACAATTTTACGATATAATTGTGAAGATGTAACTGGAAATGTTATTCGAGCGTTATAATATCGGTAGTGTTTTCTTTTTTTATATGTATTTTATATAGTTTACAATTACAGAAAAAGAGCTCGGCGCGATGAAACAACAAAAGCATCAGACACGAGTAAATCTGACCGTAAATTAATTGCACCAATAGCATTATCTCGCGATAGGATACAACAATTTTATTATTGTTACACTTACAATTCAGAGAAATACTATACCCTTAAAATAAGATTATATATTACATTAGTTCTTAGAATTCAATTCCTCTGCGTACTGAAACGCGCATTTAAACTACACCATGAAATTAAATTTTTTTCAAAATCATCCCTCCATGATAAAATGAGGCAAAGCGATATAAGCTCCACGAATAAAACACAAAAAAAACGTAAATAAACTCCGAACTTTAAAAAATGTGTAAAAGTCTAAACCAATACTCCGGCGTATTTCAATTAAGGAGCGCCAAGGGGCCCCCGGGATCCTTTTTGCTCCTGCTCTTGCATATAATAACGCTTCGGGATAATGGTATTCCGTAATGAAGTGATTTAAGCGTCAAGTGTCGAGGCCTCGCAGCGGCGCGGATGCCTGCATTAGCCCCGGCGCTTATATCCTGGCAGGTACTCCTGCCACCGGGGCGCTGCGCTGCCCGCAGGCACCTGCAGCTACTCGGCCGCAGTAATTGCTATATACTGACTTCGCCGCTTAAAGGCTAGCTTTATGAATCCCGAGGACTGCTCGCGCTGCCGCCTCATCCGCCTCTCTCTCTCCTCCCTTTTTCCTTTTACGCTAAAACTAATGGACAATGAGAAAATTGTATTTCTTTATATAACGTAACGCTCCTTTCTTCTTGGGTGTGCATTAGCGATGTTTACAGCTGTAAAAAAGTTTTTAATTGATTGGCCAATGATCTTTTCAATTTGACTTTTTATTTCTCGTTGCATTGCACGAATTATCCCGCGAGTTCGAAAGTATCTACAAAGTATAGCTTATTTAAAATATATTAAAAGCTAAAGAAAAAAAAATATATAAATAAAATAAAAAAGTGACATTATTTAAACCCTTCTTCGCCTCGAACGTAACGATTTAAATATCTCAATTTGAGCGGTCGACGAAGGGACGACCGGCCGATGTACAACTAAGAAGAACGTGTTAACGGCCAGGTGACGATCGCTCGAGCGTGCAGATTGCGTTCCCAGGACTAAACGATTTAACGTCCGATAAAGCGAGCAAAAAGAGAGGAAAAAGCTTAGAGCGGAGGGAGAAGGAGGGAGAGAGAAGGAGATGAGAGGAGGAAGAGTCGGTGGCTGCGGCCGTGACTATACGCCCGCTGCAAACACCTGTAAATCGCCGCGCGCACCAGTCACGTGCCCATAGGCGTAGCCGTGACTAAGGGGTACCCTGGCGATGGCAAAAAATTCGCGCTGCTCCTTCGAGAGCGCGGGGGCTTCGTCAAAAAAAAGTGCTAGATCCCCCCGCGGGGGCGCTCGAGCGCGAACGAACGACGTTGCAAATGAAGACGACGGTGAAATCATTTTCGCGTCTGGCGCGCGGCAGATCGGGCACAATGGACTGCCGGTGAAAAAGGCTGATTGCCGTTTGAGAGGCCGATCGCTGCCAGTTTAATCCGCGACATTTTTACGGGAAATTTTAATTCATCGGTTTATCTCGCCTGTTAATTCGCAATGCCGATTTTTAATCCTTCGATTTCTTTTCGTGTAATAGATTTTATGACACGTTTCTATATAGATAAAAAAATCAAGTTAGTGAAATCGTCGTGTAACAAACTATTGATAATTTAAACGTTAAAAGAAGTAATGTTACGTTTTTTTCACTCTATTCAACGAAAACTGAAGAATAAAATGAAGTAACGTTGTAATCATCAAATGATCCTAACAACCTATATGAAATTCAAAAATTCAAAGTGAATAGAGCTCACGCAATCAAAACTCGATGACACACAGTAGGCCAGCCTGTCGAACCTGCGGCATAATGAGCCAACCAGGATGAAGGAAAAGGTATATAGATGGTAGCAATTGTACGGTGGAGGGAGACAAAAAAAAAAGAAGAGAAGAAGATCGAGGATTAGGTAACCAAACGAATTTTCACGTCGGTAAAGGGACGCTGGTTCTAGATCGTACACATGTCCGCGGCGCCGGCAGTCAGCATGACTCCGTGAGTTCCGCGCCCCCGTCGACCACCGGCGGTGTCCCGGCGACTATTTATCTTGTTACATCGAGGAGTGATTCGATTTTAACCGGAGATCAATGACGTACGCCGCTCTCGCCTCGCCTGCCCCCCTCGTCTAACCGACTCTTTTTTTCCTCTCGGCAGCTCCTCCGCTTTTTCCACTTCCTCCTCTCTTATAGCAATTCGGCGTTACTTCGCGCGTGCCACTACTTAATTCACGCCCGATGCTTTTCACAATTTTCTATGGGCACTGGACTTCTATGGGACTTTTCTGAGTAGACTATTGTTACATTTTTTTTTTATACATATTATAGCAACAAATCGATTTTTAGGCAGTTTGAATAAATTTTTTTTCGAATTAATAAAACGTACACCCTTTTTACGTCAAAGGAAATTTTTAAAATGAAAAGTAAATTCATAATTATTAGTGAGAATCGTTCCAGCGACAAGAGAAAGCTTCGACCATCAGGGTATATTATTTTTTAACTGTTTTGAGACTTCTTTAATAATCATAAAGATGTGCAACCGCTAACATTACTTATTCGCAATATTTAATTTAAAGATTTTTATTAACGCTCGTGAATAATAAAACTAAATCGAGCTCATGAAAGAATCAGGCCCCCGTAACGACTGGCAACCGCTCAATAATAAACGCTTTACTGCGCTTAATCGGAAAAAATGTCGCTGATAATTAAGTTTATAAAGCATCAACATATTTCTTACTAACAGGAAAACTTTTCTCCCGCGAGCTCAGAGTAGCGCCTGGCGGACGCACGCGTCTAGCCACGAAATCGCCAATACACAGGCGCCTGAAGAATGCAGAAACAATGGCGGAATAACGTGCGCCGGGACACTTAAGCCCCTCGCGCACGGGCCTCCGCCATACATCGCCGGATAATTGCACCCGCTTGTGCAAACATTATTGCATTTATTCGATGAACTCCTCGCCTTAACGATCCCGAAACTTAGGCGATTTCAATAAATTCAAGGAGCGAAAGTTATAACGGGCGCGCGGACCGCGATATACCCACCCACGTGCCCCGTAACTTATCCGGGCGCCACGGGGCCTCTATATATGTATACATACATCGGCGATCGGGGATGGGTATAGAGGAGCCGCCACGGAATGTTTGATCAGTCCCCGCTAATGTAATGCTGTTTGCCCGGTATCGCGTGTTGCGTTGACTGTCAAATGTCCCGCGGGATCCTCGCCACGCGTTCGCTTACTTACTTCGGCGTCTACTCCCGCCTCCTCTTTCTTCTGGACGCAGTCCGCGGATGTGTTCCATTTACTATAAACTAATTAGCTCGCTTTTGTCCGGAACGTGTGTACACAGTTGCAAGTCATGCCTGAAAAATCAATTTAGAAAGCTTATTTTCTTGACTTTCATATAATAATTGCTTCTCGGTAATGGAGATTTTTCCGAGTTTTTTTTTGACCCGGTGGAATTCAATATACGATTTTTGATAAACGAAAAAAAAATTATTCATTTTCCAGTCTCTTCTGATATCAGATCTTGCGGCATTTCAATTATTTCGTCGGGCGAAACGGGAAAAGTAATTAGCTTGATTAACGTTGTATACGACGAGTGATAAGTGCTTTTTTTTTTAATCTTATTATACCTCCAATTGGTTTGATGCGCTGTCAAGGAGTCGACTAATGCGCCTGGATTTTTTCACGCCTCCTGTTACCCTGCAATCAACACCGACAGTATCAATTTAATGAATAAATTAATAAATTGACGGCCCGGTAAAAGAAATTTTTTTGATTATTTGCAATCCTTGCGTAAAGGACGTATAAAGAAGGAGCAAACTTACCGAAGTCAAGAGGACCGGACGCCTGTGTTTCCGGGATCCATGAATTGTGCAAGCGTCGAACAGTCGATCGACGACTTGACGGTCGAGCGAGCCTCCTCGCGCGCTTCCTCCTTCCTCCTTAATCTGGCGGTGCCACGCCATGGTCGAGTGCTCCTGCGACGTCACCTGGAACAGTATAGGCTCGCTTAAAAGACGAATAATCCAATTAAAGTCAGGTCTTCCAATCCTTCGTGCCTTGAAATGATTTTTTTTTCTCCGCGCTAATCGCTAAATAGTCTTGCGTTATTTCATTGATAAGTTATCAAGTATATCCTTGATCGATTAATTTTTTTGTTTAACGAGGATAGTATTACACTAGAATTAAATTGATATGAAAATACATGAATAATTGTATCCAGGAGAAGAAAAAAAGTTTATATTTAATTGAAAATCCGAAAGTGTTTACAGCATAATTATTAGAGTGAATTTGAAAATTCACTTCGTTTGAGTTCGATGTACCATAGTGGGTTTGAATTCAATCATAAAACATGACTCGTATATCGCAATATTCAAAAGTAAAGTTATATCCTTTGTCTTTAAGTTTTGATTCTACAGTTTTATTCTCTGAAGGTTTGAAATCGTCACGGATTATTAATCATGAAAAAACTGCGGGTGGCACGCTTATTCACTTTTTCATGACATAATGAGTTTCATTTAATGTGCCTTTCGTCGACAACAAAAATTGTTACGGTCTATCCGTTCATCGTTCATTTACCCTCGTTTCTAACAACAAAATCCTTTTAACTCGATCGGTTATTGTAATGAAACTATAAAATTTATCACTTTTTTTTTCAAAAACGTACCACTCAATGGGTCCCATAAATTCTTCGGTTAGTAAATATAAAACAATCATTTTTATTTTAATTGTCAAATGTCCTGTTTTATTCGAATGCATTAAAAAAAAAATTGCTGAGATTCTTAATACTACAAACTTTTTTATTAAATTACAAAGTTTGCAACAAACGACAACAATTGTATTAAAGCAGATGCACGCGACTGCATACCTCCTGAGCAAACGTAAAAAAAAAGTATTCATTAAAAATGTTCTTCAAATCGATTCGAGAACCACATCCTAAGTATCGACAGCGTAAGACCCGAAGCGCATCTGAAGTTTTTCAGCCTCCCGGCAAGAAGCTAGAGCCTCGTCTCTTCCAGGAAGCTCATTACAGGTCTTACGAGCCGCGAAGCGACAAAAAGTGCGGCGATCAGTCCCAAGTAAAAAAAAAAACAGATCCCTCGGGCTGGTCTGGCGTCAGAGGGAAATCAGGTGCGGTATACAGCGGTGTACGAGGTGGGCGGCGGCCCGTAGTCAGGTGGGTGGGATTCGGATGGTAATGAGCGTGGAGAGCGCGGAGAATGACGCTGCAGAGGCTCTCTCTCTCTCTCTCTTTCTCTTCTCCCGTCGCGAGTCGTTACGAGCCAGAGGATAAGCCGCCCGGAGCATGTCGGATTTACACTTTTTTACGAGGCGAAGTGCAGGGGGGAGGGGCGAGGAGGGAAGACGTTTGTCTCGCTCTCTCGCGGCCGGATGCGAATCACACGAGAGAACTAATTACGATGATTCTTCTCGCGGACGCGGTCGCGAGCGGATGTGTGTCCCACCTACCGCTACCTATAACTGTCCTGTCCCTCATGTTTCCCTTTTGCAGTCTTATCCCTGTCTACTTTCTTTTTCTGTCGCGGTCGGGTCCGCGTGTCGTTTCAGGATTTTATTTTAGGCCGCCTGGAGAACTTTTCGGTTCAAAAGTTTAGCGTGGTGAAATCGGGAGAGAGGCGACCTCAACACCACGCCGTGATGCACCCTTGCTTCCGGTGGAGCCATGCTTTCGAAATTCTGTCTTCTGTGGTTCACAGATTAAAAAAAAAAAAAAAAAAAAAAAAACTAATTACGATTTCAGGTTGCATGATTTAATTAGCCGCTCTTTGTTGCATTTACGATTAAAATGTCCGGGATGCGCTCGTAAAATCGATGATATTTAAATAATTTATTATTTATTTTATACTCCGGCTAATGGCGATGGGTAACGGCCTGAGCTGGAGAGTTTCTCTTGTTTTCTTTTACACTGCGCGAGGTATTAATAAATTCATCGCGTGGAGATTTTGCTTCAAGATAGGTATCGATATTAATAGTAAATCAGGCTAATTACGCACTTTAGGTGTTTTAAGCTTTTAAATTTCAATTATAAATTTATGGTTTTGTTTTACGATGAATCACTCATAAATGTGCAAATATTGTGAAATGTACGTTTTATTACTCTATAGCAGTAATTTTAAATTATTCTGCTGCGAGTCATGGTCGTAAATTTAATTTAATTTTTCTTATGAAAGTAAAGATGTCTGGTGTATGTAGAATCAAAATTCGTTCGTTGTAAGTGTTACAATTTTTAAATGAATTATTCTGTTTTAAAAAATGTTGTATTTCGATTCCTAATGACTCGAACCCGATTTTTATAACTTAATCTCAAAAACTTTTTTTTCCGGTAAATAACATTGCAAATTTTCATACATGTATACAATAAATTTTACTATAAAATGTAATAATTTTTCTCAGAATGTCAGTCTGCAACGACTTACCCAGACAGCAGAACAAATTTTTACGCGAATATTTTTCTGAATGCATGATGCAAGGTAGAAAATCATATAGAAAAATAAGATGAATCAATAAAATAAATAGTATTTTTTTTTTTAATTTTGAATGTGAAATGCGTTTTCTAGTTTACAATGTTCACAAATCAGAAGAGCACTAAGACTTCTCCGACTATGAAACGGAATAAAAAAAAAATAGACAGAGGCACACTCGCGAGATCGACCTATAGGTTACATACGATAGGCGCAAGGGATGAAGCCCGAACTGAAAAAAAAAGAGAAAGACAGAGAGAGGAAAGCCTTTGGTCCTCCCTCGGCGCTTAAACGAGTTTATCCCCCGCGCGGTAAGCCGCGATGGGAATAAAATGTGAAACTGTAAATTGTGCGTGGGAAGAATCGCTCCCAGGATGATCGTGGCCCGGGGAGCGCACGGACTGCGTGCGTGCACGCACCGTCGGAGCCGCGAAAAAGTCGACCTGCGAGGATTTAAATGCGCAGCCGAGCGTGCGCACGCCCGCGCCTTGGGGTGGCCTCGCCGGATCCGCTGGAAATTCGTTGCGTCGTGTCGGACTATCACTCCCCAGCGAATATGAAGAAAGAATCGCCGGAGCTTTCGAGGGTGCCGAGAGAGAAAAAAAAAGAATAGAGCGGGAGGGGACCGTGAGACACCGAGCGAGAAAGAGAGAAAGAGAGACGGAGGAAGGGCTGTGCGAGGGCGAGTGGAGTTTTTCGTCGGGAGGAGGCGAGCAAAGAGCCGCGGCGCTACACGACGTCAGGAATATAAAGCAAGGGATAAAGGAGATGGCGGTCACATATGCGGCTCGTAAAAGCTGTCCTGAAAAGCTGCAACTCGCGTTACCTCGACGACGGCCGCCTCGTTTCGTCGACGGCTTTCTTTCTGTCTCCGTCCCTCTCACTCTTTCTTTCTTTCTCCGCGCTTACGTTCTGGTTACTCTTTTGCGTCGTAGGCTAGCTTGTGCCTTTGACTTTGTATACTTAGAACTAAAAATTCATCGGTGTACTCTTATATCTGCGTGAGTGCTTAATTCTTGCTTTCTTAATTTTGTCAGCTGTACTAAACTTTTTATACAAATTTTATACAAGATTGCCATCGTTCAATACTTCAGCCGTTCGTTGTTATAAAATAAAATTGTTGTTATAAAATAAAAAAAATGAAACTCTAATCTTATTAAATAACGTTTTCTTGTGTGGTGTTTTAAAGACTTAATCTTTCTTTTGTATGTTTACTGATGCATATTCTTAAGCAAACTCGTTACATTACATCGTACAGAATTGACAAATAAAAATAGTAGGTATATAGTTTAAGCAAAAATAGCTCCAATTAATTAACAAATAAATAGACTAATTATCTTCTCTTGTATATAGCTTTCAAGTACTAATATACGGCCGCATGTTAAATATAGAGTCAGACTACTTACCCTAATCAAATCAAATCACAGAAAGATTAACATTACATTTATAGATTCATCATTTTTTTTTCATAGGACACGAACAACAGTACGTTCTTTAAGAATCGTTTGCTAGAGAAAGAAAGCAGGAAATTTATTCTTTACATGAATTATAAGTAATAAAAGTAATCTTAACTAGTCCTTATAGTGACCTCGAAATACGAAATATAATTACTTCTTATCTCATTAATTATAGTAACCTAATTTTTTAAGCTTACGTACCAGCTGATTAACCATATAACCCTCTTATGTGAGCCCTTAGTCTTCAATAAAGATATCTATCTATCTATTAACAAAATATCACAAAATCTGCAGTAAACAAACGGCTAATCCAAGAATCACTTTTCATCTTATAACCATACGAAAGATCGATCATCTTCGAAGATTTTATAGCAATAATGTCCGTCGCATAACTTGATTATGCCGCCGGGCACTCCGCTTTTCCAAGCTAAACAAATAGTCGAAATTAAGGCATTAATCCGGAGGCCGGCCGCCTAAAAGCAAAAGATCGTAGCCAATTAATTACCGCGATCATTTACAATTATCCGGGGCTAATGCTTATTATCCACGGCGATCAATCTCCATCTATCGAAGCGACGCCTCACATATAAGCGCAAAGCGAGAACCCGTCAAAAAGGACAACCGCGCGCTTATCTCCTCTCGCACGCGCTCGCCAAACTTTTTCCTCGGAAACTTTGCGCAAGGTGTCCCCGTCAAGGGGATGGAGGGAGAGGGGGTGGAGAGGAAAAGAGGCGGCGGTCCGGTGGTCGCTATGGTAACGGCGGCCGCAGCCTCTTCGATGCGATAATAATAATATCGAGAGGCCCCAGGGCGAATATTAAGAAATAGCTCGGCCGCGCGAGAGGCGCGAGCCATTCGTCTGGGAGGCTGAGGGCGCGAATGAGCCACTGTCCATGCATGGCACGCGGCGGCCCCGCCGTCGGCCCATAAATAATATCGGCCTCTTTCAGCGCCTCGCCGCGGCGGCGGCGGCGGATGCCCACTACCACCACCGACTCGGGATATTTATTTCCGGGGCGTGATTCCGAAACGGACGCTTTAATGCTTCTGCTGTAGTTTCCCCCGGCGCGCTTCTTTCGATCTGCCCTTTCTTCCTCTTGTTTTTTTTTAATTTTATTCTTGTATAGGGAAATCTCACGAGGAGTCATTTCGGTTAATGATTTAACGCTCGGTGTACTTTTGATTCGATTTTGCGTTGGATTAGTTTTTTAACTGGGGTTAGGGTAGTTGATTTTATGATTTCGGTATCGTCAATAACAAGTGGATAATATTTTATGAGCTCTACAGTTTATAAATTTGAATTAAGAAAAAAAAATCCCCTGATCAATGTAATACTACATATTAAATTAATGTTTATTCTGTACTTAAATTTTTGTTTACTAATGCAATTTTAGAGGATGTGTCTTCTAAATGCAGATGAATGTTTATAAAAAGATAAATAAACGCCGTTATATAAATAGGTTCAACAATGCAGAAAAATAATCGCAACAAATGCAATAAAATTGATTTCACTTTTAACAACGCAGTATTACATCAGATAATTAAATGCCACCGTGGCTTATCAATCCTCAGCGCGCCAATGGATTTCGATACGAAGTGAAAGTTAGAATATTGTACAATTATTTTCATCGAAATTGGATAATAAACTTTTATTGCTCTAAAGCCGATGTTTAATCGATCGCTGTAGACAGCAAAATTTTCGTTATTACATAAATCCACCACCCGATGTCCATTGCGTTTCAGTTAAACGCACTTATAAACTGGTCTCGCGAAATTTCAGATTAAAGCGAAAACAAAGGCGACAAAGTAAGAGTCGATAAAAAGCCGAGTTGTCAGTCTGTCGAAGGAAGATTAATTACGATTCCGCTCAATTCATAAGTCAATAATATCGCGAAGGGAGAAAAAAAAATTAGGAAAAAAAGGAAAAATATCAGCGACAAATCCCACGTGAAATGAGCAGGAAAAGACTATCATTGTTGGACGATCGTCTATTTCCACCTGTCAGAATAGATAGACGCACAATGGGCCGCGTTGTTTCTCCGCAACAAGAAGAAAGGGGCGATCTCGTGTCATTTATTCCGGGGAAAAAAAGTTCGACGCTTCTTCTAAGTCGAATTATTAACAGAGCTGGGACATGTCAGAATTGGCCTGTCGCCGCACAAAAACGCTCTATTCCTGCATACGAGAGGCCGATACAATACCCTTCTTTTTGCACAATTTATTGTGGTCATCATGTTTAAAAAAATAAATAAATGAATATTTTGAATTTTTGAATTTTTTTTAAAGAAAGGGAATATGAAATTTACTTAATAAATAATTATTTCCTAGGAAACACTTGCCTAAAAAAAATTATTTAATAAATCCACGGCCGTATTCATTCAAAAAATATTCCTTTCTTACATACAGTTAGAACATTCAAAACTCAAAGTCTTGCTTGTATAGAAGTTCTTTGTTAAAAGTGCTTAAAAAGCTCGGCCTTGAAGCAAGGGTTGAGGCTATAAGTTGCGGGCGGGAGAAAGGGAGGTGGGGCAAAACCGGATATACGGGGGATGGCTTTTGATTCGCGTGGGAGGGTATATAGCCCCCGCGCAGCGACACAAAAATAGCGTATGATTGAGTGAGCGCCGCGAGGGATTTTCCGAGGACCCGGGGATGAATGTGGCGCGCGGTCCGGTCCGGCCGAGGGGTTGAACGACACTTAGCCTAAGAGACGCCCCGCGGCTGTATGCGGCGTCGCGCGACTCCGCATAAATGACCTCCCTTTTGTCGATCCCGGGTCTATCGAGGGCTTTTTTTCCGAAACGCGGAGGGTCCGGGTCTTAGCTACATCTTATTTGGAATAAAAATTGCGTTTTCGGTTGGACTATTGTTACGTAAAGTTAGTCTGAAAGTATTTATTGAAGCGATAGAAACTCGAACTGTGGTTTAGATAGGAATTGTACGTTTACTTCTATTCAAAGTTTTCGAAATGCAAAAGTTTTTATTAAATTAAGAAAAAAAACTCGTATCTGCTTGCGATAATTTAAGTTGAATATCTATGACGATACCATAGCGAACGACAGATGAGTGTACAATTCTGGATTACGTTTAAATGAAAAATACAATGATCTTGGATTCTCGACTAAACCGAAAAAGAAGAAAATTAAAATAAATATACTATTCACCCAAAAGTAAAACAAGATCCTTCAGTGACGAACCTCAAATTTCCTATCCTAGAAGCACATAATCAGCCGAGAGGAAGTCAAGGATCGAGGGTGTTACTGAGCCGATAAAAGAAAAAAATCAGTCTCGTTACCGAAAACAAAATTCGTTTATCCCGCCTCTCCTTACGTATCCTCGTGGCCCAAATAAAGCCGATCCGTACAGCGTGCACTCCCACACCGGGGACTGCTATCAGCGAGGAGCAGCAGTTTCCTCGTGCGATCCGCTTCCGCCGCTCTCTTTTCCATTTGCGGCCGAGCGAAATCATCGATAAGCGGCCGCAGATCAACTGCACCCGCCCGACCGACCCCCGGAGTAAGGCAGCCGGGACGAGAGTATCGCCGGCGTCCACGCACGTGCGCCGCTGCAAGGGGATGGCCTGCAACGCTCGGGGATCGAGGAGAGCTTAAGTCGCGCGCTTCCGCCGAGATCGTCGACGCTCCCCGTACAAAGCAGAAATCATTAGTAATGCGATTGCAAGAGGCGCTGGCGCGCCGAAAAAGAGGCGACGGACTCCCGCTTATCGGTGTGGAAGCCTATACTCGGCCGCGCTGCAGATTAGCCACCCCTCGGCGCGTGCGAGGGTGGTCCAGTTCGCGATGAATAAAAGAAAGCTCGCCGTGAGTGAGGAAACGTCATCAGGATCGTATGTTTTCGTTGAATTAAATAAATTTTCTTAGAGGGAGGGAGGAGCTTGCGCTCTTTTGATTTTCACCCGAGCGCGGGACGTGCAAAAGATGTGGGAGTCTCGGTGTCGTACATATGTATGGGTTCGTGCCTTTGCCTTTTTGCCGCTTCCAAAGGATAATCATGGCGCTTTTGATGTGAGTTATCGAAATGTATGAACACCTGCTCCCGGCTTTGCGTAACGAGCTTTCATAATACATGTATTCTTGCGCTTGTTAATAATAATTATTTCGACAGTGAGAGATATTTATTTCGTCACAGCAATTCATAGTTTTTATAAAGCAATATAGAAATATTCTTAAGATAGATTTAAAAATGTTAAGCTCCTAGGACCAGTTCGCATACTGAGATGGAATTTGGACTCGACAATTAGTAAAAAAGGATGCGACGAAAAAAAAATTAGTATGACCTGTTGACAGCTCAGTTGAATCGCAGCTTTTTCGAGCTGGTTAAAAATAGTGTAAAGAGTAGCATTATAGTAAAGTATAAAGTGTAACGTCTGAAATAACGCAGAAATTAATAAAGCTCGAAAATGTATGAAAAGAAATACAAACTGCGAGCAGTCAATTTTGAAAGGTCTTACATTTTCTAGAGATTTTTCCCCGGCGCGGTATTTCTCGAGAAAGGGGGGCTTTCGCGAATATTCCTCTTGCCAGAGGTTACACGTCCTTCGCAGCATGCAGGAAGCAAAAGGAGTAAAGAGAGAACATGAAACTCGGTTCAATATCTCTCCGACTATAATATGGACACGTTTGCCCGTACGTGTCCGCGAGCGCGCACACAGGCACACCAAATGCACCCTCACACACTCGCCCTGCGCGCCAAAGCAAATACAGTCGATACAACATATATCGGCGTACATGCATCTGGCCGGATATATTTTCCACCGACATACATAGGTATAACGCAGGTATAGGTATAAACCGCTCGGAACTCGGGATTCTGCTTTGGACGTCTGCCTCGCGATAAGATACGGACCGTCTAGGCAGAATCGTGCCCTCTTCTCGCACGGCTTCTTATCGCGGGCACTCATAGTTTCTCTCTCTCTCTCTTCATCTCTTCCTCCAAAAAAAAAAAAAAAATGATTTTCTTATACTTTCTCCTCTTCCGACTTGCGCCCGCGCCTCGGCGCCGTGGAAAGACGGATAAATGGATATTGGATATCGATAAGTCAAGTCAAGCTTTCCCGATTAATTTTTCGCGTATCGAAGTCGAGCCTACGAAAAAAAATTGCTCCCTTTCGTGACACAGAAACTCTAGATATTACTTCTTTTATTAAACCGGACGCTACCGGCCAGTTTGACGTTTCGTATACGCTCCTCGAAAGGTTTATCTGCTGGTGTATCCAGGAAATTGAAGGAAAACAGTGATTGTACCGAGGCTTTGAAGCTTCGCCTGATCGAGTGGTCCCCTTGAAAACTAGCTCTTCTTCGAACTTTGCTATTAAAATAGATTTATTCAGCATTCACTTTTTCATGGAAGATTTTAAAAAACTGACAAAATATATCGCGCTCTAGACGCTCATGAATGGCCATTTATTAATTTTTTAATTGTTTATAAAATAATATATTTAGTCAATTTAATTAAACAGCACTTTAAAACATTTTAAATTTTGGCGTCGATCGACCGAACATTTAGATAATCAAGTTTGCTTTTTTCATCAGGCGATATGCGCGATAATCGTTTTAACCTTCGGTATTATTTTTCCAAAACTCGTAAAGAAAATTTTACTGAAACTCGAGGCTCATCGGTTTAGTGTTACAATTAAAACTCATTGGGATCCAACGTTTGACGAGTCTCAGAATCGAAGTAGTATTAAATCGGCGCACTGGCATTTTTGAGGAAAAAAAGAGGTATTCGGAAAGAATTGAAAGGAGAGAAGCAGAAAGCGCAGCGAGCGAACTACGCGTTACCGAACAAAACAGCAATCAATAAAGGCGAAGTTAGGAGAGCCGTTCCCTGAATTCCTTCAATCAAATTAGGAACATCAAAGTACCCAGAAAGGCGAAAGGAGGAAAGGAAGATGAGGAGCGACGCACAGGGCCCGAGGACGACGAGGACCATCGGCAAGCAGAGAATACCCGCGATGGCGAGCGAGGCGGTCAGAGGGAAGAGAGAAAGGGGGTAGAGGAAGAACGCGGGCTCCGCTCTCTATCCGGCATTCCTCAGGGGTTCGACCATGGAATTAGCCTCTATCTCGAGGATCCGAACCCTCGAGACAAAGAACCCGTGTGTGTGCGCGCACCCTTCGACACTGGCGTTTTGTCAAATTTCCAACTGGAAAAGTAGCAAAAACTTTCCCTTTGTCGTCATTTTCACAAAGGAAGGTTCAAGTGCCAGCCCGAACGCGGCCTCCACTTGGCCCGCGATTTTCGTAAGCTCGCACCTCGATCGCTCAAGAAAACGCATTTCGGTCCCATTAAAGCGTCTCTCGAAAATTTGAAAAAGCAAAAAGATTTTCTTACAATTCTTAGAGCACCAAGTCACGACGGCTTTTGTATTTCACCGAACAAGTATACCCCCATAGTATTTAAAAAAAAAGCTCCTTAAAACCGCTCATCAATTTACTTCCGGTCTAAAGGCGGAATCCCTCCCACGATCAAAGTGACACTTATATCATTTGAAAAAGAAAAAAAATCGCCTACGGGCGAACAGAATTCCCAATTTTGAGGGAGCACATCGCTGAGAAGCGACGGCGCTCGGTGGCAATAAAGCGCAGAGCGCGCGAGGAAGCAGCCTCCCGTAGGTTCCCCGGCAGCACCCGCAAGCCGAGACAAAGGCCAGCATCCATTCGGGTCGCGAGCAACAGATATACACGGCAATTCCTCGGTTGGTAGGGGAGAGCCTCTCGGTGCTCTTCTCGGTACGCACGTCCACTCGGACTCGCGCACACTCGCGCGTACGTACACGTACGCGCCACACGTCCACCGAGAGCGAAGCGAGGAATAAAGGGAGGGAGGCCAGGCCCTTTGTAATAGCGGCCGATGCTATCTCGTAATTGCCGAGCGCGGAGTAATTAGAATGAAAAACTCTCGGCCCGTTTGATCTCGCCCCAGCCGGTCTGATGATGCTGTAAAAGCCGGCGCGCGACGTGCCCCGCCTGCGGGACCGCGAGAGGAGAGCCCAGTTGCCCCGCATATGCACACCACCGTGGCACGCGGTGTATGCATCGCGCGTGACGTCATGACTTATTTATATTATATGTGACGCGCGCGCGCGCGGATCGCGCCGCGTTGATAAGGTGCGCAGCCGTTCAGGCCCATCGATACTACTAATTTGAATCTACTAATTTGGTGCTCGGAAATGTCGCCTATGCTATGGGGGAACTTGATAGTCCGGAGTGCATGTGCACTGTACAAAGATGCAGTTTGTGACAGATTTTTCCTTAGGATCATTAATTATTACACGCTTAGTTAATTTCGTGACATGTTCAAAAGTTTCTGTCTTGGACGACTATCAATCGCAATATTTTTCTGTACTAGATCATCTACAGGAAAAATTTCTGATTCTGAAGTGCGCAAAGTAAACAGAGCGAACTATCTCTGAGCAAAAGATGAAAATTTTCTCGTTTGCTCCGAGATAATTCTCTCTGTTTATTTGCGCACTTTCGACTTCGGAAATCTGTGGAAGCGGACACTGGGATTTTCAGATGCTTTTGATTCACAATTTTTCACGCAACACTTAAAATTAACACTGTATTTTCTTTTTTTATGATTGGAAAAATCTGGCCTTTCCATTTTTCGGTATTTACTGCTAATTTTTACAGAAATACAGTTAAAAACTGTTTAAGTGTCTATTAAACCCATTGAGTGCAACAGCAAACATTGAAATTAGCCGGCCGTGTTAGATTTTCCTCTACTCCCAACTCAGATCTTAATACAGAAGCGCGCGGTGCAATCTCGCAAGCTCGTGGTTCGTCCTAGACTCAGTGTTGCTTCGAGGTGCTGCCGCGCCTATTGATAAGATAAGTATTTTCGTATAAAAGAGACGTCTCAGCCTTCCATCGCATCAGTTTGTGAGATATTCTAACGTAGATACTCTTCACGTCTTAGAACAATAATTTTGTTCGACTTTAGCCTCGTGTGACGTTTGCGCACGAACGAAGCGAATCAATGCTAAGGGATGTCCAACGAGATGGAACAGTTAGGTGAAGAAATAAATCAGGTAATCAAAATTCCCAATAAAATTTAAAGCCACGTTATTAATTTAACAATAGTATAATAATGTTTACAGTTAGGTATAAAGGAAGACGACTGCCCAGAAATTGTTAATGAACCTGATTTATCAGCAGTAGCTGAAAAAACTATGTTAAACGCAGCTTTCATCAATATAGGTTCTCTAAGAACAAATATCGAAAAACTTCGAGAATTTGTAGAGAAGCAGAACAAATTGAATCAAATTGATTATGACATAATTGGTGTAGCAGAGACTCATTTAGATTCAGATGTAGACGATGAAGACGTTTCAATTCCGACCTTTGAGATTCTCAGAAAGGATAGGACATCTTATAGTGGAGGAATCGCCTTGTACTATAAAGAGACATTTGAAATTGAGGATTTGATGGAGGAAAAAGAAGTAAATAGCAGTAATGTAGAGTTTATTTTCTGCCTCATTCATGTGAAGGAAATTACGGAACCCTTTCTAGTGAGTGTACTTTACAGGCCTAAAAAAAGTATTTCGTTTACTGAACCTCGTGACTTTTTAGCATACTTTCATTTTTTTTGCTTGCTATACAAAAGAAAAATTATAATGGGAGATCTAAATGCTGATATGCTCAAAGATAAAGGTACTGGAAAATATTCATTCAAAAAGTATATAGATCATCTACAACTTAAATTGATCCCGCATGGAGCTACACATCATTGGCATGACTCATGTTCGCATACATGGATTGATATTATTCTTGTCGACAAAAGTGAAAAAATATTTTGCTTGAATAACAGAAAGATGACTTTGGATAACAATGTACGTTATCACCATGTTATTGACGTATGGATTAAATTAAAGGATGAGCCCCGCAAAAGTAAGTGTGACGTTCGCGAATATTCGCAATCACCTTTAAACTCTGAAGAGGACCTCGGGTGGGGCCTTTTTGATTAATTCAAACGCAGATTCTCTGAATCTATTAAATTGATTATTTATCACTTTCAACCGATAGAAGTCATTAATTAAACAAGGTTCGCGGACAAAAATCAATGTAAATAATCGATACGCGTGATCGCGCGGCAAGCCGGCCGGCCATGTTTGAATAGACAGAGACGGACG
>JAWWEN010000038.1:5199057-5227831 GCA_035582955.1 Sycophila texana
TGCAGGAAAATCGGGTCTAGTGACACGAACTTGACTATACGGTCACGTACTACAGGTCGCGAGTAAAATCTAATTAAAAAATCTTCTTAATAGTATTTCTTTTTTTTCAAACAAATATTGAACCGCGACGTGTACGTTACATAAAATTTGTCGTCTGCGCCAGTGCACAAGCGTGGAGCGCACGCTGATGGCGCTTCCACGGCGAAAGGCGCGGGCTAAACACGCGGGACGCAGTCGTGCAGTCGAGGGGGTCTACGGTGGATGTAAATGCCCCCGTGTGATGTATCGGATCGATGCGACGTCGGCAGCAGCAGCAGCAGCATCCAGACGCGCGTCTTCTCTCCCCCGCAAGAACCAGTACTACGCGACCCGAAAACGTTCACCTTCATCCCTTGCGCTAAACTTAAATGATTTTTGTAACTTTTAGATTTTTTCATGGAATTTTGGATAATATGTGTATGCATATTTCGGGGATCAATATTATATTTACATATTTGAATTATAGAATGTATTCGCTTACACGCTAAAATGGCTAGAGTGATATTTCCCCCTTTTTTTTAGAGTCATTCTAGAGTTAATTCATTCATAGTAGAGTGAAAGAATCACTTTACACGAGTAAAATGACTTAATTTCATTCTGATAGACCGAATTGTTTTAGTTTATGGTCTACCCTTTCACTCTACATTTGAATGAAAAAATTACTCTACTTCACTCTAATCGAGAGAGTTAACTTCAATCTAAACTTCTCTCTTGAAGCCAAATTTAACTCCATTTCACTTTGACTCTAACCGATTTAGCGTGTACATTAAAACGGCTTTGTTCATTACTGTAAGAAAAAAAATTTAACTCAAGGACTTCACAATTTTATTAAATATTCCTTTATTAAAATTAGCAGCTTTATCAAAATTATCGTACAAAGAAAAGGCTGATGTAGTGAAAAAAAAAATGAACGTACACTTTAAGTAGATAAAAGCCTGCATGCTTAGACATTCAAGACCCAACGCAAAGTAGTATCAAACATAAGTTCTTCTTTCTTTTTTCTATAATTACCTCATTAAATAAAGAGGCCATTTAGTTACAATGCCTACAAATATACAAAACTCGAGTCTCATGTAAATAATATGCTTATATCTATTTTTTTTTTATTATCAAATACCGGCACACGCGCATCTTTTCTCTTAACGCAATTAAACTTTTTAAATAGGAAGATCCAGTAAGCGAGCGATAAGACTTAAAAGCTTTCCTCATAATTACACGGCCGCAACAGTTACTAATTAATTAATTATCATTGCAAAGTACCGAGAAATAAAACAGAAATCGGCATGCCAACACATCGCGGTAAGGCAATGACTGAGTTTCTCCGGAGCGGAGCGCGCGCACCATCCGATCCTTTTACGCGGGACCCCAAGCAAAAACCCATCATCGCTCATTGTTGCGAATTCATTCGAGAGGCGCATATAATCAGCATCGCGGATTCGCGTGCTCTATGAATATGAATCACGGCGATGCACACGTCGCACTCGTTAATGCTGAACGGCCGTCCGTTGCAACGAGACCGCGCATGCGTTAATGAGCGCGCCTCCGGCACTCTGCAGTGCGACTTTGATTAACGAGCCGAGCGGCTAACTTACGGTGACTTTTGCGAATTGAACAGCTCCCTTTAGCGAATTGCCTTTTATTACGCGGAGAAAAATTTTATTGGAAGATTTAGCATAACTCTGCAGATAGAATGGTGATAGATGTAGTCAATGGAATCACATACTGGAATAAAAGTGAAGATTATCGTACTTATTCATAAATTGCAATAATGACGAGTAAAAGTTTAATATCTTAAGTGCGGAAGCTTAGTATCTGAGTCCATTTTTACTGAAACAATAAATTGTACAATAAGATTTCTTTAAATAATTCTTCACACTTGTACGAATAAAGACATATATAATATTTCGTGTAGCGTCTGCCAAGCACTATTTTCCTTTCACTTGTGTAAAAAAAAAAGAAAAAAAATTTCGACGTTGAAAGTTGCAGTTTGAAGTAGGATTCAATGTCGCCAGCGAACAAGCATTTAGCGAGGGCAACTTTTTTTTGCGGCTCCAGGATTTTTAGTAGCTCCCGGCGCTATTCGTTCGGTACACCACAATTTTATGGAGGCGAATTGCCGCCGAGCGCGGTTTTCGTGCAGTCGAAAAAGGGGGAAGAATCTTCGGCCAGTGGAGACGAAAGCGCGGAAAGTTACTTTTCCAGATCTCGCGGAGGCGAGACGAAAAGGTGAACCTGTTGGCGAAAGAGAGAGGCGCTGCTGTACCCTAACGTCGGATACAGTGCTTTCAGCTAATGCACGAGGTTTCGAGTACAATCACTTATTTAATTTACCTTTTAACAAGATCGTTTATTAATTTATTTTATTATTTCAAAATAATAATTAATTTATTTTATTTAACGTTTTATCGTCACAGTAAAATTCGGCTTTTCGTTATCGCAAAACGTGCATAGCACACTTTTAATATAAATTTTAATTTTAATACCATTTTACTCGAACCTATTGCCCTTTCACAAAATAATTACTACAGAAGCTAGAAGTCATTTAACAAGACATATTTAGATTCGCTCTAAATATGAATAACTGAAATACACTTTGAATAAGTGAATGTAACCTTATTCGAAGTAAATTTCATTTATTCATATTTAGAGAGTTTGAAAAATATAAGTATATGTATTTAAAAAAGCTGCAATGTAATGCATATAGCAACAGACAACAAACCATCATCGAATATTGACTCTTTAATAAATTATTTAAAAAAATTTTCCATACTACTATTTTATATACGTTCAATAAATTTTCGATCCCTCAAATCTAAAAATCGCGAACAAAATGATCCGACGAACCCCTTAAAAAATCTCCCCAACTATCATCACAAGCCTATAGCGGAACAGTAACAATGTATCTCGATTTTACGCCGAGAGCTTCATCATCGTAATGAGCGCTAGTTCAGTGCTGGCCGCGCGCGCGAACAGTGAATTCATCAAAACTGCTCCTGCGGGGCATATCGCGCAGAAATAAGCGGCGCGTCTCGCTCGCACCTCACCCAATTCGTCATCGCTCCGCGTCGCTGCCCCGCGCTCTCTTCGAGCTAGACATACTCCCTCCACCCCCGCCCGCTGCAATCGGGACTATATGCACCGTCCCGCATGTTTCTCCTGCTTCCCTCCCCCCCCCCCTCCTCGCTGAAAACACTAGATCCGCAAGTGGCGATAGGCGCGGCTCGAGCGCAAACAGGTAATAAGCCAAACGTTAATTGCGGTCGTAAAGTTTGTGCGCCGCATCCCTGCCCCTCTCATTAGCACACGGCTCCAATTACACATCCACCCATACGTACGTGCATGTACACACGCTGCCGCGCGTGTATACACGCGCGGTGGTCGTACTCGCGGGCACGAAGGCGAGTGCAGTGGTCAAGCTCGCGCGTGCGGCCTTTAGGAAGCCAAAGCTTCATTTTCATAATAATGCATAATGCTCGAGCTCCGTCGAGTATGACCGAGTATCACTCGACGCGCTTTATGTATGTATATGTAAATAGATGTATAAGTATGTGTATTATACAAGGTGCATATTCTTAGCGGACGCGCGAATATAAATCTTGCCCGCGCCGCCGCTGGGAGATGAAGACGTCCCTGGTGTGGTGTTTCCGCCTTGGTTCGCGGGGCAAGATTTATCGATGCAAACTTTTGTCCCTGATTATGATGCTTAATGTTAAAATTGCGCGCGAGGTTTTGCGGATCGAAAAATTTATGGCGCGCCATGGATGCCCTGAATTGCTGGCTATGTAGAAAGTTAATTGCATAGAAACTATTTACGACGAGGAATATAAGCGAGATAGCAGGTGTTGGCTTTATGAATTTATACACGTCCTTTTTTGCGCCTTAAGTCGTTGTTTCACTTTGTCCAGTATTATTCGCATAGAAATCGTGCAAATACCGTGTAATGATTTTTCAATACTTTGAATAATGAATTTATGCGATTTTTTTTTTAATATATCTTTTTTTTATTTTTGTTTCAGAGAGCTCTGCTATCCTGTTGGTAAGTGATTTAAATTATTTTACATAATATTTCTTTATTCGTTATTATATTATTTATTATTATGCAGATCTTTTGTAAAAAGATGTATTTAAAATTTTTTAGAAATGTAAGAGTATAGTTATACTCATTTTAATTTTATACTAATTAGATTACTTTTGCTTATCTGTGTACGAAACATACGAGATAAAACAAAAAAGGAAGTTATAATTATTAAAGTATTTGTAAATGCAAATTGAATAGAGCAAGCAAAAAATTTCATTCGTTTCCTATTTAAGGCACGTCGAAGCTAATTACGGGTTATTACGTTCCAAAAAAAATTACAATTAGACCATTTAGATGTGCCAAGAAATTCCTTCTAAGCACGTGAAGTACACAAACCGTGAATGCGTTGTATTTATCTAAATAAGTAGAAAATCACTTTATTATCCATTTACAGCGTATGCATATTTAAATAATCAAATCTCCCAGCAAAAAACTTTTATTGCTTTTTATTTTGGTTTAAATTGCTTACAAGTAGTGCATTCACAATTTGTTCCATCACCAAAATAATCAAGTCATTATTTTGCATCCTCGCAATGCAATTAAAAGATCAATTTCGCATGAAGAAAAAAAACGCATAAATATTTCATAAAATTGATCGCATCACTATACTAACATCGATAATTTTCTCTCGCATAGCAAAAAACTAGATTAAGATTAAATGCGACGTTTTTCATTTACCCGGAAAAATTTAAAAAACAAAACAATTAGTAACCTTAACACAACAATCGACACCCGTCCCAAAAAAATGTCAGTCCTAAAACTGCACAGCCGCACTAAAAGACAAGTTCGCCGAGGTACCTCTAAAAATCGCCGCCCTTTAAAGAGCCGTCCCTCCTCACAATTAACGCGCGAACGCTGCACTTTCGCCGAGGAGTCCCCTCTCATCTCGCGCACGCTCCAATATTCTAATGAAGGCGCGCGCCGACTGCCGGACACGGGGATGAGGCTCTCGCGAAAAAAAGGAAGAAGAAATCGAAGCGCGAACACGCGGCACGGACGGAGAGAATCCGCCGGAGGCGGTATTGTTACGAGGCGGTGCGCCCGGAATCACGCGATCTTCGAGTTAACGCGCCGACACCCCTCGTCGGTGAGGAGCGAAATTGACGCACGGAGGTCCCTTAACCCTCGGGATACGCACGCGTCGGCTACCTCATTTTCCAGTTCGGGATGACTGGGCTGCTTTGCCGGCCGCTCGTTCAGGATTTGTGGGTGGTGCTCGCGGCGCGAAATTTGAATGCGAGACGAGCGAGTTACTTACGAGCGAGGAGGTGGATCAATGTGGTGGAATATTTGTTCAAATTTTTTTTTACGTAAATTTTAATGTATTTGTATACTTTTTTATTTACTATAACTGAAGATATTGAGTACAGCTCGAAAAATATGTTATGATAAATAAACTTGGATAATAAGTTATTTTTAAAAAATTAAAAAAGGAAATCTAAAATTATTGAGGAAAATAAGTGCTAATCTATTGGCAGCGGTTTTTATTTTTTCATTGATATAGTAGTGGCTTTTATTAAGATTAAAAAGAAAATTATAATCTAGTAATTATTATCAACAATATAAGTGCACAAGGTTTTTTATCTTTTTAATCTTTATAATTTTATTTTATTTTATTTTATCGTACTTTGATAGAAGTATTTTTATAGTTATTTTATCTCGTCAGGCATATATACGTATATGACTTAGATTGACTCTTCAGAAGGACTTTTGAATAGACTGATATCTAATATCAAAGCTTGTCACTGTCAATTTTAGAAATGACTATAGTCATTTTAAAAATTTTCTTTTGTTCGATTTTTTATAAAATATACTTGCATTTTTATTATAGGAGAAAGCGCGGAAATTAAAAAATATTTCAATTTGCCATAGAAATATTCTTCTTCTCAATTCCCACTTTCTCAAAAAGTAACAAATAATAATAACAAACAGTAAAATAATTAAATATATCAATTATCCAATGTTCACTTTATCCCAATACACGGATTCTATCAACTAGATTACGAAAACCCAGACTCGTGCAGTTTCCACGCAAAAATCTTTTAAAACACCGTGAAAGCCGCAGCGAAGGTCTAAATCGTTGTGTGAAAAAAGAGAAAAAAAAAGGGAAGCTCCGAGCGAAAAGTTAAATCCCCGTAATTTCCAATTTCATCTCTCCCCGCAGCGACCGCAGTGCGCTGAATGGACGCCGCGCGATCGCCTTTGAAAGGCACGAGGCGTGCGTAAAGACGACGAGCGGAGGGTCCGAAATTTTCGAGCAAACGTTATCTCGCCCGGGCCGGGGTACGGCGCAGACCGGAATTAAGCGAAGTACGCGGGCGCACGTTATCGTTTCAATGCAAACCACCTAACGAACCGTCCCTTTACCAATGGCGCGCCCGGCAGTCATCCTAAACGGATTTGGCTTCATTAAGCACCCCAGCGACGCTCAGAGACCCCCGACGAGCCTCCTCGTCCCTTCACTTCTTAGTTGTTCTTTCGCATTTTCCTGCCTCTGTCTCTCGGTCTACCAACGCTATTCTACGTACTAGAGGTTTTTTCTCAATTTATTTATTTATACATGTCTATACTTTTTCTTTTTAATTTTTCAGACTATATAACATTTTTACAAAATACGAGTTTTTATTTTTATTTAAAAAATGATACAGTGTATTAAAATAATTCGCCGCTAATTATTTTTTACGTGCGAAATTTGTTATTACAATTTATTCATTGTAGTGTATAATAAAAAAAAATACGTAAATCCGCGATAAATTGAAAGATAACAAAAACGCGAATTTTATCGTTTCAACTTGGAATTCTCAAAAAGCGATCGCTTCGTTTCCTCGCCTCGTGACGACGAGAAAGAAAAAAAAAGTCATCGAACGCTTATCGTAACAATTATGGCCGGGCCGGCGCCGGGCGTGCGCCCCTGCCTCGGTTCATTATTTCTCTCGCGAGTGCGGCCACCGTGGCCGTGTGCACGGGTCTCTCCTTTACTCGATTTCTCCCGCGTCCGCGTCCTCATTTGCCGGAGCACTGCGTAGCTATGGCAACAATGGCACTGGCAATCAGGCTGGCCCGTGCGGAATTAACGCTCGCGCGGAACTCGCTGCACGCTGCCTCCATGTCCCGGCCTCCCGACGTATGTACACGTACATGTACACATGTGTGTAGTACGTACACACGGTGGGTGCACTTATACGTGCCGAGCGCGAGCGACGCTCGTATAAATCAAAGCCCGGGCGACCGAGGCTAAATTTATGTGCGCTCCACCCTTCGGCGCTTGATCGATCCGCTCGTGAATAAACAGCGGCCGATTAAATAAACCGAAAATTTTCCTCGAGTCGGGATGTACAGGCAAATAAGCTTTTCGGATTGTATGAATTTTCGTGCTTAGAGAGGCGAATGGAAACGAATGGAATTTATCGAAGAGAAAAAATATTTCTTGCTTTAATGCTGAAGTTGGGTCACTCGAGTCTAGTTTTTGATGAAAATGTGTTTTCTTCGTCAATTGATTTACGTTATTCATATTTTTTTACTGTATAAGTGTGTATGAATAACGTAAAAAACATATATGTATAATTTTATTAAAGTATTTTTTTTTTGCTGACACTGGTATTCCTACATTATAGTAGTTCATTAGTCCTTCATTTTAAATTAGACCCGTTCGACCTTTAACCAATGAAAGACTGAATTGGCATCCCCCAGTAAAAGTCACCCTTTAAAATCTACACTCTGACCCAATAGAAAAGAAGCATGCAAACCAAACCAATCTTTTCTCGCGCTTATCTAAGGGCGATCCCTCCACCAATAGCGAAGCTCGGAATTTGCATCGCACCCCTTTCAAAGAACCTCCCCGAGGCAAGCTGCGAGTGCTTGTCGAATCCCCTTTTTTAATTTGAAAAACCCTCGCAAGGGTTGCGCCCGGATCAGACTCCGCGCAGGCGCGTCGTATGCAAAGCGCAACCCCTCGACATTCAACCAATGAGCGCTCACCCCTCGCTTTAAAGTCGCGGCCTCTCGGCCAACCCTTGAACTTCGGGAGGGCGATGGCTTCGTCTCCCTTCGACCTCGAACCCTCGAGGGCGCCGGGGGAGGGGTGAGAGAAAAAAATGGTGTCGAGGGGTTGCGGCCGCGCGTTATCGAGTGGGAGCAGGCGTCGGGACTTAAAAAATGACGCATCGCCGCCACCAATCACACCGCGGGAGGCCGAGACGCGAGCCTGCCTGGTGGTACATAAAACCAGCGCGGCGATTGAGACGCGCCCGCTACACCACCCCTCACTGTATATATACGACGGTATATACACGGGGTAGGCGCAAGGAGGCAGGTTTTTTATTTTTTTTTTTTTTGCCGGAGCACTTCTCGATACGACGCGACCGCGCGCGGGTCTCGTGAATTTTCCAGGGGCTAATCCGATTTTCTCGCTCTATAAAAAACGAGAAGGCTCTTGGCTCCCTTTTTTTAAGCGACCGAGGCGATAAAACGTTTATCTTTTTATATCCGGGGAGACACGCTGGGTTTCGCAAAGAGGGGTTTGCGGTAATTTTTTCTTTTTTTTTTTTAAATTATCGTCACGATTCCAGGAACTGCGGGGGATTCTGCCGGATTATAATTTGATGGATACATTGCTTTTCCATCAAATTTATAAATTATAAATAAAAAGAGGCGTGCGTTATTTGCTCCAGTTTTAAAAAGTATTTCTTAAAAAGTTTGGTTTATGTCATTTATAATTGTTATTTATTGTTTACGGAAGTTTTTGTAACTTTTTATTCATTACATAAATCAACGCAAGTCGTACATGTCACAGTCAATTCAGATGACTATTATTAGATACTTTTGCTTTCATGTAAAATTAAAATAACAAATATGTACCTCATAAATTTTAATTTTGTTTACTTCATTAAAGTACGTTTCCAGCCGGCAACTGTACGTGCAAAAATTAATGAAAATGTATTAATAATTGCAATATTTTAGCAGGATTTGAATTGTAATAACAGAAGATAATGTATGCTCCAATTATTATTCAATCCTAAGCATCAAACACTGATTAATTCACCCCCGCCCGGAGTCATGCATAAACATCGCCGAGCACAAAGGCGAAATACTCACGCCGCCGAGCAATTTACCCTCAAAAGCAACAGAACTGCTTATAGCGGTATATAAAAAGGATCCCAAAGATAGAGAGAGAGAAAGAGAAAAGAGAGGACGTGCGCCTGTGTCCGTAATAAGAGGGACGGAAAAAGCGCTGGACATTTAATTCTGTCGCTGAAATAACTGGGAAGGATCGAATGGGAAATCCCGAACAAACGCGAAAGCGAGGTTAAGCAAGCAGGGAAATAAGAGCAAGTCCCGGCGTATATACACTCGCCGGGCCGGCTTTACCTTCTCTCTCTCTCTCTCTCTCCCTCCCTTTCACCCCGGCACCACCACCCCCTCGCTCGAGTGGAGCATGTTGCCAGGCGCAGGGTCTCGTAGTTGGCGTCCATTTCTTCCTTCTTTTAATCTTACTTTCCCGTAAACGGGCAGCCAGGCGTTAATTCAACGGCATTGATTGCCACACGAAACCCCCGCCGACTCCCTCTCTCTTTCTGCCGTCCGCCCGGCGGAAGACTCGCGCGCCCCGCGCTCGCCCAGATTCCGGACCCTTCCGACGACCGTATTCGCCTCGCTTTTCCTCTCCTCCTCCTCCCTTTTTTTTCCTTTCCCTTTCCTTTCTTCCTCCGCGCGTTCCTTTTCTCCGGTGCCGACTCTCGCGATCCTTTTTCCTCGTTTCGGCCGACGCGCAAGCTTTGTGATGTGTGCAGGGTACAGCGGCGACGCGGAAGGGGGTGGTGGATTGGGGCGCCGTGCTCGTCGTCAAACGGCGACTTTCTAATTTTGTTTGCTCGCTGAAAATTGACTTGGGAGCTTTCGCGATCAATTCGACGGGACTTGAGACCCCGGGCTTTAAAGCTACGGAATCTAATTGCTTTTTCGATCTAAGATTGCGCGACTGCGCTCTTGTGATTTATAGAGATACCGACGGTTCGAGGGTTTCCTTCTTTTCTTTTTTTTTTTAACGGGTAATGAAATGTTTTAGTAGCTTGTTTGTATAATGACGTTATTTTTTATAAAGATTCATTTCGAAAAATATTATTTGATTATTTTTTTTTAATGGGATTTTGAACGGATGGATTAGAAACTGCGGTTTGACAATTCATTCAAATATACAGATCGTAGAAGCTGTATATACACGTGAAATTGGCAGTGGTCGTTATTACACAATTTTGTCGAGGAAAGATTTTTAATAAAACAGCATTTTCTCGTATAAGCGCTCGTAAAAATAACATTTTTTTTGAGCTACGGAAGGAAAAGCAATTTTTGGAAAATGAAATAGAAGCTATAAGGCAGCAGCGTCTCTTCGAGTAACTTACAATATAATAAATATCCCATATAATTGCTTGTAACTGTTGGTAAAGTAATCATGAATTATTACAATTTTCGATTTCACATAACACATATATAATTTATATAGACGTGACCCACTGTAACGATGAACAGTACACCGCATATACCCTAAATCTCTGTCACTCGCATTCAAATCGACCGGAATAACCAAAATGTAAGGGTCGACAAAGTAGCGCGAACTCCGGGCTAATTTCTTATACAATCAGCCGCAGCTGTCGTGCGGCGCCGCCAAAGGAGCGTCTTGAAAATCGATATGTGCGCGTTTTCGCCAGAAGTAAAGCCACCGAACGAGAGAGAGAGAAAGAGAAAGAGAACGAGAGAAGCTTAAGGAGAGAGCAATGCTCGTTTGATGCAAACGATCGAGATAAATGATCCTGTGGGAGGACGAGCGGGCGCGCGCGCTCGCCCAAGAGAGATCCGAGTCGAAAAAAAAAAAGAGAAAGAAACGGCGCGGCAGTGGGGGGGTAGAAGTGCGGCGGAAGAAGGTGGGAAAGGGACACCGGACGGCGAAAGAGAGGGAAAGGGGCCAATCTATAATAAAAGCCGAGCTCGCGCGCCTGGGCGAAGATAGCGCGCTCGCACGCCTCGTAAAAAAAAGGAAGGGGGAGGGGGAGCGACGGAGAGGGCGAGTTCGCTCGAGAACGGATTACGAGGGTGAAATCGCAGGACTGATGGTCATCGACTATATAGCGCCGGCCGAGCGAGGTGGCCGTCATGAAATTCACACTTGAATTGTGTACTCGGATAAGGAGGAAGTCGGCCGGGAACTGGGAATTTTTCGATTTAAGGAGCCTTACGAGCACTCGATGGATTTGCCAACGCTTTATTTGGATAAGATCAAATTGTTTATGGGAGTCGCTGGGATGATGGCTTCGCGACGTCTAAAGCATCTAAAGTCGCAACTTTTTTTTATAAATGGATATTTGCGAATTAACGTGATTGATTCGGTAGAAAGAAAATCTCTTTTTCTAAACACGCATCAGAAAAAATAATAAGTATATACTTCATTTTTTAACTGATTACGTCCAAACAGTTTTTCGGCTTCTAATATCTAGCAATCGGCTATATTACTATAATTTTTCACGCTTCATCCTCATTTCCAGAGGAAAAAGCGTTCCGTACATCTACGATGAAAAACACGCTAAACCATCTATACAGTCATACACACCAGATGCTGGCCAAATTTAACGATTCAATATTTATCAGGACTAATTAACGCACGCATAAAAAAAAAACAAAACTGAATTATTTAAAAGTGGAAGAATAAACCCACAAAACGTGTACACTCGGCCAAGCGTGTCGGGACGAAAGTTAAGTGGTCGATTAGTGCGACAGGTTTTCGAGTTTTCAGGGCGGTTGCACGTATATACAGCGCACATCGAGGAGGAAAGAAAAGGAGAGAGAGAGAATGAGAAAGACAGAGAGAGAAGGGTGAATCGGGCGGAGCGCGCGCACGCTCCCTCCGGCGTCGGGCTTGCTCACCTGTCGAACCACTTGTTAACCGGCAGGTTAAAACGCGTGAAACTAACCATTATTTCCAGGAGGGCTGGCTCAAGGCTCGCGTAACCCTTTTATGCTAATAAAGCGCCGAGCCGTTTATTATGCAAGCGAGATCTCGTATCGTCGGCGCGAACTTGTATATAAAGCCAGCGCTGGCGGAGAGTCGCGATCGAGGCTGGCGTCGTCGAAACTCCCTTGCAATTGCTTCGGCCTTCGCGATTCTTCGGTTTCGTTGCAACTCCTCGCGCTCCGCTTCTGCCGGCGGTTTTGATAAGTTGCTAGTAGATGTGTGCGTTAATCGAGTTTTGCCCTGCTCGTGATGCTCAACACATTTGTCGATTAGTCGTGAATCTTCGACAATTGAAATCGCTTCTTCTTAAATTTTTCTCGAGTCAAGCCTTTCGATTAGGCTTTTTATTATTTCTTTTGATTTCTTTAGCTCGGCGTTGACGAGCTGTAGATGGCAATAATTAAATTACTATAAAAGTCAGGTTACATCCGCTTTACCACTCTCTCTAAATATGAAAGAGTGAAAATTCACTCTTAGACTTTATAAGTCGTCCACTTATTGGGAAGAGTGAACGACTTATAACGATGAAAGAGAAAATATTTACTCTTTCACATTGAATTTCATTCAACGCAACTTGATTATTTATACCTCTTTTAAAAAAGTGTACACTACTCAAATTCGAAACTTAAATGAGCTAAACTCATACTAATTACACGTAAAAAAAAAATCTTGTACTCATCCCAATATTACATAATACAAGACATTATAAATATAGCGCTAAATAAATCTACTTGAGTTTCTCCACGCAGCAAAAGAACAACACGAAATACGCTCGCTATATACGATCTCTCTTTTAAAGGAGGAGGGAAAAACATGGCGATACATTTTGGAAAAGCACGCTTCCAAAAAATAAAAAAAAAAGTATAAAAAAAGTAAATCCGTTAGATCGAGGCTGACCGGGATCCCGGCCCACTCGCTCGACTTCCCATAATTTCCTTTATTACGGACATACTTCAAGCGCCCGGCGCGGTTCGTATATACCGGAGCAAGAGAGGAACGCCGCGCCTGCCTCGGAATCCATAATGGCGGGGCGAGCGCGCAAACAATACGAAAATTATGTTCACGAGAGTTTGGCCGCGAGTTTTCGCAATCTCGCGCCACGGGGGGGCCGCATGATGAGTGCGCGAGGCGACCGAGCGCGATATCTTGGCGTGTTTCGCGAACTTTCGCGATTTGGGCGGCTCGCGACCGTGTATTCCGTGGCCCTCCGAGCGCCCCCGCTAACCTCTGCATCGTTTGTCTCGCTGGAACTGCCCGGTTTCTTTTTGCGCGGCTCTGCGTTATATAAGCCGTACACCCTCGTGGGACGTTAAATCGCTCAAGGATTTTTCTAGTTTTTGGTATTCAATTTATGTCCTGTGCTGTTGTTGTATTTCGTTTATTTACGCGTTTAAATTTCTTACATTCAACAAAATTTTTATTACACTCCTGTATTATTGAAGCGTCTCGTCAAGGTTTTATCGTCTTATTACGTATTTTATCTTCTTGCAGATCTAAGTTTTTATCAGATTAAACGTTATTTTACAGTGTACTTTGATAATAAAGAAAAAGATCAACACCTCTCATCTTTTCGAAGCCAAACCAAAATGATCTTTCGCCATTCCCAAGAATTATTTTAAAATAAACGACACAATCAGAGATAATTCGACCGGTCTCGCTCGATCGCCAGGCTCGCCCAATCTGCCCATTAAACCCGCCTCCGCCGCTGAAATGACTCAACCAGCGGAAAATTGGCGAAGACGCCACAGCTTATCGTCCCTCAATTTTACAAATAAAAAAAAAGAAAAAACATTTCTCCCAAACGAACGTCGCTTATAGGAAAGCACCCCGACCGGTCGATTCACCCCGGCGATAACGTCAGTAGCCGCGTTACGCCTATCTCCGCCAGTCCAGCCGCGGAGCTGCCCGCGGTAAAGCAGTCATAAAAGCCATAGACGACGCGAGCGGGGGAAGAGACGCGGCAAACGAGGTTTCTTTTAATTAAACTGTCGCGACCCTCGAAAGGGAAAAAAATCCCGGACCAGTAGCACACCCCCTCCAATCTCTTTCGGGGAGACGCGCGCGCGGGTCGTTATCAGCGCTCGCCAGCGGTCCTCTCCTTTCCATTCCCTTTCGTCCGCGCGCGTCTTATTTTTTTTTTTCGAGCCGCACGCCGCTCGTTTGCCTCGCTCACCCCCGCGTGGAATTCGCCGGACCCTCCGCGATATCGAGGTGCGGAGGAAGAGTCTAATTACGTCGGATTCGACTTACCCGCTCGTAAAGGGCCGATTTCTGACGGCCGGGCTGCTCGTATTGCCCGGGGACCCTCCGTGCTGGACGCCGATCTGAAAATTGATATCGACGATGTGAGGATGCTGCTTCTTTTTTTTTATCAACTATACTAATGTTATTACTTGAGCGGGATTGGAGATAATGTTTTCATGCGTTTAGGGTGTAACCTTATAGATTATTTTGGGAAACGTTTTATTTTTATTTCAGTTTTGAAGAGGGAGCTTTAACATCCCATGGTTTAATATTAAGTATGACGGTTATATCTTCCCGCAAAATTACAGGATAAATGCTAAGAAAATTGTTTACAAAAGTTTTATTAAATTGTAACGAATTAGCGATTTATAGATTGAAAATTGTTTAAAAAATAATCTTGTCGTAAAATAATGTATGGACGAGCCAATTAATAACTTCAATAGACATTTTACTGACATGTAGCAACGTTTGATATACATAAAAGGTCGATTTTGATAAAGTCGATTTCTGATCACGTTCTGACGGTAATCGCAAGAAAGCGAGGATCTGAGCGCTAATCCTTTTGATCATATGTGCCGCAGAACTTCTCAAACTTTCCTCGCTCGCAATATTTTTCTTTCTCTTTTATCAACTCTTAACGAGCATCATTCGTATATTAAGAAAATTCAGATTCTCGTCATACCCGTAGATACCCACTTCTTTTACTATAAAAAAATTTCTTTTCATAGGTATAGTTAAAAAAAAAGTCTAAAGGAAACTTTATTTTCCCGTCTATATACGCAGTACTTGTCCGTCAGCCGCTCGGCCCTTTAGGAGTCTGTCCCTTTCTCGGTTTCCTCCGAAACTCTGAGGTACTTGAACGAATCTGTCTTTGGCCACTGTTCTTTTCTTCGCAAGACCTTTCCTACGGCGAAATTACTTATAATATCTGCCGGCAGGCAGACACGCCCGATGCCGTCAGCGTCACTATCCCGCGCCTCTCGGTCCCGTAGAGAAATGCCCTCTTTATTATCTATCAGAAGCAATCTACCGGCCGATGCTTTTCTCCGTCTCCTCCTTTGTATTACTTTTACTTAGTTATATTTCTTTTTTCCCTAACCCGCTCAACTCTAGACGTCGCCGCGAATCTTACTTATATCTTCATCCGAATATCGTGAAAATAATGTGACATTTTCTGGATAGAAATCTAAAGTATTGATAGTAATTTTTATAATAACCAAATTAAAAAAATTAATTATATAACTGAATAATTATATTTGTCTTTTTTAATTCAATTTAAACTATATATAACTCTATATAATGAACAAAAAAACTTGTTACGCGAAATAAAACTACTAGATAAGTGGTACCAGGAATAAAAATCATGCATATATATTAAACTATTTCAATCAAATCAAGAAAAGCTTGACTTCACTTTTATTCTCCTTATTTCTTTAAGAATTATAAATGATAAAAAAAGAAATTTTAAAGAAGTAAAGACTTAATATTAAAAGCACTCAATTAATATACAATTCCAGATAAAATTTTCTTATTTATTTAGTTAATTTATTGCAGTACTACTCGCGAAGCTCCGTCCTCAAAATTATTCTCACTCACAAAAAGAAAACCCTATAGAAGTGTTCGCTGTAGTTCACGACGTCGCGAGCACAATGGTTTTTCGATCGCGGCTGCTTCCTCGAGCCTCAGCCTCGCTCCGCCGTAGCTCTCATTAATTTCGAGTCCGAGCGTTAAGGGACGGCGAACTTTCTGCCGATTGACGACTTTTCCCTCAGACAGGCATGTCCCCGATAGAAAATGCCCGGAGCGTCCGCCGTCGACGACGACGCCGTGCCGCACAAACCGTTCGGCTAATTTAGACCGACTGTTCCGTGAAATTACCGGGGGTCAAGCGGTAATGAGAGGGTGAATGTCAGGGGGCTCCGGGCGCCACGAAAAGCCCGCGCCCTACGCGCCCGGTCCGCTCGGCTAATCACCAAGGCCGCTCGTTAGCGAATTGAATGAGCGCGAAATCCACGGGCAGCGCCGCATGAAAAGTCCACCTCGGACCGTCGAGTGATTTACGTGAACTTTTCAGCGACGATCCATAGGGCTGATAACGTCTTCTCCAGGTGGTTGCAGCGTTGATTCCGTGGGAGGTGACTTCTAAGTGGAAGTTGATGATTACCGAAAAATTAAGATGATCATCTCGATTTCTAATTTTTCTTAGCTCGAGCTTGATGTGATTGTTTCTATTTAAGCGATTTTACGGATGAATAAGTGTAGAAACGATGGAGAACATTCTTCTTTCACGTTGTAAGGCGTTTGTAAAAGCAATTTGGTATACAGTTGAAATGACGAAAAAAATCACAAATTGTTTTTATATACGTAATAACAAATCTAAGAATACAATTTGACTCATCAAAGTAAGAATTCAATTTGAATTCAACAAAATCATTATTTTGTGTTTGCGTTTAAAAAGTTTAATGAAACAATCCGAAAGTTATATTATACTTAATTAATTAAATATTTTGAAATTTGTATTAAATAATTTTACTAAAAAATAGTTTCCATTATCATTTATTACCGAAAAAATTAATACGCGTAGGCAAAAACTGAGTGCTAGATTTTTAAAAAGAAATTCTCAACATTTCCCATGGTACTTAAAAAGCTAGAAAAAGTATCTTAAAAAGGTGCATTCTCTTTTATTTAAAAACTAATACAATTCTACAGGCGATATAGTTTCTAATTTATCTCCCGAGTGCGTGCAAATAAAAAAAAAAAACTGGAACTGTGCTAACAACATTTCAAATCACTTAGGCTCCCCTGCAGTATACATTCGAGGCACTAAATAAAACAATACCGATTATATTTTACGTCCTTTCTAAGATCAGGCGAAAGAAAAAAAAAAGGCAATGCGTTCGTACTTAACCGAATGAATTAGTTAAAAAAGAAACGAGGATCGCGGAGATCGTTCGCGGAAAAAAAAAGAAACCGAGAAACCGGAGCAAGTTATAACATTATTAGTGCGCAAGGACTGCTTATTACGGTTTCTTTGTAGATGTACAATATTTTCGAAGTTAATTGCGTTTCGGGAGTGAGTTCCTTGGCAATGATTATTTCGCGGCAAGCGGCGGGCAGGGGGAGGAGGGGAGGAGGTCGCTCGGCCATTGCAAAAATCTCTCTGATCCTTTCGCCTCGCGCCGTTCGATCTAACGCAGCCCTTGCTGGGGCAGCCGAGCGTGCGCACTTAATTCCCGCTTCGAGATGTAATTTGTGTCGCTTTGAAGCCCGGCGCATTGTTCTTCTCCGAGGGGTATAACAAGCTCTCGTTTCAGCGATTCCTTCCTTCGTTTACCCTCCCCACCTCTGCTGCCTCTGCTTTTTTTTTCTTATTCCCGTTTCTTTTGCAAACACAACGTTAATTGTACGATACTAAGTGTTTTCGATTATACGGCGAATTGAAAGTAATTCTTACATTTCCACTTCGCGAGCTCTTCCTTATTTTTCAATTTGCCGACGGGCGACGACCCGACTCTTTTTTTTTTTTTTTTTTCTTAACTCTTGCAATTTTTGCTCTCTCGGGGTGAACGCTTTGCAAAGCTGACAACTTTTTTTTCTTTTCTTCTGGTTTCGCGATGCAGCAGTGTATAGTTAGGCTGGAAATGTCCAGTAAAATTCTTTTTGGAGAATAATTCGATCGCTTCCATTCGAAAGTATCACTGCCAAAGCCATCGACGTAATTTTTCTTTAAAAAACATAATTTCTTTTTTTTTTACGTATAGTTCATTTACAACACATTTATTCGTGCTTCAATCGTCACCAAAATCTTCGCATACTACTAAAATAATATTTAGCATAAATAAAATATAAGTACACGAAGATAATACGAGCCCCTCACAAAGCAAAGTAATCGTTCATCGCGGTACCAAAGTACCAGCGATCACTACTGAATTTCCAGAAGAGCCACAACAAACCAAAAAAAAAATCTTCGGTATTCCTCCCAGCGGTAAATATTCATTCGCTCTTTACCCAGAAGTAGGCCAGACTCGCGCCGCGGGCCGATGCATAAGCGCTCGATCGGCCTCTTCAGAAAAGAAACGAAACGGAGCGCCTCCCCCTCGATGGGGCGGGTCGGCTCGTCCGCGGTCGGGGCATTTTTTTTCTCCCTCCCTCTCCCTGCCAGGGAATCATCGTCCGCAGCCTCCGCAAGAAAGCCCGGCGCGCGTTTTCTCCTCTGCCGTGCGCGCGCGCGCGCCCGCTGCATTGTTCCCTTCGCGGAATCATAATCGCCGGTAATATAGTTTTTTGCCGACTTAATCGCGGCCGATTCGCTCGTTAAGACGCGGCGGCGTCTGCCCGGCATTTCTCCTCGTCGCGCGAATGCGCCGAGAGGGGGATCGGTGTATACTACTGCTTGTCCGGACTCGAGGCACTCCATGCTAAGGAGCGAGGGCCGAGCGGATCAGAGAAGTGAAAATGAGAGAGGCAGCGAAATGAGGACTGGGAGGGGTTTGTTAGATCTGCGGGAGAAGTAGGCTTGTTTGCCGACGTGCCGACGGCTTTTTGAACGCTCCAGTCTCCTTTTCTTGGGTATTGTGTGTACTTCTTTTTTTTTTTTATGGACGGGGGAAAGAAAGCGAGCTTGATTTCTTCTTTCAGCTCGGCGATGTGGTAAAAATAGTCTTATTCTGTTTTTAGCGGTATTAAGATTTGTCGGTATGATAAGAATTAATTTTTAGAGGGACTTAATGACACTGTTTATTGGAATTATTAGATGCTCTGCTAGAAATCGTCTAATTTTGTCCCATGATGAAACGATTTTTTTTAACATTTTAGGCCTATTTAATGGCGACTTTCCAAACTAGCTATTAAATGGGTCTAAAATGTTAAAAAAAATCGTTTCATCATGGAACAAAACTAGACGATTTCTACCAGGGTATTAGAGCAACTTCAGAACATTAGTTTAATTTATTTTCAATAAATTTTGCTTTTTAATTAATATACACAAGTATACGAGAACATATAATATCTTAATAATAATAAATTAAAAAGTTTTTTTTACCATATTTCTGGAAGAGAAGCGGATGAAGGAAAAAAATTTGGCGTCGCTATTAAGACGCCATGTAAACGTACTCCCGTCAGGAGACAGAATGACAAAAGGACGCGCAAGAAAGAGAGAAGAAAACACACGAGGAGCGCGCTCGCGTTAATAAATAAATGAATTAAAATTTAAATTCTGCCGGAGAGTTAAGGCCGCTAATTGCAGCTGGGACAAGTACGTGAATGGATTTGCAATGCAACCGCACGGATTCGCCCCGCAGCCGGGCGCAAGGCAAGAAGGAAGAAGCGCGACGGAGAAAGAGTAAGAGGGAGAGAGAAAAAGGGGGAGAGGGAGGGAGTCGAAGTCGTCGTTTGAATGTTAATCAATCGACGCTGCCGAGGCAACTTTAGCGCGGCAATGAGAAAACATTGTATCGAATCGAGGAGAGGGTATATGCGCGTCGAACTCCACTCGGTCCAAAGAGAACAACGAGGAAGTTCCACGAATTTTAAAGGACGCTATAGCCGGTGAACCGCTAATTACTCCTGGCCAAATAAGTTTTCTATCTTACTCCGATGTCCTTTTTTTTATCGAAATATTTGGAATGATTTTTCTAATTTATTAAGTTGAATCATGTTATGAGGACAATTAATATGACTCACAAAAACGATAAGGTATTTTAATTTAATTTTCACGTTCTTAAATTTCCTTACAAATATAAAAATTCATACGATTCATTTTGTTTAAAATATAAATGTTTACAGCTTAAGTATTATAGATAAATTATTTAAATACAACGTCACCATCCCACGTTAATTACCTCTTCGTCTAGCACCTAAATCCCACGAAACCCCCGCAAAAAAAAGGTCCACCCAATCAGATCCAACTCCGTAGCGTTTTTATTCCTCACCCCCGCCACGACATACTTCTTACGCGTCTGCACGCAATCCGCCTTCATTTTCCCGGCTCTGCAAATCAATTTCCCCCAAAAAGCGCGCGCACACAGTGCCGACCGCGCGGGCGCTGCTCGCATAATGGTCCTCGGGGCGTCGCGTCGCAAAAAGAGGAGAGAGGGCCGGAGCCGAAGGTGAAAATGAAGTCGTAAGCCGGCGGGTATACCGGCGCGCAGGAAAGCGAGAGAAGAAAGGGCCGGCGGCGGGCTGCGATGAATTTTCATTGGCTTCCCTTTTTGTTCGCGGGGGAGGGCTCCCTCCGTTCGCGGAACGCGCGGCCCCGTTCCGCTACGCCGAGGCTCGACAAAGGCGAAGAAATTGAATCCTTCGGCGGTATGCGCGCGCGCGCAGCGTTGAGCGCATGCCCTCCCCGATGAATATTCATGCCGGGGCTGTTCCGCGGGGCGAAATGAACCACGTACTGCTCGCGCGGCCGCGGGGAAAAAGCGCGTCCGTGGAATGCCGAATGAGGGGCCGGGGGTCGCTATGGGAACCGAATTAAAAATCGTCGACGAGGACGGAGAGCGAGGGAGAAGACGACGGCGAAGTGGCTGCGGCGAAAAACGCGCGCGAACGAGCCGCGTCCGCGCGAGCGCGGGGAAAAAGCGGCTAGACTCGTTAACGCTGCCCCGGCCGCGCCTCGGTTTTGCTCGGGGGCAATTTTGAAGGAATTTTTGAGGAATATAACGTAGGCATCGTTACGCGCCGGGGACAAGCAGATGAGATTGATAAAAACTAGCGGTGAAAATAAAATTATGTGACCGAGAGTAGAAGGACTCGACTGGATGGTTATTACGCCTTCCGAGAATACCGGGAGAAGAATGTCATTTGTTCGCTTCTTCGTGTGGCGCGCGATGTAAATTAGTCCCGTGAATTGCTTTGTATAATTCTTTTTAAATCGTCGTAGTTGCATTCTAAGTGGCGATGCCTGTGTTTCACGAGTCGTTAAAGTAGTTGTTAAATGAACGAGTGCCACTTTAATGTTACTTTATTACATGCAAATCGTAAACAATGAATTAAACAGATAAAGTGTTTTTTTTCTTCTTTTATTATATTGAAGAGATGTATACGCCATGTAATTGTATTGTCAAAAAACGCTTAAAGTGCAACTTGTTATTATAAAATATAAGAATGGTTTAAGCAATTTTTGAAGTATATTTAGTGCATGCCTTAATCAAGCGCTCGCAGTAATTTGTATAATACCGCATTTTTATAATACTTTATGTCTTCCGGCAATGTCGTTTTTAGTAAGTGACCGTAAGACGTAATAGCAATAAGCTTAACATTTCGCACAAAAAGCAACGATTTTGTTTAATGAGTATAAGTGAAAGTATAAAAGAAAAATTTAATAACCCCGCTAATACTTACAAGAAATCGCATAAATACTTAACGTTCCGTTTCTTCACAATATAATCCCTCGGCATTAAACGACGATCGAAGGAGTGGCACTTGCATCGAGCGCGCAAAATTTTATTATCCAAACGCAAGCGTAAAACAGTACGAAAAACCAACGCCGGCCCAAAAGCAACAAAAAAAAAGTGTATCATCGCCAAGAATCACCGCAGGAAGAAATGAAATAAAGGCGCATCGTCGACGAAAAAGAAAACGAAGAAGCGAGCCGATCGGCATGCAAGGATCCACTTGGGGATCTCTCCTCTCTCCCTCCCGGACGGACTTTTTGCACCTCGCGCGCGATCGCGCGGAGTACAGTCCTCCTCTTTAATTAACGAGGAATCAATCAATGATCGGCCGCGCCCGGGAATTCCGCAGAAAAGCGAGCGCCGCCGGGGAGGGGGGTATATAATGCGCACCGGGGTCGAGGCGGCGCGGAGTAATAAAGTAAGAGATGAGGGGAGGGGGCGGCAGCGTCGGGGCCCCGCGGAGGAGGCGATCGGAAAGAGACATGAAAGAAAGGATGCGCAACTTGGTATTTTTCTCGCGGAAGTTTGAGGAAAGTTTAAAACCGCAACGACGCCTGCGGGACCTTTGTTCTGCGGCTTCTTTTTTTCTGCCGGCGCGGTGCTCCTCGGGACACTCGTCGCCGCAGCTACACGGCGCGCCTTGATTGTATTATTTCGAGCCGCTCAGCCGATGCTCGCTGGCTTTTGCAATCTTATTCCAGGTAGTGTCAACTGGTTCTTTTTTTTTTTTTTTAAACGTCATTGTATAGCTTTTTTCTCTCGAACCAGGATAGCACTGTTCCGGCGGCGTGGAATTGATTGGTTGACTTGTCAAGCTTGTTATTATAGAGCTTAAATTTTCTTGCACTTTAATAAAGTAGGTACCGTAACGTAGATGAAGAAATGAAGAAATTGAAGAATTTGCTTTGCGGAGTTCCTTTCGTAAGAATATTTGCACTTAAGTTAAAAAAAAAAGAAAATGATTAAATTAATAATTAAATTACATTATACGTCGAGCTTTAATTTACGAAGTACTTTATAAAAGGGCACTTGTAAGAAGAATGTCAATAAAATGAATAAACTCCCAATCTGCCGAAGGAATGAAAGCCAAACACAATTCGGTAAACCGGGCGGCGAAACTCAATATCGACTTTAAAAGTCCCTCAAAAACTCAATTAATCCGCCCCCCGCGCGGCTCCTTTGACATCCCGAATTCCGTCCGATGTTAATCCCATCCTGAAAACCCGCACGGAATTCGTCATGTTTACCAAGCCACCCCTCCGAAAAACAAGAGCGCACCGAGGCAGCACGAGACAACCCGCCAGGAGATAGATAGATAGAATCGCGCCGTATCCTCCGAAGCGCTCGTCGGGACATGTTGACGTTTAGCCAAAATAAAGTTTGGCTTCCGGTGAGGCGGTGCCCGCCGAAAAGCGCGACGCAGACGGATGGCCCCGGCGCAATTGATACAAAAGAGGCTCCTACCCCCAGCGGCGGTTTAAAAGGGCGGCGCGGGCGGTCCGACGTCCCGCGGGACGTCCGCCTCACGGAGTACTTGGCCAAATATTTGGTTAGTTCGGCCCGGCGTCCACGGAACGCACCGGGGAGGGAATGCGCAGGGAGCGGCGGAGGACGCGCCCCGCCGTCAAACGGCCAAACGAATGAGCCGTTAGATATAAGGAGAATGCCGGGCATTTTTATTGGTTCCGAGGTACACGAGGTCCGGGCTCGGAAGCACACGTGCCCTGGACACAGGAGGCCGCGTAACAGTCTTCGGCACGACGCGACGCACCGACTTACACGTCGCTGTCTTTCTCTGGCTGCAATTGTGGAGCTGGGGGTTCTGAGCTTCTAGCTACGGGAAGACATTTTGTAGCTCTCGTCTCTTCTACTGATTTGTAGTAGAGAGACTATACCGATTGACTGGGCTGTTTGGTATATTCGAAAAAATAATCGACAGATGTGAATTTTCGGTTCTTGTTTATAGATATAACTATTTATTACGAATTTGTTGGCGATGTACTTGTCAAATTTAAATTTTAATATTTAACTTGACGATTCTTTCGCTAATCTTACACTGAGAGAATTATCTCGTAAAAAGTACGGTGATTTTTCCGTAAAAATTTACAGTATGTAAATCTGAATTAGTGAAATTTTGATGTATATAGTAATACATTGCAGGTTAAAAGTATCCCACTAATTAAATTAGTGGGATACTTTTCACTAGGAATATGTGACTATTCACTTAAGTTTAGTGAAATCGGAGAATTTTCACTAATTCAGATTTAGAGATAGTACGATTAAGTTTTTTCACGTAATTGTTATGAGAAAATTATCTCAGTATGTCTAAACGATCATTTCATTCTTTGATGATTCAAATAAAAATGTTAAATGCATACGAAAACCTACAATAAATAAATTTCTTCAATTAATCTCCGAATAAAAGCACTGGTAACCAATAAATAAGAAGGGAAAATCAGCCTGTAATGAATAGTAGACGTGGACTCAACGCTGCAACTCTTTGAAATTCGAACTCCGACATTCCTGACGTAATGGTTGTCGCCGGCGGGCGAAAGGTCGACCCGACGCCTCCTACCACTTTTCGCCGGGAAAGAGTATCCTCATTATCCCGTAGACTCGGGGCGAGTTTTTCTGAAATCGAGGATTCCCGAGTCAAATTACCGGCCGACCGAGGGTGAGTCCCGCGATCCTGTCGCTTCGCTCCACGATATTGGATTCCTAAATGCTGATGTTCAAAGAGAGAAAGAGAGAGAAAAAGAGAAAGAAAGAGAGAGAAGAAGGAAGGCTCGCGCCACTTTCCCACTCGACGTTCCTCTCCGTCAAATTAGCCGGATTATTGCGCTTCAACGGTATTTATGCTGACCCTCCGACGTTTAGCTGCCGATTTCTCAATGGAGGCGGGGTTTCCTGCACACGAGTGCTGCTTGTTTTGAAACGAAGAACGCATTTTGTTAGTATGATTATAGGTGAAAGAAAAGTGTAATTCATCAAAAGAGCTCGCTTCTGTAGAAACAAGGCAAATTTTTACATGTCTTGCCGTTTCCAGTCTTTTACTACTTAAAAAAGTATTTCACGCTGCTTCAAGAATTACTCTCACATCTACAGTACGTCTGCATAAAATATGCGAATTAATAAACTTCACAATAAGTAAAATTAAAGTTAATTTAAAAAATAAATAACAATTATTTATTGTAATTTAAAATAATCGATTACCGTTGCGATGGTACTACGTTTTTTTTGGTATAAATCAATTCTTCGCAGAAGACATCAAACTGACAGCCAATGCTGATTTACAATTTATAAATACTCGATAATTGCAAAACGAATAATAAACTAAGCTCACGACGAAAACAAATTTCACGATAAAATGAATAATACATGAAATTAAAACATTCAGTCCGAGGTATAATTAACTGCAATCAATATGGAATTCAAAAAAAACCTCTCGGTAGCCGCTCAATGAAAGCTCATTAATGTAATTTTTCAAGCATTCTTAGAAATTCAGAAAACCAACGAGTCACGTTTATATACACTCGCGCGGCATACCACCGACGCAAAACGCCACGCGCACAATCTACATTTCATAATCCTACAAAAAAAAAAAAAAGAATTAAATGCGCCACCGTCCTCGAAAAAATATTTGCTCGTCTAAACGTAAATTTCGTCCCACATCATCGTATAAACATTAAAAATGTATTCGCGCAGTCCGCGTCGGGGGCGGGCTTTATACCTCGCGGAGGCACCCCCGACGCGGTGCTTGCGACGCACTGATCCCCCCGTACAATAACATTTCTCTCTCTCCTTCCGCTTTTGTGCTTTGTGAGTCAATTCGAAACATGAATCGTATAATAATTCAGCGGGGCCAAAGGAAAAATACCGCGCTCGCGCGCGGCGTCGGGCGGCCGCCGCGCTCGCGCCGATATTATTCGCTCTCTCGCGCGCCGCCGGCTCTGAATCCCCGAGAAGGAGCGAGAGCGGCCCCGGCCGGCAGCTCCATATGTATGGCACCGCGGGGGGAGCGGCGGCGACGGGGGATGTGCAATGCGTTTTTCGAATTTCCACCGCGGCGTATACGCGCGCGTACGTGCGCGCCACTAACGCCCCTGGAAATTTTCCGCCGGCGTGGAGAGCTGAGAAAATGCTGCGCCGGAGATGTGTTATTTTAAATTATTATGGCCGGCCTTCCTTCCTCCCCCGCGAGGAATAAAACGTTTATTATTCCACCTTGTATTTTTGCTGCGACTCGGGACTTCGTCTCGCGTATAATTTCCCGGGGTGCACGTTAAATGATTATTGCTGTTGAGCAACTGTATAGTTGACGTATTTTACTTGAATAATTTTTGATCGAGTATAAAAGATATACGGTTTTAGTAATTTGCAGAAAATTTCGCGACTTGTTGGTACTTTGTCTGTTAGTTCGAGAAGCTGGTTTGAGTCCGCTTGAGATACGTGAATAGTAATTTTTTACGTCCATGTCGTTACAAGGATGCAAGATAATTTTTTCAGTCATCTTTTTTGATCGTTTCTAAAGTCTCTAAATTTGCCTAAAGTGACACTTTAAATATTAAAAAAGTGTCGTTAATATTTTATTTATTATTTCTATTTATTTCGGCAACATTGGTCCAGAAATGGATGTTGGCACTACATGACGTATGTAAATACACAAACTTTAAAACACAACTATTTACAGACTCTTCACACATTTTTACACTACTAAACTCATTTAAACTTTTTAGCAAAAAAAAAAGTGACGTTTAATAAAAATGTTACATTAAAGTCATTTAAAGGGTATTACAAGTTAGAATAACTTATTTCTGAAGAAACGAGATAAAAGAAAAGATTATTTATGTAAGATGCATTTATACATTTATTTATGTAAGATACGTAACTTCAAGTATTCCATTTTTATTTAGAATTGAAAAATTTAACAATACATATATTTCTTTAAGGCCACTCTTCGCTAGATTCCACTGCATATAAAAAGCCGCAATTTCCACCTATCAATATTAATGTCCCCGCAATTCCTCAGCAACTAGATTCAATTATATATTCAACTAAGGAATATCGACGAGGTACATTAGATTTGAGATCGCTGATCGCGATTCATAAAAGACACCATAGCTAAGACCCTCTCGCAACTTTTTTCTCCCTCTTGCGATCCGAGCATTAAGCGCTCATAAAGCGGTTCCCGATCGGCGCGCACCCGAGGCACCAGCACACATGCCTCTCTCCTCTCCTTCTCTCTCTAGCGACTCTCCGATGCAAGGAGTAGTAAAAAAAAGGCGTAATTACGCCGCGTTTTTTCGCCTAATGAATTATGCCCGCGCGCGCGCGCGAGCTTCCGAGAAAAATGTACATAAACTCCCGAAGCATCTCGAGAAACCGGCTCGCTGCAATTCCGAGGAGAAAACTTATATACCTGCGGCCTCTCCCTACCTCCGTGGGCGCGGTTTGTCCACTCCCACCCTCCGGACACAGTCGTCCCTCCTCGTGCTCCGTGTCACCTCTCGCCGGCGCTTTATATACGTATATATACATATATACACCGCGTCGCGACGTCTCATGCATATCGCGGATGGCGATTCTGCACCCGAGGGCGGTTCGCTCGCGCCGGATGCTAAGCAGGCGGATGCGGGGGTGCCGTTTGTTTAGCGCCGGCCGAGAATCGCTTTATGGGCCGGAATAACGGCGAGCGCGCCGGGGAAAAGGGATGGCCGGCTCGGCGCTCGGCATAATGCGCGCGGCGGCGGCGAATCGATGGCACGGAAACGAACGACTAATTTATCGCCTCTCCGAATTGCGCTTAACGTATTCTAGGCTGGGAAAGGGGCCGCGGCACGTTTCTGCATGTCGCGGGAAGTGTAAGTGACTTTGAGTGCGCGGACTACTCACGTCTGCCTTCCGCGTACACTTTATTTGATTAATCGTATTTTGGAGAAACATTGTCAATTTACGTGCGCGATGTCATTAATATACCGAGTGTTATCGATTATCGAAATGTATGTGCGTTTTATTCTGCTCTTGATAATTATAATTGATGATTTATTTTCAACGAATTTATTATTAAATGTGATACTCGCTCAATGAATCGATTAGCGTGTATTTTCTTTTAATAATCGTATTGTTGTTTTTAAAATGTAACTAATACATAATTCCAATTATTATTAAAAAAGAAATGAATCTACTGTTCAATTAAGACACAATATTTTTTTTCATTATATTTTATCGCGCTCGCCCTGTACTCTTCAAAATTTAAAACGTTTTAATGCAAAATGGAATAATCAATGTTTGTAGAAGTAATTTAATAAAATAATGCGACTGAGTGTTAAAATTTATTTTAAATAATCGAGTTAAAAAATAAATGCCCACTCGTAAATTTCGCAAATAGTTATTTAAAAAAGAAGTCTGCGCGTAAAATTACGAGCTTTCTACTAAATGAAAAAGCACCGTAGCCTATAGGAGGCGTATACATTTCGCGTAAGAAGCGCGCAACAATGGAAACAGTACGGAAGGACAAACGGATCCTGCGCGAGCGCTCGATCCGTCTTCCTTATGCCTCGCATGGGGGCCCTCGCCGGCGGACCACTCAGCGAGCGCTCCTCCGCGCTATTTTCACTTCGTCTGCGGCGTATTTTGAAAGGCTCCGGCGAAAGGGAAGTGCTCCCCGCGAGCGGAATATGGCCGCAGATGCGGCACGCCACCCAAGGTTGGTTCCCGATTTTCGCGAGTTCGCGGGGATAAGACTGATAATGCCTCGCGCGCTTTTCCTCGACTGTCTCGCAATTTGTCACCACGAAAGGACTGCGGACTACTCCGGCACTACTGCTGCTTTAGCACCGATTGTTCAGCAATAAATGGGGTACTTTTAAGCGTGTTTTCTTTTAGAATAAAATAGACATTTGTTGTTTTGTAGAAAAAATTGAGAATTGAAAAACATTAGAAATCAGGAGGCGCGGTAGCGCCTCGAGGCAAGCCTAAGTTCGAATGAACGACTTGCCTACGAGGCCGCAACGCGCG
>JAWWEN010000038.1:5227931-5241121 GCA_035582955.1 Sycophila texana
GCTTAGACTTGCCTCTTCTTATACTTTCGTAAGAAAGTAAATTTGAAAAGTTGAATTTTTTTACATAAACTATTTTTTAGTAAATACATTTATTAAAATTATAGTATTTAATAAGTCGATTTTACCTTGTAAACATTTGCATAAATATTGTAATTACGTTTCTAAAAATTTACGAGATCGTGTAACAACTGACGATGTTGATAGTAATTATTTGTTTGTTTTTTAAAAGAAACTTATTTTAATCTTTGTATGTTAAACTTTTAAAAAACCATCTCCGACACATATAAAGTAACTTTTTTAAATTTATTAAACATTTTTTTTTAATTATTATATTTGTGATCCTTATATTAATTTTTCGTAATTTGGCAGTGAATTTAGGTGCCTTATCTTATCTATACAAAATAATTGACGGCTATCTTTTATTCTTTACAAAGATTTCTACGTCGACAGACAACCTATTCATTATCTAATCACTAATACTTATCAGTAATCTTACGATGAGCCTCATCCATCACAATTGGCCCTGTTCAAATAATTAAATGATTTAAATCAAAGGAAAATCCTCTCCTCTAAATAAATCCATTCAAACAAACTGAAGCCTTTTCTAATTATTCAAATTGAATTGTTACATATTTTCAATTTTGGCGCCAGTCAACCGAAAATCTATGCACAAACCAATTAATCAAATGCAGCTTCTCCAAGTCCTTTTTTTACATCATCCAAACTAACTTGAAATTTTCTGATTCAGAGACAAGCTTATGAGCGAGTCGCGCGCGAGCAGCGGAATTAATGCAAAGGCGCTCGGCGCAATTAAAGAAGTCGCAGCTGGAAAGAAAGGGGAATGCCGCGCGACTCGTTGACGCGGCCGCGAGAGAGCCGCCAAGGAATTCCTCATTCTCGGCGGGCTCACGCGCGCGCGGCTCGCATCAAGAGCGAACCAGGGGGAAGGAGACGAGCCGACGGTGCGCGCCTTTTCTCGCCGCCCGATGGAAACAATTACTTCGTCCGTCGGCGAGTGCATAAATAAAGAGCCGCCGTCGTCGCCGCCTGGCGGATATTTGCATTTTCGAGGAGCGAGGCCCGAGGAATGCGAGGGAGAAAATGAGAGAGGAGCTGCTACTACCACTCTCCGGCGGCGTCGTCGCGAGTATACTTTACGCGGGATTGTAATAAGAGTCGGAAGGAGGCGATGATTCGCGCCGCCGGGAAATTCTCGGTTATTTCAACGTCGCTGTTATAATGATAGTTTCTCTTCTCTTGAACTGGATTTTTTTTTTTGCCTTCCTTTTAGCTTATATTAATTTATTTTTATTCGTTAGATTCTTTGTCGTGTAAATTAGGTATTCCGAATAACGCTACAATTTTAAACTTATACGATTTACTGCAATTCTCATATTTTGTACACGAATTAATTATATATAATTGATACGTGAATATAATTTTCCTGTGTAATAAATTTTTCGTATAATATATTTGTGTATAAACAAATTATAATAGTTTTTCGAATTAAGCGCGCTTTAAAATTTTAAATTTCGCGCTTAAACTTGTAATCTAAAGCTTTAAATTTAGCGCGCGAAATTTGAAAATCTCTATTTCAATTAACAATTTAATTTCACCAAAAAAAATTCATTTCATGCATACAATAATTACTCCAGTTTATAACAATGTAATTTAATGTTTTACCAATGATTAAATTCTTGTAAAAAAAAATTACAAATGAAAATTAAAAATGTTACTCGTTCTCCGCGTAAACATCTATATCCCCCTTAAAAAAAAGCAAAAAAAAGTCGCCTAAAATTGTCCATTTACTTTGCCAAAATTAGCCTGCCGAACATCACTGGCGGCCCTCGCCAGTATAGAGTCCTCAACGTCGAGGTCGGCGAAAAGGGAGACGCGCGAGACGGGAAAGCAAACGAAAAGGAAAGTTTACATGGGAGGAAAATGAAGGGTAGCCGGAAAAGGCGAAAAAAGCGAGGCGCGGGCGAGGGTTGATTTTTGGCAAATACGAAGGACGCATTCAGATCGTATAGCGCCGTCGTGGAGGATGCCGGGGGCAGGGGGGAAGTGGGAGCGATCTGCCGGCCGCCCTGGCACGTCAGCGCGAGAGACATCAAAGAGCGCGACGCCGGGGACGGAGTCGCCGCCCGCCCCGGAATACAAACAGGAATTTCAAAGCCGTTTACGTGGAGCGAGGAGCATCGGACCGAGAGGGAACGAATTTTCGGGAGCACGAAAGCCCATCATCCGATTGTTCCCACCCTGTAGTCTCGAGTGCTCGCTCGTTGTTGGATAAGAAACGTTCCTCTTTTCTTTTTATTGTTGCTAAAAAAATGCAACGCTTTCTGTCTGCTTATCTTTCTTTTTTGTTCTTTAAATTAAATGGACTGCGCTTAGAATGTCATAATAATGTGGTTGGTGAATAAATAAATGTTAAAATTAAATGTCTTCGTAAAGGTATACGTATTATTTATTTATTTATTTACTTCCGTATGCAATAAACATGAACAATATTCCCTTAATACACATTATTTTACGGCAAGACTCTTATGTGATGCATATTACAGATGATAGTGACATATTTCATAAATTTTATATTCAACTTTGAAATAAAAATCTTGAAAGAATTGCAGATATAAATTCAACGGAAAAATAACGAAAGGTATAGACTTTTGGCTGCGTCGGGGAAGCTAATGCAATGACGCCCCGGGCGTGAGGTTATTCCTGAGCAAACTGGATGCGAGTCTACGCAAGGACGATAGCGCCGAATGCGAAACGTCCATACATACACATGACGCCGACGGATGGAAAGCAGCGGCAATACCCTTGAGTGGCCGGAGACGCGCGCCTGGGGGATCTACGAGGATTTGCTTTGCGAATGAGGGAGAAAGAGTCGCGGATGGTTGCATATGCAGGGGATGCGGGGGCCACTCTCTCACCAGCAGGGACGTAACTTTGCTCACCAGATCCCAGTTTCAAGAGATTCGGAAATATTCGCTCAATTCTTCATGTTGCAGTGGTTCATCGAAAAGTTTCTACGAGTTATTTTGTTTAAAGGGTAATGCTATTATTGCAATGTGATATGTATTATAGTTTTACGTGTTACTTAAATTTGTATATCTAATTATTTTCAGTAAATGCGAAAATAATGCTTATCTTCGATTCAAGATATTGCAAAAGAACAGTTGTTTTACAAATTAGAAAAAAAGAAGTTATAGGTATGTTACTGTAAGAAAGTGTTTTTATTTTATTTTCTACATCCGATATTTTATATAATTTTTTTTCTTATAAAGGAACGTAAGAGCACAATTTTGAAACGCATGCATAAGTGTTTAAATTTACAATAAAACTATACTTTACTAAGTATCTGCTAATTAATCACAGAATTATTACTTCGAACGTTTTTCTTGTACATTTATTCAATTTTATATTATTAAAATTTACAAAATATATTAATAAAATATATTAATAAAATCACAGGGAAACATTCGAAAGAGCTTGCTCATTTTCATTTACAGTAAATAATGATATATTCTACAAATAATAAATATGTTCAAGTAGAAATTATTAAAGAACAAAGAATCTTCAACACTGGCAATCCCCGCGCGTCTCACTAGACCCGTCCATTATCTACTTACCAGGTACGTTCGGTAAAATTTCCCCAGAAAAAAAATACCTGAAAAATCATCAAAAATGTAAGTTTGGAGAAACATTGAAAAACCCAACGCCATAAGTAAGCTCTCGCATCGCAAAGAAGGCGAAAGAGTGGGAACTAGCGAGAGAGCAAAGTAGAGTAGAGGGGGCACGGACGAGTCGCGGCACGCGATTGAAGACTGGAGGGGCTCATCTCCACCCCTCGGCCGGATCAATAATACCACACCGTCGGCACGTTCTACGCATGCGCGCACCCCCGTTGGCGCTAGGCGCGCGCATTCATAGCGCCATCAATATTATACGCGCGAAATAATAACCTGTGCATTTATTACGCAGCGCGGCTCGAGTGGGTGGCGCTAAAAAAAGGAGGGATCTCGCGCCGGCGACTGGAGCCACAAGGGGGGTTGTGTTTTAGGTCATCGTCTCTCACGGAGGGGAGATGCGCCGGTTCTGATAAATTATGCGTGTAAACGCTAGTATGTAAATCCGTCAAAGCATCGTGACTGATGAAGCCACAATCGGCTGCGGTGGCGAGGAAGAAAAAAAAACACAAGAGAGGGAAAAAAAACGAGATGGACGAGAGTCTCGGTGCGATAACAATGACACGCTTTCTTTGCGGAGCGGAGGACGCAGTTATTTCGGACACTCGGCGATTGATCGATTCGCTTTCACGGCGATTAGGAGTGCGTTTTGTTCCGCAATTTAAATTGTCCATTTGAGAATTGATTCGGAAAATTGATTGTTATTTGTTACCGTGAATGATAATCTTGAAGAGATTATAGATTTATTTGAGATATCTAAATCTAAATCTTAATTAAATTAAATAATTAATGAGAAATTTGATTAATAAAGCGATTATTCATTTAATTAAATAAATTTTAGAGTAAAATGATAACAAATATATATACTGAGAAAAATTCTAGAAAAATTTATTATAAATTGTTTGAGGTGAAGAACATACTGGAGGCACAAGAAATATTCCTTTAATTATTGTAAAATTTACAAATTTTGTAGTAATATTTTCTACAGTTTTGGTAAATTTTACAATAAAATTTGTAGTTGTTCTAAAACTCATGGTAATATTTTTATATTTCTCATGTTTTCAAGTAAATTTTCTTAGGTTTTTTTTTCTCGGTGTACAATTTTTTAAAATTTTGTTTTATTATTATTATTACAAGATCTAACTTCTTTACTATCTTAAACATAGCGCATTCAATGGAAATACTTCAATGCATTTCTCTTGTTGATATTGCCTTTATCGATATACAATATAACTTGTTTGCCCAGCGCGATGGAATAGATGAATAATTATAAACTCAAAAAGTCTTGGCGACTATGTTTACGCAATTGAGATTATGCAAATCGATGTGTGTGGAAAGCATCGAACTGGACTCGGTCACTACTTCTTCGAAATCATGCTCACTCGAGAACTCGTTCTGGCCTTATAATCAGTACTCGACTGGCGCTCGTAGCCGTCGAATTGTCAGATTCGAGCGGTGGTATCTCCGCTTTATTGTGTCATTTATTTGTGTATCTTATTATTTACTTTGTCGACGCGAAAGTACTACTGCATAAAGTTTGCTGTGCGATATTTATTTATTTTTTTTTAAATTTAGATACGGTGAGTTTTTTCTAATCTTGTCTGTATACATTTTACTTAATAGAAATTATTAACCTTGACTTAGAGTCGTCTGTTCGAAAGATAAGAATTTATCGCAGAAGCTTCTTCACGTGCTACGTTCGGTATCTAATTTACGGAAATACAATTCTTACTTCAGCATTGCGCGATCGATTTTGCAACGCGATAGGCTTGACAATAAATTATTTACTTTTTTTCACTCGAAATTTAATAAAAATTCCTTTACAGTTTTTAGAGGCATTTGTGTAATTGTTATATAACGCATTATATAATAATTAAATTCCAATTCAACGAATAAAGATGACTTCCCGGCTCAAACAAATACTTGCGAAAAAAGAAACGAAAGATTACTTTATGAGGTTTGTACTTAATTATCTTATCACTGTGAGTGCACATGATTTTCCATGAAGGAAACAATGCATTATTATCTTTGGTAACGTAACAAATTGGCGTGTCAATTACGTTGCAGTACACATTTCTGGGGACCGTTTTGCAATTGGATGATTCCCATTGCAGCGATATCTGACATTAAAAAAGATCCAAAATTCATCAGCGGAAAAATGACCTTAGGTATGAAAATACTTGTGTGACACATTTAAAAAAAAATATTTTAAAAAAGCTGTCAAAATAAATTTCTATTTATTTTTCAGCTCTTACGTGCTACTCCCTGGTATTCCTAAGATTTTCCGTAAAAGTGAAGCCGAAGAACATGTTACTTTTCGCTTGTCACGTGGTCAATTTGAGCGCACAACTGACGCAAGGCTTTAGATATGTCAGATACGAAATGACGCTGAAATCCAAAGAAAATATTCAACCCGCTTAAATTGTATATATTAAAAGGAAGTCTTACGCCACTTCGCAAGTTAATTTCAAACAATTGTAAATACTTCGACTGTTCTTAAAAATAATTAACGATATAATTATAGGATTTATTAACTAATTTTATACATTTTTGTTGAACAGTTATTGTTTAGTTTAATAAAAACCAAAGAAGTCTCTCTTTTATTTTCTATTAAAACAGTGGACAGTTAAAAATTGATTTTCAAGAAACAACTTCATTTCAAGCAATTTGAGCATCTCATTTCAATAGATCCCAGATATTTTATCAAAAGACACGAGGCAATCGACGAAAAATTGGATTTCAAACGCACACAAAAGTCCAAATCGCATTTCGCGCTCGCCCGAGTAGTCCCTCAAGCAAAATCGTCCGCGCAAACCTAATCTTTCATTCCACTGAGTAAGTATTAAGTCATCTCAACTTTTTTTTCTCTCTTCCCCCTGACCACCGAACCCTCCGCACCGCGAAACCGCGCTGAAAATCGTCGACTTGATTAAACATCTCGTTTTCGGCATTGCTCGCGGAATGAAAAAAAGGCAGGCGACGTTCAGCGTGAGCGGAATGAAAAAAAAACGTCGCACATGTGCGCGTGCAATCGCAAAAACGGCAAGTCTGGCCCCCCGCGAGGACGGGAAGCGTTCCGCCTGGCTGGCGACTCCTCGGTGCTCGTTTCGCCCAAAGAAGCCTGCGCGCTCCTGCACCCTGTCGTTATTTTTCCCGCCCCCTGCTCTCCTTTCCTTCTCTTTACATCCTTTTCCACGCTCTTTCGCTGCCCCCTTTTTTGCGATGCTCGTTACGAGCTTACTTTTGATTTTTGCCCTTGAACGTTGCAAAGAATAGTATATAGTGTATTGCACTTCTTTGTATGAAAAAGTTTTAGTTTTCGAGCTGAGCTCCAAATTGGAAATTGCGACTACAGTACACATTTTTAAAGTAAACAAAAAAGTTAAAATATAACATTAAATTAAATTATTACAAAAAGCATTTCAAAGAAATGAAAATAAAATTCATAATAAGCTTCTTTTTCTTTTGTGACTTACAAAGTTCGGTACTTTTTCATTAAATTCTGTGTTGAAAAATTCGCGTTAAAAAGTATCTACATAACATTTACATAATATATCTTTAAGTTAAAAAGTCATACTTAATTTTTAAACGTCGTGGATAATGAAACAAAATTTATAACGTCAATTTAAGCACAAACTTCGATTCTGCCAATCAAGCACGAGACGAGAATTAATCACGCAATAAAAAAGCGAATTAAAAGCAAGTTATCGCTCCGAGGAAAAGTTTCCCGGCAACAATAAGGCCACTTTCCCATGCGCGTCGCACATCCATCTCCTCCTCCCGCAAGTCGCATTGCCGCCCTTCCCTTCGTCGAGCTACTACGGACCACGGCCCGACTCCACAGCGCGTCGCCTTGGATTTCGCTCGAATTCGCCGGGATCGAATTATTCGTCGTGCCCTCGATCGGATCCGACGAATGTATAAGGAGAGCAATAATTTTCCCCGGGTGCTCTATACTCCACCGCCTCTCTTTCTCTCTCTTCTTTCTCTCTCTTCCTACGTACACCCGCACCTTCGGCCTTCCTTTTCTCAAAGGGGGAAAAAGCGGATTCGGCGCTGGGGGATGCTGAAGCAGCCGAGCCGCGTTGGGGTCACTTTATGGCCTCCTCTTTCGCTCCTTCGCTTCGCGAATCCGTCGGGCGTTCGCACACGCACGCGAGAAATTTCAGGCGGGAATTCTTACAACCCCTCCCGCGAGCCGCCCCTGCTACGCTCGACGTTTCGAAGATCCGATCTCACTGAACTTTTTAATATTTCTCTCTCTCTTTTAAATTGCTTTAGTTCCTTCCTCGAGGTTTTAGAGGAAATCGTATTCTAGACTTTGTATTTTTTTATTATTATTATTATTCTTTTACAGAAGTTCGGAGATTATTAGAACTGAAAACATAATTGCACGCCATTTTTAATTACATTTATTGTTGCAGAGAAATGTTATGAATAGTCGATTTATTTTGTAAGGTGAAATTAATAATAAATTCTTTAAACGCACTAAAAATTAGTAAAATATTTCTTTATACTAATTATCAATTAATGGAGTGTTCAGAACAAGGTTAATTATAAGTGCAAGATATATCCATAGACTTTTATCAACAATATTATTGCAATTGTAAAACACAATTATTGCGTAGAAATTACCAGTATTTCTCTTCTTTCGCAGACAAAAAAAAAGAACAGAAACAAAATAAAAAAGAAAGACAAAAAGGTGAATTATTTATTTAAGCAAACGAAGCAGGACGGAGCGTCGCGATAAGCCCGGTGAGCCGCCTCAGGAATGTCCCCGCAGCGTAGAAGGGGCGACGCAGGCAGATAGGAGAAAAGCCAGGGTGTTTCGCAGTAAGTAGCGCCTCGAGATCGCGCATATATATATATATATACATATATTCCTCTATATGCGAGGCGGTCGCCTTCGCCGGGTCCACTTAGGCGGGCGCGTTTCGCTCTCGAGCGCGCCCTCCGCCGCCATAAAGGCCGCCCCGCTCGGCCGAATATAAATATAAACGACCTTATTAGGAGCCGGGGCATTATGCGGAAGAGCGAAAGCCGAGCGCTTTGCATTCGGCAGAGCCCAGGGATTTCACGCGGCCGCCGGTGACGTCATGAGCCGCGCGATCGATCGCGCCCCCCCCCCCCCCGCGCCGACCCACCCCCGCTCGCGCCACTTTCCCTCGATCCTCATTGTTCTCTTTCAATGCGCTCGAGCATCTGCGTAAATGAGAAAATTCCTAATCGTGGATTTGCTTCTGAAATTAGTTGCCTCATATTATACTCTCTATCTCTCTTGCTACACCGAGGAATGTCGTAGTAGGCTGAACTGTTTTTTTTTAGAAAAATTTTTGAATTTATAATATATAAGTTATTTTTAAATTTATAATGTATAATTATTTATTTTTTTAACGGGCATATATATTTCACGTTTATAATATATGACTGATAGTAAATAATGAAGTTAAAGTGTTATATAAAACACTCATCTCTGTTAGAACGTATCTCTGCGGAATGTCACTGCGCGCAAACTCGAAAATGTCAAGGAAATAATAAAGTAAAGAGAGAAAGGCAAAATTGAATTCTTGAAGCTACCATTTTTCGAAAATTTTAAACGCTATCCAAATTAAATTATAGACTCAAAAGGTAAATTGTAAGCGATATTTATATTTCCATTTATGTAAAGGGAGTAAAAAGAAAGTTTATTTATAAAGATACAACTAGGAATTGTATATCAAGTCTGTCAGTGTGAATAAATAAAATTGACGGTTTTCACAATCGACTAAATGAAAATTCACTACTCGTTTTTTCGTTCAAACTGTAAATAATTTTTAAACATTATTTATAAATAATTAAATGAAACTACGATGTGCGCAAATTTTACCTACTCGTATTTAGAAAAAAAATCATCAATCCCTATATAAAAATTCAATAAAAAAAAAACCAACAACAGAGTACCACCTCATTATATACAAGCTGCACGAAAGCATCGACCCTAGCGACGAGCAAACGAGGGTCCCCGGACTAATTTGGCGCGGCGCGCAAATTAAGTCGCGCAACTGCATAATTGATCGTTCGGAGCGCGTCCCGATAAGCGAAGCGGGAGGCAAAATGCGCGCGGGGATCTGTACAACGGTCGCGGGGAGGAGACGCGAGAGAGAAAGAGAAGACCGGCAGTCCTCCGGGACTGATTTCACAAACAAATGCCGACGATTGAATCCTGGCAAGTCGCAAGATGGATCGTCCCCTTTGAATCGCAGATTACCCGCGTGCTCTCCTTGTCCCGCAGTACCGCCGCGGCCGAGCGCTCTCTCCGTCCCCCGGCGAGGGGGCGTCTCAGGAGCGATCGCCGCACGGCTTCCAGCACGCGAGATCGACAATTTGCCAGATGCCTTTCGGCGATCCGCCGCGAGATCGCCACCGATCTCGAGCCGATGCCGAGGACGAAAATTTGCCTTTGTCTCCGGCTACTGCTGCGGAGGATATTTTTTTTCTTGTGGATTCGGTATGCCTTTTTTTTTTATTTTTCGAGGCCGAATTTAGGGCAGGGTGAGGTATATGTGCTTGTTACTTTTATAAAGCGAGGAAATTATGAGTGAAGTTAAATTTTAGGCGATGCTTAAAGCAACGCGAATTCGTAAAGAAGAAAGTTTCTTTTTGAAAAGAATATAACGAGTTGAATGAAGACAAGCGGGCAAAGTTTACGAAAAAAATTTACTTTTGTTGTAAAAAATTTTGCTTTTCGACCATTTAAAATCGAAAACTACGTGAAATCCAGCAGAGTTTAGGGTAGTATTATAAACAAAAAAAATTTGGTAGTAAAATAAAATTATTTTTCTTAATAAAATTGTGATCAAATTTTAATATTTTTCAAATGTTATATTACTAAACTTTTAATAAAAAAATAAAATCAAACTAAAATAAAAGAAACAAAGAATGTTTATACAAAAACAAAATAATTATTGAAATGATTTATCGCAAGAAAAAATTACATTTAAAAAAATATTACTTCTAATATTTTCATCGCCTTGCACAATACCGTAAACGCCAGAAGCAGTAGTCTCACTTTATTTCCAAATGAAATGCTGAAAATCGTGAATAAACCGCGCGAGCACCGCAAGGCAAATGAACTGTAAAGCGGAATGCCCGGATTTCGAGAGGGAAAATAATGGACGAGGGTCGGCCCTGTAAAGCTCGCGTACCCATCGTGAATTTTCTCGCAGCTCTCCTGCGTGATCTTCAAATTAAGTGAACTGGCTTATGACGCCCGTGTAAACTCGAGCTGAATTTCTTTTACATGGCAATTTCGAATGAAAAAAAAAAGGGACGAGGAAGAAAGCGAGCGGCGATATCGAAGGGCGCGCGCCACGTCCAACGTGGGGAGAGAAACTCGTGAAACCCGTGACGGATTCGACGTGGAGAGAAGATGTATGTGCGCGCGAGGGTGGGGTAGAAAGAGAGAGCGAGAAAGCAATGGAAAAACGGAGTTCACCCTCTTCGCGCGATTTGGATATGAATTAAAATTTATTGCCCATTTCGTAGGAAGACATAAAAAGTCACTTTTTCACATATATTTCGTTTCTTTTTTTTTTCTTCACTCGAATTTTCAGTTCTATGCATTATTCATATATAAATCCTTCGCGGGACGATCGAATCTTTTACGACGAATTTTACAAGCTCCTAATGGTTTATACTTGTTCGCTGCTTGTTCCCAGCTTCGCAGTACAATTGCACGATTTAGTTCCGGATTGCTTATTATTGATTTCCTCTCATTATGGATCGTAAAAAATAATTATCATTATCAAACTGACCATTAAAACCAACTAGTATATCTATACCTGCCTTGTCCAATTTCTCTCAAAAATAATGTTAATCTTTAAAAAAAAGTGTGTAATGTATAATAACGTGCGGAAGGGAAAAAATGTCTTGGCCAATTTCTCTCAAAAATAATGTTAATCTTAAAAAAAGTGTGTAATGTATAACGTGCAGAAGGAAAAAAATGGGGCCGAAGTTTACGCTTTGCAAGAAGAAAAAAAGCTTTATTCCCAATGAAAATACTCGTAACGCTTCCTCCGTCCATTACAATGGGACGCGCCGCTGGCGCATTCGCGCGCACTCGCGAGTATACGCGCCGGCGTTCATAAAAAAGGTCCTCGAGTCACCCCTCAAAAATAACATGGCACCAGCACCCGCCGAGCGCCATAAGGTCGTGAAAGCGCTTATATAGCTCCTGCTATATTATAAAAAATCATGAGGGCACTATTTTGCGCGTCATCCGTTAAAACGACTTTTTTTTTACACTTGCGCCGGCTTTTTCTCGATTAACTACGTGAGCTTGTAAATGTCTGTATTTTCAGTTTTCCGCATTTGTCAGCGACTACGAAATTAATTTAAAGCACAGAGAAAAGTCGTCGTGTGATCGTGAAATTCAGAAATTGTTTATCAATTCTGAATTTTCTTTGTAAATCAGGTCTGTTTGTACATAAATAATTTACCATTCCATCGCAATTCAAATTCGTTATCATAACTATATACATCCATACACTGAAGCTCTTATAAGATTATCAGTAAAGAGATAAACTTCTAATGCAACTAAATAACTGCAACTGCAAGTGATGCGCATTTATTCATCAAAAAAGAAAGAAAGAAAGAAATTCTCGACTACCCGCAAGAGAAGTTCAAAAAGCGCCCCAGAAACAGCAATGAATAAACATAAGTGGCACCGTTTGCGCGAAAAGCCGCCAAATGCGGGGCTATAGATCGAGGCGCGCGTAATCCCGCGCCGCGTGCGCGTGCATAAGCAGCCGGTTCACTCGAGGTTTGATCAAAGGCCCGGATTGAGGCGTTTTGACAGGTATCCAGCCGGGGAGTTGCATATTTTAGGGAAAAAAATGATCGTCGAAGTGGCGAGCCGCTCCACGGGCGTGGACGGCCTCCTAATCCCCGATAGGGGGTGGCCCCTCTCTGGGACGCAGGGGACATCTTATCTTCATATTACACGCGCGCCCTGGGCTCGGGCGATATCGGCCGGCTTTGCCTACGTGCGATCGATTTCGACGCAGAATAATGCCTGGAAATCGCAAGCGGCTAAGTTCTCGTGGATGATACTGGAGTTTTATAAAAATTAGTGTATCGGAGTATTTTATTGTATAACATTTTTTACGTGAATTTATAAACGATGCATGATTTCTTAACAAACAAACAAAAAAAAAATACGTAATAGTTTAAAACTAAAATATATTAAAATGAAATATAATTATCGGTAATCGACGATTACACGTTTTTTCTTTAAAAAATTATTAATCTTACGCTTAATTACATGATTTCTTATATATAAAATATTAGTGATATACGTTAGGTTACTTATAAAATCATTGCAATTACATAAATAATCTCTTAAAATTCATCACAGTTTTCTGATGTCTCTTAGAAACACAACGCACCGAAAAAAATAAAAAGTAGTTCTTACTGTTTGCACAGTAGATTTAACTGTAAAATTGGAAGTAAATTTAACTT
>JAWWEN010000038.1:5241221-5261046 GCA_035582955.1 Sycophila texana
TTTTGCAAAGCAGTATCTACTTTTTCTAGTCTAGCAGATATTACTGTTGCGAAACAGTAAGAATTACTTTTTTTTTTGGTGCGGTAAAATAAGTTATTACGTTGTAACTATTTTTTAAAAATTTTCAATTTTAACGCGCAATTTCCGCTAAAAATGAAAAATAACAACAACAAAAAAACCCCAGGCACGTAGTTGGAGCACTTCGTCTACCTACCCCACGCATCTGGACAACGCGAGCGGGTCAGCGGCGTATCCTCCTCGGCTTTACGGGCCGTGACGCTTGCGCGCCGCCCCCGCCCGGCTGTTTACGCGCGTCGAAAAATTTTCCCCCGTCTTCTCATCCTCCGGCCAGCACCTCGTCGCCCAATATATTAGGGTTAGCTGGGAAACTGCGTGCGCGTCCGCTTCGCGGGACGTACCGGACGGATGGAGGGCGTAAATCATCGCGGACCGAGCCGGACGAATTTATGGGGCGGCTACGCGTCGGGATATATATTGAATTATAAAATTTCGACTTTTTCGGGAATTCAGCCTGCACCCCCGTCCCTCTCCCGTACACGTGGACGAGCGAGTCGGTCGATATATAAGAGAATGCTGGGACGGATGGAATAGGGAATCGCAGAGGAGCTTATTCATGCGGATTTTACTGCGGGCGAAATGGACTTTCTCGATTTCCCTTCTCCCTTGATACGCGTATTTATCGTTCGGATCACGGGGAAATTGAAGTTGCGGAATTTGTTTGCAAATCTCCGTATCAAGCACTATTATAGTGAAAATTATTTTGTAGATAAAAATTTTTTTATAGAGAAAATTTTTTTGATTTAATGGTCGTGAAATATTCTTTTTCAAGAGCATTCCATAGTGACAATTAAAAAAAACCTTATGTTATTATCTATCTTTACTATGCATTAAAATAAAATGTAATTTAAATATCTCTCAACAACATTACAGGAAATTCAAATAGTATCTCCAAGAAATATTAAGAAAACCTTTATTTATATAAAAATAAAGAAAAAAAAATGAATTATTGTAGACTCCGAAATTATACTTTTAAAAGAATAAACATGCTGACCGGCAGAAAAAAGAAGCACAACGATTGAAAAGTCGAGCAACGAAATTGAATTTCATTCCGAGTCCTAATCTTATCACGCGTGCCCGTCATTGAAATAAATACGCGCAGCGGCCGCTCACATATCGGCTTTACGATTTTCTATAAAAAGTCCGTAGATTCAAACGTACGATTATTGAAGATCGGACCGCGGGGCGCTCGAAGCCAATATCCAAGAGCCTCAAGAGGGAAATTCTCGGGGCGCGTGTATACACGTGGGTGTAAGCTCACTCGCGCTTACACGAACCCCGCGATCTTGCACTCACACAGGCAGTCTCGGTGGCCCTCCTCAAGCCCACCCGACCGTCTGAATAATGAAGAGGGGAGGCTCTTTGGTTATTCCCGCGCGACGTCAGTCCGGCTCGACTTTTCCGCCGGGCGCTCGGTTATGCAGGAGCCTCGGAATATTCCCGACAAACGAGGAAGGACGTCCGATCCGCGGGAGAGACGGCGCAGGAAATGTGTAACAATCGTGGGGAGGGCCCGCGCGAAGGGAAAACGGCCGACCGGCGCCCGCGATCTCGAGAGTTTGACGGGACATTTTTTATTCATGTGACGTGGCTGAGGGCGCGGAAAAAAACACATTCTGCCAATCGAGACCATATCGACGGCGGGGAGTGTGGGTACGCGTTTGTACAGTGGCGCTATGCAGCGGAGGCGCACACGCGGGGGAGGGTATATACTGAATGCGATATGAGAGAGAGAGAGACGCTGCGGTGCGTCCGAGGGGATTTCAAAATTCAAAAAAAAAATGTCGTGATCACTTACAAGATGTAAGGTTGCTGGAAATAATTTATGATTCTTTTTATATGATTTTTGATGGATGGAAAACACTTTTTTTATTGCTTCCTCCTACAGTATTGTTTGTAATCGGCTAGGAGATTTAATTTAATTTTTATAGTTACAAATAAATTAAAATAATGAAATCTTAAATCAAGTATAAGGAAACTAAGCTCCAAGTTATTAGCAGCGATTTTTTTTTCTGAGTTATAACAATAAGGAAGAATACGTTATTTTATTAACATGTGCTTCTTTATTATAAAAGAGCAAGTAAGGAATCGAAAATTGCCAACGAAATCCATCAATTTTCTCATACCCTTTGAATAAAATACTGAAAAATAATAATTATAAAATGTTAAGACACAAAATAAATCTGTCTAAATAATTCAAATTCTTTGATATTAAAAAAAAAATCAAACAAACAAGATTGTGCATGATATAAAAATTTTTCAGTTTAATAAATGCTGCATTTATTCAAATTTTTTACATTAAAAACAAACTTAGCTGAAAATTGCGAGAAAAAAAAACATCACACCTCACGCGGGCCATTAACGGCGATCGAGAAATTGATTAAAAAAACAAATGCGAATAACTATTTAGCACCCCCCTGAAGAATTAAATAAAGAGCGCAAAGTGTATACGACGAAGGACGCGCTACATCCTCGCGCGGTACTTACTCTCGCGCCTCGTCGGCACTTTCATTAATCAAAGAATTACTGACAGGCAAAAGGTAGTTTTTCCGGCGACGGATAATAAATAACCGGCGAAAAGTTTCTTCATCGCGCGCCATTTCGCGCTCGCACACACGGACGCCCATATATACCCATAAGGATATATACAGACCCCCGTAAAGACCGAGTGTGCGAGTTCCGCGCGCCAGCTCAAAGGGATCGTCGCACGGGGCAAATGCGGTATAATTAATGTAAGGAATCGTTCGAGGACGCATTTGCGCCCGGCTCGGGGGCGGCCGCTCGCCCGTAATATATACACACACGGAGCCCGCAGATCGATATTGCGCCGCGCGCACTCCGTGAGCCTCGAACGGCGAAGTATTCCGGGATGTTTGATATACGGGGAGTGCTGAATATGTGGAAATAGCCTCCGACGCCGGATACAGATGCAGCAGCGGCGAGCGCGCCGCGGTGGTTATCGATAACGACGCGATCGTATATTTCGCGCCTCTGGATGCACGCACGCGTGCTGGGACGACGCTGAGATATGACTCGCGCTGCAATTTATGCCCGTGTCTTTTATTTTACATTTTATTTATGCGCTTATGCACTCTTTGACGCTGAATTTTATGGTAAAAATTAAAAACTTTGAAGAGTAGACCAGGCATTGATTGTTAATAACCGTATGATATATACTTAAAAAAAGATGAATTATTTCTATATTAAAACAATTTATCTTAACAGCATATGCCACAACCTCTATATATAATATATTAAACTATCTATAATATTTTTAATTATTTATATATTAGATAGTTGATGACTCGAACGTTCGTGGGAGTAGTAGAGTTTGTAGGTTTGAAAAAATGATCGAGACGAACCAAGTAGTTAGTAATTAATTATGCCGACGTTTCGACGCTTTATTTTGGAGCGTCCTTATCAGGGCTTTTTTTGTCGGCATAGTTAATTACTAACTACTTGGTTCGTCTCGATCATTTTTTCAAACCTACAAATTATTTATATATATATATACGTTAAAGAAATACGATCTGCTTCAATTTTACATCAGCGATCGAAACGTGTATTTCTGGTACTTCATTTATACTTTAGCTTTTTCATAGAGGAAAGATTCATGCCTCCATAAAAAAGAACTGACAACATTTAAAGATCCAGATATAGAAAGGCAGCATTAGGTATATAACAGACAAAAAAAGAAGAAAAAAAAAAGTAGTAGAAGCTCCGACCGCTGAAAAACGCAGTTTGGCGTCAGTCTCTCCTCGCCACGAACAAGAGCGCAACGGAGTTTCGTTAATAGAGCGCGCGGCTTCGGTATCGAGAAAGCCACTTCGGCCCCCGTGACCCGGAGGCTGCCTCCCGCGCGCAACCCCTTCCTTCGTCTCCGCGCAAACTAACATCGCCGAGGCGGCGGGGGAAAGATAGCATAGCCGGAGCGAGATGGAGCGAGGTGTAGGATATCAATGACGTCGCGTATATAACTCGTCAACGTTGGAAATGACAGCCCGGCGGCGAGGGCCAAATGGAACTTCTAATGGATAAGATATAAAAGTTAACGCCGGCCGACGACGAGGAGGACGCGGCGCGCGCTACTTACTCCCGACGAGGGGCCGAGTTGTGTGCGTCTGATGTGTGGAACCGCAGATGCTCTCGGGGATGCGTGAAAATGATGAATTTTCGGGAAATTTGGGTGCGATACTTCGTAACGATATTTTGTTGTAATAGCAAATAGTACGTATATACAAAATTGTTTTTGTAGACGCAATAGCAAAGTGGAGGTTCAGGAATAAAATAGTCGAACGATTTGCCCATATATTCAAGGGTTTTATAAATATTATCTTTATTATATACAATTAAATAAATTCATTATTGAATAGAACTATAGGAAGTAATCTATTTTTCATTAAAGTATTTATTTAATACACGATTATAATTAAGTTAATTTACAATTTAATTTTTTTAATTTGCAGTTTAATTTACGAGTGTTTGGTATATTAAAAAATAAGAAATTTTTACATAGAATCGCAATAATCGACTTGAAAAAGAAAAGAAGCAAGAAAATATCCTCTTATAAGAATCGCTAAAACCATCCCCTAATAAATCATTAAAATAGTTATATCTCAACCTCCAGCAGGCGCGTAACAATACATCAACGTAAACAACAAATTCATCCATCGCCGACGCGCGCGTACTTTAATCTCTTTCAGCGCGATCTACTCCTGCAGCGCCTCCGCCCCCCACCCACGAAAAAAGGACCATTATTTACGGGGCATCCGGGAATCAGCCGCGCGAAATCGCGCGTAATCGCCGAAAGCGAATGATGCACGTCTCTCCCCCCTTCCCCCATGTGCCGGGCGGACCCGCGTGACTGATCCGCGAAAATGTGAAAGGGTTGCCGCCGGGGCTCCCCGGCCATCCATATTATCCGAGCCTGGTACGTATATATACGCGAGAACGGGGTGAAAGGGCGGAGTCGGCGTGTCGCGCGCCCGAGACGACGATCAATCACCCCCGGCAGCGACGCACCCCCTCCCCACCCTCGCACACTTCGTACGTTATACATATAGCCGATGGACCACCTTATAGCCAGGGCGAGGAAGGGTTTTCGCTTGCACAACCTCGCGATATCGCGCCAAACGAATCGAGGATGGGGGCGGGGGTGGTGTAGGGAAGTAAATGCACCCCTGATTGCGTCGAGGCAACGACCTCTCTGTGTATGTAGGGGCTTTTCCATCTCGCGTGCTCGGAACTTGTCCGGCCGAGTTTCCCTCCCCGTTGGACGCGAGGAGATGAATGTATTCTCGGTGCATTCGAGAAATGATACGACGGGACGTATAAGTAGATTAGGGGCCGGGGTGGAAGGGTTACTTTACGAATTACTCATTCTCGGGGTGGTGCGGTCATTTTCTTTGTTATACTGTATTGATGGAAGTGGTTCGGCGGTTGGGTTGCTTTTAATTGGCCTGGGGTAGCGTATTCATCAGTAAAATGGAACTATAAAATATAACGATTTGCAGATGATGTAGTCTTATTTATTTTTTTTCTAGTAAGAAAACAAAATTGTTATCGTACTTAACTTTTAGATTGAAAAATTAAAAAAATATCTTTCATCGATCAAGCAGAAGCTGTCGTTTTGATCACATAACAAAACATTCATATAAATCGCAACTGCAAATTAATCAATGGAACGGTGAATATAAGCAATCGTTATTAGAAAAAAAATGTTATTCCTCAAAAAAAAGGGGTATACGCATTATGCAAGAACACACACCTCTCCGATAAATAATCCGGCCGAGTCAGGATGCGAAGGTCGTGTACTACGTCCGGCGTTGGCTCCCGTGCGCGCGTCCTCGAGCCTGCCGGCGCTCGAGCTTTTTACGAGCTTTTTTTCCAGATACCCCCGCGCGTCCTCGCGAGGATCGTAAAGAATACTCGGCCGCGTGTCGGAGAACCCGGCCAGCCCGGCGAATATAAAGACATAAAACTCGTCGGGGTTTATCGCGCGGGGGTGGGGAAGCCCCGGGCCGGGGGGCAATTTTGAATACGATTAGGGCGATAAAAGCTATCCCCGCCGACTTAATTCCCAATGGCCGGTCGTTCCGTCGATATACGATGTACGAATCATCGAGGCGCGCCGGACGCTACCCTGTTCGGTGAATCCGCGGAGTTCGACGCTCCAGCAGTGAAATTTCTTACTTTCGAGTCGCTGTATATACATAAGGAGTACGTCCGGCGGCGGCACTGTTTTAGCGCTTTGCTTTCTCGTAAAGTTTTTCACTTATTGCTGTTTTACGAGCGCATAATTTTCGGCTTGCTGCACCGAGCTACGCGTCCAGTGCTACTTCTTAGCTCGGCGTACGGAGCGAGATACCAGTTCGAATTCCAATCTTTTTAAATGTAGATAAATTTTTGGATCTATTTTCTTTTTTATACATTGCATTTCTAGAAAAAAATGTATCAAGTTAATGGGCGTAATTCGAATATTTATGTAACTAAAAAATAAAGTAACATTGAGTTCATTCACAGAGAAAAAATATCTATACTAAAAATTACTATATAGTCAATTTCACAGACTGACATTGTTGGAAAAATTGCAATAGTTTCTTGTAAAATTTATTGTAATTTCAACAAATTTTGTTGTGTTAATGGGGACAGTAAAGCAGACTGTTACAATTTTTAATATCTAATTTTAATTAGTGAAAGTTCACTAAATATTGATAAAAAAAGCTTCACTACTTAATGATTAGTGAAGCAGTTTCCACTAAATTTAGTAGATTCGTAAGAAAATAACTTTTAAGAAAGTAGACGAGAATTATTCTCCCTGCAGAAATTCAATAAACATCTTAAATTTTTTAAAAAACACCACCGTATCTAAATAAAACTCTTTCCACGACCTCGAAATTACAATAAAATATGAGTAACGAAGCCAAACATCAAAAAAGTGACAGTTGCAAGAGTAAACTGACCCTCGTCAAAAGTAAAAATCATGCGTGATTCGTCGTCGCCGAGACGCACGCGTCAAGAATTCGAGATTCATTAATCTCGCAGCGTCCCGGACTGGAGCGCGTCGCGACGACGTCGCCTCGCGCCTCAGCTGAGCCGCGCGAACAATCTCGCCTTGCGGGCCAGCTGTACACACGCCCGCGCCCGCGAGGGAGGCTCCCCCGGCCCGGAATCACGTATTCCCTTTCCGCGTTGTGCGTGGAGGGCTGGGGACGTCTTCGAGGGTGAAAGGCGCCGCGACGCCTGAATACCAATGCGAGCGGTCGGTAGGCCTCCTGCAGGAACAAAGATCGGCCTCGCGGCTCCGAGAAGTGAATTCGCGAGGCGGCGCGCTGACGTGTCTTTATAGGGTGCGTGATGCGTGCGATCATTCCCATCACAATTTTTTTATAGATGTCGCGTTAATTTTGTAAGTTTTGATTCTATTTTCGTGTATATTTTTTTGGTTGAGAAAATTAAATTTTTATTACACTGTAAAAGAAGTATTGTAAAAATTACTGTCTTTTATGAACGCGACCACAGACTGGATTCTCGGATAGAAATGGCCGTATACTCTACAGTAAAGGATTATTTCCAATACTGCACAGTAAAATTTACTTATACATTAATATTAATAGTGAATTAGAGTGTATACATGGTAATTTTTATTCGAGAGTTCAGTCTTTGATCATGTCGCAATAAAGACAATAATTTATTCAATACTTTTTTCTCAGTATACTATTGTTTATTTATTTATTTATATTCATTTTAATAAATGACTGATAGAGCTTACTGAAAAGTACAAAGAATTAATTCTGCGACATAAATTATTATAAAATTATAAAGTAACTTCGAATTAATATAAATAGAAATATTAAAGATACGTCAATTTTTGATTTGATAGTGTTTTTTGAGTGTGAATTATCGTACAAGTCTGCAAGATTTGGAAAATGTAAAAAATGTAAAAACGTCGAATAAGGAGAAAGAGGGAACGACCCATGCGTCTGACGTCACGAATCCCAGCTTCGTTTCCGCTTCCGGCCTTCATGATTTTCGCCCCGTCAAGTCCATTCTTCCCGAGCCTTTCCCCCCTCCGAACCTTTCATTTTTCTGCTCTCTCTTGCGCGAAAAGGTCGCGAAAGCTTCTTTTGTTGACGATCCTGCGAGAAGAAATAGTCTTTCTTCGCGCCCTATTATTTGAATAATGCAAGCCGTCTACGGGTACGTGTTAACATTTTTCTATAGAAATTGGCTTCTTTACCAAAGTCAAAGTATAAATATTTATCCTTTATTACGAAAATATATTCGCACTCAGGCGAAAATAATCCTACCATTTTTTAGTGTTACGTATATTGCTCGTTACTTTTGTCTAATAATTTCTCAATTTTCTAGAAAATTATATAAGAAAAACAATACAAATGTATCCTTATGTGTTACATAATTTTAACCTACTATATATACTTAATGGTTAAAAAAATAAAAAGCCATTTCCTCACCAAAACAAAAATTAGCCTGAACAAATAATAATACTCAATTAAATCAAACCCCGCGTACGTATATCCAAAATCCCAACCTCCGTGTTTCTGTTATACAATAATAACGCGATAAATAAAAAAGAAATCGCTTACAGTAGTGTGGTATACCCCCGAGGGACCCTTAGAGCGACTGCGACTCGCGTAGGTCGCTTCTTTTTTTTCTTTTTCTTTTTTCCGTGCGAACGATGCTTGAGCCCCGCGTATACACGCGTCCGTGCGATCCGCCGAAAGGAAGACCGAATTGAAATCGGCTTTTCGAAATTGCACGAGGCCAGGCCTCTCGCCCTCGGGAGTGATGGGAATGCAAACACGTCGCGCGCGCGCGATGGAAAAGGACCGAGGCCCTTATACCCGGGAATATATATCGTCCCTTTGAGGATTTTGGCCCTCGACTCTCGGCCTGCAGACGCAAAGCAAACGTAAAGCTCGCAATTTCGCGGGGCTTTGAAGCGCCCCGGTCGCCTCTATCCGGCGAGCACGTCGACCGCGAGGCCGATAAGCGCTCGAGAGGGTGGCGAGATGCCGTCGCGCGCGATGAACTTTTCTAAACGATAAGGATATAAGATTTCTGGAAATGTTTTTTTTTTCTCTTTTGCTAAGTGACGTGTTTTCTTTTTATTTAGTACGTTTGAAAAGGGCATTGCTTTGGGTTGACGAGAATATTGTAAACAATTGTTGAGTTTACCAAGTTTCATTTGTTATTACAGTATTTTTTTTATATATACTTGCATTAATTACAAATGCAATTATGTAGTTTTAAAGAATAACATATGCACGATTTTCAGAGTAAGAGAATACATGCGATTTTCATCGTATGGTTTAACAGATTAAAGAGTTAGCTTAAAAACGACATTATGTTATTTAAATTTAGAATAGATAACATTATTGAACCAGTCTTCTTATTATTATTAATTATCATTAATATTGTTAATGATTAGAAAATATTGTTCTGTAATTCGTAGAAAGTGGCGACATCAATTGAGAATCAAGCAAACTTTTTCGCTACTTTATCGATAAAATATTTTATAAATTTATATTGTTGTACAAACTGAATTGTATTACTGTTTTTATATAAAACGTAAGCTACGTGATTTATAAATAAAATTAATTTGGATTTTTTTAAATAATAATGCGAACTTCAATGATCATAAGATAAAACAGTCTATGATATACGTGACTATATTTAAATTAAAAATATTTGTGTAATAACATTTGAATTAAAATTATTTTCAACCTTATTAAAAATTATTTGTCAATAAAAAGTTATAAAAAAATAAACGTATGAATCAAAATGAGAAAATACTATTTCACTGATTTCTATTCAAAATTTGCTTATTATTTATTTAAAAATCAAATAAGTACATTGTCTTATTTTTGTATTAATACAAAAATCATTGCATATTTTATTTTATTAATTTTAATAGAACTAGTTTAACATCTTTTTTAGAAGACACTACAACACTCCTGAACAACACTCCTGATCACAGATTATGTTACAAAATATAATAAAAACTTTATACTTTCGATTCATAACGTTTTAACTATCAAAATCACATGTTTATTCTTTGCATAAAAATCTCATTAAAAAGAAATTAACACAGTATAGATTAGATACTGCTTCTTTTTAATCTTAAAAATAAATCTACAGAGCTTTAGAAAATGTGAAAATTTATACATTAAAAATTTTAATACTTTCAACTAAAGTACCTACCTATTTTAGTATTTAAAGTAAATGTTGTACAATATTCATCCATGAGAAATGCCATCTCCTACAAATATAAACATCACTTTGAACTTCACTTGGAACTATTAAAAGAATACAATAAATCTACCACATTATTTCTTAATATTAAAAAACACAATTTCTTAATAACAATATCACTCGTTGAGATGTAAACTTTTTGAACTAAAAAACGTAAACAGAAAAGAAGTTTATCACAGGAAAGTCGTGAGGGGAATGGTTGAAAGCTCAGTATGAAAACTCCTGAGATGCAAAATGGAAGGGAAAAGAAGCTCCACCCATTGGTCCCTCAACCTCAAGCATACGAAAGGGGAATGTAAAGCCAGCCATCTACCCTTTTTTATACCCTCACCCCACCACCTCACCACCCATTACTCTAAAAGTAAATGTATTGTCCTAAAGTTTGAAATTTACATGCACACCACTTTTTTAAAAGAAAATATTACAAATTGCTCTTTTGTGACTATTGTCAGCTTTGCTGAAATGTTATACAAAATTTATAGAATAATGCAGTATTTTTTACAACAGTTAAAAAATGAAAATATCCTATATTAGGATTTGGAGAAGGGTGGAGATTTTTCCCCTCTAGATCTATTGATGAAAAAAGGGGTGCAAAGGGATTCTGTGCACGCCAAGCTCCTTTGTGTTTTATAAATAATAACAATCTACGTTAAGCATAAAAAATTAATAACAGACTTTTTATAGAAAATGAATATTATTCAAAATTAAAAGTTTAACTCACAGATTTAAAAAAATAGGACTAAATTAATTTTAAAATAAACTAGTAAATAAACAAACAATGATTAATTTCATTGATATAATAAATCTATACTTATTAACAGATGTTGTGCATTATAGTAAAAATTTTAAGAATTGAATCAATTTTTAATAAAACATCATCAAATAAATTATTAATTGATCACCAGCCACACACCCTTCACTATCACCCTTCAAATATCTGATCAAATGAAACTAGCACAGGACCGAAGCAGAAGGGATGGAAGCCACCGCATGACTAAAACCCTCTCTGACGGAGACCTGTAGACGGAGCCTGGCTCATGTTATATGCTATACGTTGAGGAGCTGCTATTGGCTGCTCCCTCACCGAGAAGCTGCTCCCAGGGTGGTTGAACAGAGACGCAGGCTCACAAACTCTATCTCTGTTGGTCCTTTGCTCTCCGTTACCCTTGTATCGTATTCTAAATCCCATACCCAAAGGGGTGTGCCTTCTCCGTTTTGACTATAGACTGGCAAAAGAATTGTCCTCAATCTCTTTTTTATGTTCACAATCTACAATACATATAATTGAAATAAAATATTTATAAATACATAATTTTTTTTTTTAAATATGTTTAATCTTTTAAGTACCTTGCACTATTTTCCTCATTATTTTTTAAAAACTTATGGTAAAAGAAAAATAGTTTGAATGATGAAAAAAATACCAGCCAAAACTTATCCTGCCAAAGAACCCTTTTTAGCAGCTACCCTTTTTTTAAGGGGGAAAGGGGTGCCAGCACCCCTTTTTTAAAAAGGGAGGCTCCCCTGTTGAAAATAAACACACTCTTAGATGCTCACCCAGGCGATTTTTTCTACTGGCGATGCAACACGATTCCACATAACTTTCCATTTTTTCCATTAGTCTAAAAATTACAACGAGAAATTTGTTAATAAAATATACAATCCTTAAAATAAAAAGTATAGACAATAAACATAACCCTAAATATTTCTTAAGTTCAATATAAATACCCTTGTAAGAATATTCGATGCAAATTATGTTATTTTTCTTCAGTACCATTTGTTTACAATAAACTGTTTTATTAAATAATTCACAGTTGTTCAACGTTTTTCATCAACAAAGAGCACTAGTTTATCATTGAGACACCCACCGCCATCCAAATACAAGCTTCAAACCGCATCTCGAAATCGTGGAACGATATCTCGAAAAAGTGCAAAATGGCGTCAGGCGAACTATATATAGAGTCGATCCGATGTAAACAATACACGTCGACGTGCACGAAAGCTTCGACGGTGCGGAAAAACAATATTATCTTTGATTTTATATCGCAGAGCTTGGCTAGATTTATCTTCAGATCTGCGGGAGGGCGCATAAACTACCGGACTATTTGAGGAATCAGTAAACGGATGAAAAGATGTTAAAGCAAAAATGTCAAAGAATGAAAAAGCTGAGCCACTTTCGACCAAACACTTAACTTCCGCGTTGCACATATCCAAATAAATAAAGCGTGCAAGGCATGAACAGATATAAATCATCGGCGCATTGAGTGTTTCACTGACGATGAGGCTTACGTAATATTGCCACGACAAAATGAGATATCAACGATGTCCTTGTAGTCGGTTGAAGCCAGTCCGCATCCGCTTATCGTCGAATGAGGTTAGTTGCTTCTGCTCTCCTGAAAAATCCCTTGTAGTTAACATATCAGGTACATGCTTTTTTAAATTTTTTTTTAATGGTTTACTAACAACAAGTAGTTTTTGATAACCCAAATAATTTTGTTCTTGCACATAAATTTTCTTTGTTACATTTTTTAAAATGTTTTTCTAATTTATTATTAATTACATTTTAATCTTATACACGCTAATGACTAACGCTGTAAATACATATATAAACTGGTATTTTGTAGATCGTTATGTTAAGTATCAATTGGTAGATTGGTAGATAAATTATTACAAAGTTTAAATAATGGCGGACCAAACACAATATATTCTGGTAACGGGAGGGGCTGGTTATATCGGTTCACACACAGTTTTGGATCTTCTTAATGCTGATTTTCAGGTGGTGGTTATTGATAACCTTAGTAATGCTTTCAAAGGTGAGGCTAAATATACATATTCAATGATGAAATATTTTCCTTTATACTTTGTATAAATATATTTTTAATGTATAATTTTTAATTATTAAGCATTACTTAATAAACAAGATTTTTTACTTGTGTTTTAGGAAAAGGAAGTGATAAGCCAGAATGCATAACTAGGGTTGAAAAACTAACAAATAAAACTGTAACCTTTATTGACTGTGATATCACAAATAAAAAATCTTTATCTGATATATTTGCAAAGGTAATTTATAAATATACAATTATAGTATTACAATATTAATTAATAGTTTTAAGGAATCATTCAATTCTTTTAATTGTTTAGCACAAATTCTTCTGCATAATACATTTTGCTGCCTTGAAGGCTGTTGGTGAATCATGTACAATACCGTTAGCATACTACAGAGTGAATGTTTGTGGAACAATAAATCTCTTGGAAGTCATGAAAGAAAACAATGTCAAACGATTTATTTATTCAAGCAGCGCTACTGTTTATGGTGTACCTGAAAAATTACCTTTAACTGAAGATATGAAAATTGGAAATTGCACAAATCCGTACGGTAAAACTAAGTTTATGGTAGAAGAAATATTGAAGGATCTTTGTGAATCTGATAAGGTATCAATAATTTTACTAATTATTTTATATTAATTTAATTTAAACAAATAAAATTTTATATCCTTATTTTAGACTTGGTCAGCCATATCCCTTAGATACTTCAATCCAGTAGGTGCTCACCCATCAGGGCAAATAGGAGAAGATCCAAATGGTATTCCTAACAATTTGATGCCTTATATTGCTCAAGTAGCTGTAGGTAAACGAGAGTTCCTTTCAGTTTACGGAAATGATTATGATACTCCTGATGGAACTGGTACATATTTTTGAATTGTGATAAGTTATATCTGCAGGAAGTTTGATTAGATATTCTAAATTGCTATCTTTTTATTTTTTTTAGGTGTGAGAGATTACATTCACATAATGGACTTATCTTCTGGTCATTTGAAGGCTCTAATTTATCAAAAAACAAAAAACCCCCTTGGTTTTCAAGCAATTAATCTTGGAAGTGGTAAAGGATATTCAGTTCTTGAAGTTATGCATGCTTTTGAAAAAGCTTCAGGTAAAAAGATTCCACACAAAATTGTTGAACGAAGACCAGGTGACATCGCATCAAGTTACGCTGATGCAAGCTTAGCAAAGAGATTGTTAGATTGGGTTTCAGAAAAAAATATAGATGATATGTGTAAGTACTAATTCACTGACATCTTCTGTCAAAGAATTTTTTTTATTGAACACAAAATATTTGCGAAATATGCGAAAAAAAAATTCTGAACAATTATTTAAAATAAATTATGTAAAATATTACAGGTGCAGATACATGGAATTGGCAACAGAAAAATCCTAATGGCTACAATAATTGATGGTGTCAACATTATTTTATAAAATATTTATTGTAAAATAAATTTATTCTATAATTTATTTTAATTTACACGAGCATAGATAATTATAACAAATGTTGAATATTTTAAAGAATGTTTAGTTGTTAATACTGCAGGTGGTATACAGTTACCAAAGTTTTAGAAAATTAAAATCTTGTGCAATGAAGAGATATAAAGTAGATTCTGCGACTTTATCTTATCCTTTTATATAATATTTTATGTTTGTTTATATCCAAAATGTGCAATGGTGATTTAATGAGTTAAACTTTTATACATATAATATTAAAAAAATGTGAAAATCAGTTTATATTAAACAAATAATTTCCTAATTTCTCTGTTTTATATTATTATATTAATATGAATAAATGATTATTTATTTTATTTATAAATATTATTTATAACTATATATTATAAAATGTTTAAATCGGTCACTATTTTACCTTAAGTTGATATGACGTCCCCAACTGCTGGATAAAGAGCACGACAGTCGACAGCACGTATAGGCCGGTGTAGCAGCGACCAGCGCAAGCGGCAGTATTTTGCTGAGGTGGCAGCACCTGTACTTTTTAACACTTGACACAGAAAGTGATAGAAGCTTCGTATTTGTCAACGACCCTAGCTCATGTGGTACAGTTCTTCGGTTCATTGCAAGAAATGTCAGTATTTAGTCAATTATTTTGACATAAATGTGTAAAAGTAGAAGTTTTAAAACACACGAAGCTATAATGAATGTTCTAAATATACATCAGCATAGAAGGTAGCAGAAGAAACATGACTCCAAAACGAAAAGTGAGTGTAAACAAAATATCTTCTAGGTTAACTTTTCAAATCTAATGTTGTGAAGTGGTAAAACATTACAAATTTTACGATAATCCATTAAAAATATAATTTTCACAGGCCACCAGTTCAGAGTCGACGTCCTCCACTAGCTCTGGCTCCTCCTCCAGCAGTTCTTCAAGCTCAGGAAGTGAATCCAGCTCCTCAGATTCTGAAAATTCTAGTAGCTCCGCAGTTAGTCAAAAAGCATCGGATTCTGAAAGAGTTAAAAAGAAAGTACCCCTATCTACTGCTCGTCATGTCAAATCAAAAACTGAGACGAATCCACCTCCTTTGGAAACTAAAGGAAAGGAGAAAGCTGCTCCAAAATCCAGACCTGTCATTTATTCTTCCGAGTCTGAAGAATCCCCTGGAAAGGGAAAGCAGCCACCGGCCAAACGAAAACCACCAGCAAAACCAAAGGCTACTGCTACAGTTGCTCCTGTTGTGAAGCAGCAGAAACCTGTTAGCAAACCAAATCCTACAGTTGTACAGCACAAAAATACTCCAGCAACAAAGTTAGTGAATAAAACAAATAAATTTCCTGGTAAGTAGAAAGCAAAAGATTTAAGAGGTATCTATATGTTAAATGAATATTAAATTTGTTATTTATGTAACTTTTTAAATTAAAATCGTAGCAAGTATAGCCGCATCAGCTAAAGCGGCAGAGAAAAGCTCAAAATCGGCATCTGAACCTGCGCAAAAGAAGTTGAAGAAAAAAAGTATTTTTAGTCCTGAAAATAGCAGTGAAAGTGATAGCGGTACACCAGCCAAGCCAACTAATGCAAAACCTGCTAACAGTTCATCAAATGTACAAAAGTCTCAACCACAACAAGCTAAAGTAAAGCCTACTGAACAAAAATCTAGGCCTCCTATTAACAATAGACCTAGTAAGTCAACATTCATTCAACAGAAACTTTTGATTTCCAAATAAATTTATTAATTTATCCATATTTTTAGGTTTAGTTACAAAACAATTAGCTAAATCAGAAAGTTCTGCAAGTTCTAAAAGTTCTGGGGGATCTGGTGGTTCAGGATCGTCTGGATCATCCGATAGCAGTTCTGATTCTGAATCATCAGAAAGTGAAGCAAGTCCCCAACCTCAACCAAAAAAGAAAGAACCTCAACCTACACCAAGGCCTACACCAGTATCAAACACAACAACAAAAAGAACTACAGCTTCTGTAGCCACAGTAAAACCACAAAAAAGTACTTCTATTACCAAACGACAAAGTAAATAATCATTTATATTTTTTTTACATGTAGTAAGCAGATTAATTATTTTTACAATTCTATTTTATTTTCTAGATACTATAAAGAGCGAAGATGAAAGCGAAAATCAAGATACGGATAAAGATGTTGAAGAAAATATGGAAGAAGAACCTAGTAAACCAGCCGCTAAAGGAAAGCGAAAGCTTCAAACCAGAAAAGGAAGTAAGGCCCAACCACAGGTTAAAACTATTGCAAGTGATTCCGACTCAGAAGCAGGTACTCCACGTTACAACGTACATTTCGTTAAAAAAATAAGAGTGATTCAACTAAGATTTTGCTTTAAATTATAGGTGATAGTAAACGAAGCGTGACGAAATCGCCCAGCAAACGACCTGCACAAAGTTTATCATCTCGGCAACTTGGATTTGGTTTAAACAGATCCGCTAGTGGGAGTATCCCTACCAAAGGTCAAAGTTCCACAAGTAAAATCCGTTCCGTAAAAGAAAGAGAATGTCCACTCGCACCTGCTTGCGATTCTCGCGGTCACCTTTCAGGAAGATTCGATGTTCATTTTACTTTAGAAGCTTGTCCTATCTACCACAATACTACACAACAAGGTTGCACGTAAGAAAATTGTTTTCTCATCGTCTTCCAGTTATTTCGTTGAACCGAAATAATTTTTTAATTTATTAAACACACTTCTAGCATAATTTTTATATTGTTTTTAAATAAGGTTTCAATATGTTCAATAATTTAAAATTAATCTAAACCTATTACTTATTTTTCAAATTAAATGATTGAATTAAATTTTCGTTAATTATTTCAGAGACTTTTATAAAGAAAGGAAAAAGCGAGACGATGAACGAAAAAGGATGATAATAAGTATGGGAAAGAAGTCACCAAAAGGTGGATATCAAACAAACGAACAGCGTAATTATCAATTAAAAATAAAAGAAATGAGAGGTAAATATAAAGGTCCTCTTACCGATGGTAACGAGTCCGATAGTAAAGGAGAAACTCAAGGAATTGATAAAACTCGCCAACCAACTCTCGTTGGCCTAACGTCGGATTATGATCTCAAACTATTTCTGGAAGCTCAGGCAGCTGCTAGTGAAAAAATTGTGAGTTTTCAATACATTTATTGCATTGATCTTGAGTTACAATGCAAAATACTCACTAACTTATTTTATTTGTAGGAAAAGGATCTGAAGGAATTAGAGTTTGAAGGAGAAGGTAGAAATGGTGGTATAGGCACGCGGTGCGTGGAAATGGGCAAGTGGGAAATGGAAGTCTGGTACCAGAGCCCTTATCCCGAAGAGTATAGTCGAGCGCCAAAGCTTTATTTATGTGAATTTTGTCTAAGGTATGCCAAAAGTAGACAAGTATTGAGGAGGCATAGGGAAAAGTGCCTTTGGAGGCATCCTCCTGGTCATGAGGTTTATAGGTAATTCTTTTAAATTACTTGTTATTATAATTTAAGCAGTATTATAAACAAATTTTAATTATATATTTTGTATTATTGTTTGCAGAAAAGAGAAAATAGGCGTATGGGAAGTCGACGGTAGAAGGTATAAGCAGTACTGCCAAAATCTTTGCCTTTTAGCTAAATTCTTCTTGGATCATAAGACTCTCTACTACGATGTAGAGCCTTTCCTCTTCTATGTAATGACAATCAATGATTCCGAGGGCTGTCATACGGTGGGATATTTTAGCAAGGTAAGTTCCTTTCTTTTTTTTTTCTTTTTTATTTGTTTTATTGAATATAATTGTGTCATATTTCTAACCAATTTTTAATTTGAAGAAATGCTATTTCTCTGCTCATCCAAATTATTACTACTATAAAATAAAACTTAACCGCCATTTCGGTGTAAACAAATACAATTTATTATTATTTCATAAATAGCGTCATACTTAAATAAAAATTCATACTTAAATGGAAACTATTTATAAACATGAATAATCTACAATTTGTTAATTTGAATTCATTTTCAGTTCAACATTAAATTCTTCATTAAATGTGTTCCTTAAAATATAAAAGAAATATAAATAAAAAAAAAAAAAACGACCGATGGGTTCGCTGAAAATTTTGAATGCAGCATCGCGCTCACACGCTCCACTAAAATGCATCCAGCTTTAATAAAGTATTTGGAAGGCTCCTCGTGCAAGCCTAAATTTAACCAACGAAAGCAGGCTATCTCGACCTCATCCTTCCGCTCGTGAGCGTTGCATTTCCCGTCGTTCAGACTCTCCCCGGCGAGGCGAACGCGGCGACGACGCGATAAGCCTTGTCTCGCGCATAAGGGGGTAGCATCCATCCTACTCCGACGTATGTGCATACATACTGCGGCTCCGGTGGTACCGATTCCAATCGATGCAACGCCGGATGTAACGCGAATTTTCACTGTATATTTTTTCTAACGTTTTAATACATACTAATAGAGGGTTGTATACGATGCGAAACGTTTCTTTCATTTCTCAACGTTTTTGGAGGATGATTTTTTTTTTATTATAAAACATAAAACATATTTTCCATAGAACCATCATAAATTAATTATATAGTATTTTGTATTCTACACTGAGAGAAATGTGTTAGTAAAAATTACAAGTCGTTTAGTAAAAATTACTGAACTGTTTGGGAAAATTGTCACAGATTGACATTACGAGAGAAATTACTGAACTTTTCAGTAAAATTTAATAAAGATAGTATTGTAATTTTTACTATATTTATTGCAAGTTTTACCGAAAAGTTTAGTACTTTCTCTCGAAATGTCAGTCTGTGACAACTTTCCAAAACAGTTCCGTAATTTTTATTAAACCACTTGCAATTTTTACTAAAACATTTCTCTCAGTGTAGTAAAGCTGAAAAACAAAAATTTTAAAACATCTTGTCATCTCATTTTATAATAATCCTTTTAAAACGATTTCTCTCATAGAAAAAATTCGTACCTATTACTAAAAAAAAAATGTATTTAAAACGTTTAATGTGTATTCATAAATTAAGAGATTGAAAAAAAAGTGTGGGTCTCGGGACCCCCGACAGAAGTGATAAGTTCAGTATTTTAAATTAAACGTATTTTATGTAGAACTCATAGCCTTCTTTCTTTTATAAATTTTCTTTTATAAAACATTTTATAAATTTCAATTGAGTGTTTTTGGATCATTTTATGATGTTTTTAGAAAATGTCTACGAATATTGG
>JAWWEN010000038.1:5261146-5299087 GCA_035582955.1 Sycophila texana
ATCATTTTATGATGTTTTTAGAAAATGTCTACGAATATTGGAAATGACCGAAAAATCAATATTGGTTTAATATTAGTACAATATTGGTAATTCGGTCATTTCCAATATTCGTAGACATTTTTCTAAAAACATCATAAAATGATCCAAAAACACTTAATTGACATTTATAAAAGGTTTTTACTCAATTGAAATTTATGAGTAAGAGAGAGAGAGAGAGAGAGAGAGAGCATAACCGACGGAAGACAAAGAGGCCTTTTCATACTTTTGGAGACTGAAATTCCTGAGCATTAGGTGCCCCTTAAGAAGTTATCACTTCAAGAAAACTAAATTAAGAAATAGAAGAAACATCGTGCAGCGATCCAACATCAAAACCGCGTCAGTCACTTCTTAAGTTCGAAGCCCCGGCACTCGCTGGATAAATAAATCGCTCGGAAGCCTTTTCTCAAATGTAATTACGCCCCATAGAATCGGCCACTCGGGCCCGCCGTCCGCGTATATCGCACCGAGCGTCGCGGCGGCGGCAACCCCTCGATGAATGGCATTAATGCCGTCGTTTAGTCCATTACAAGAGCGAGCAGCGTGTGCGCGCGCTGCTGCTGCAGCCGCCGCCTTTTTGCCGCGAGCGACGTGCCGCAATTCCAGAGCCGTCCCCGACACCCGCGGACGGCGGCCGATATGCGGGCAAAAAGGACCGGGGGGGCCTCTGACGGCGTCGCAATTGCGATTCGCCGATTTTTACGCGGGCGGCTACCAACTCTTCATTAACATTCCCCGGCTTTTTCGAGGCGACACGCCAGCGAAACGCTTCGCCGTGCGCTTTCCTCGTGCGCGCAGTGACGAGATTTTCCGTAATAATGCCGCCGGGACGGCGCGCGATTAGCATGACGGAGAATTTAGGTTGGAGATTCTCGAGTGATTTCTTTTGATTCGGAAGATTACGTGGCGAATTTCACGGGAATAATCAATTCGATTTAGGTACTTATGCGGCCATAGGAGAAATGTGGGTGGAGAGAATTTTTTTTTGAGAAAATTGCGGTAAATATTTGGGTGAACGTTTGTCTCATTGAAATTTTTATGAGGAATTATTGTAATTTATCAAATTATTTTATGCAGTAAATCACTTTTAGAAGGCGTCTAAAAATCTGTGCCCAATTCACTTTCTCGTAATTTTGAAGGGAAATTTTTTTAAATGTAAAAATAAATGTTTTTAATCATAATTAGCAAGAAAGTATCGATGGGTTTGTTTAAAGAGGTACTTGAGTACACTGCGCGTAATTAACTTGTTTACCATTTTAGATAAAATATTTCATTAACTCTCCACGCTGTGTGCATTTTATCTGCGCGTAAATTTAAATTTAAAGCAAATATTTGTTTCAGCAATATAATGGTCAAAAGAAATGAACGATACTACACTGTTACGCTCCGCTTAAAAAGCAGTTACAATTTAAAGCAGCTTTTAAACTCCGCGAACTGTCTATCGACAATTGATCGTGGAAATAGTCCATTATTAATGTGACTAAATGAATTTCGCTTGAACTGGCAAGTGAAAATTGTCCCTTTTCAAAGGTCGCTGCGAGTCTTTACTTATTTAAACGAAAAGTGGAGTTAAGTCCTCTTACCGGGAAGCCACATTTCGATGACGCGTAAATTTAAAGGTGCGAATCGATTGTCGAATTAACGTAAAATTAAATTGCAAAGTTTAATATTCATCGTTAAACGTCACATTTTAAATTTAATGGCGGCGAGGAGAATTAACTTGCGCGTCGGCGAATTGCGTCATGCGGACTAACGTCACTATATGGCTTGGATGAGATTCCTTTTAAAAATTTAAATTCGTTAATTTCTATTTATAGACACTAAATGAGAGATAAAAGTCATGAGACTGCTTTTTGCCGGCAAGAAATCCTTTTACCGACGATCGTTGATTCTTGCCTCTTTTATTGCAAATGCTTATTATTATATTACTTTTGTAAATTTGAGGGAATATGCTACATGGAAAATACCGTTAAAAGTTGCATGAAGTTAATAAAGATTTTAAAGCGCATTGAAACATTATGGTATAGGATAATTATTCATAAGTTGATAAACTGGTTTTTCCATATTATTATGCACAAACGCGGGGTATAAATTTTCTTCGAATCTTTTTTTTCTCGAAGGTATATAGCCAATATTTATAAGTCTTAAATTAACATTTTCCACAGAAATAATGTTGCCGCGAATGAAGTATTACACATTCCTGTCTGAATTGAATCAATATTAATGCTTCCATGCATCCATTTCTCCATATATAACGTTGACAGAAGCAATGTATATCGAGTTTATGAATCGAGCGAAATAGTAAGTCCATGATAGTAGACTTTATGTAAATTAAATTTTAAGTTCATTTGAATCGTAACCTACTGTTATATTTTAAATTACCTGTATTTAATAAACTACCATAAATATTAATGAAAAACTACTCATACATTTGAAGAGCACGCGAAAGTACAAATAAATTATTTATCGACTAAATGCGGACTGTACACATAGTTTATAATTAATAAATGGCTAATTTAAGAAATACGAACGGGTATAATACAAACAAAATGTAAAAAAAAAAGTCATTTAAAAAAATTACCCTCTCAGAAAGCTCATAGCCCATGATCCTTGAAATCGAAACGATGAAATCACGATAAAATCTCAAACCCCACTCAATTCTCCGCGAATTCTTTCGCACCTTTGAAAAGAAAGCCCCGTATCCACATAAAACCACAACCCACCCAGTCACACACCGCTCCCTAAATATGCAGCCTCTCGAAGACAAAACCCCCGTACGCCACATAAAAAAAAAAACAGAAAAATCCACCCCCGTCAGTCATCGTAAAAAAAAAGTCGCAAAGAATCTATCGAAAACGGAAAATAGGGACTAGGATCCACCGGCGGAATAAAGGTAAAATCCGACGTCGGTGTGCCCGGGCGGCTCCTCGTCGGGGTCGGCTGTGCAGGCTGCGCTTCCTGCGGCATTGTCGAGTCAAAATCTTTATCGACGTTCAACGACCCCGACCCTGGCTAGACGCTCCGGCGCTCGGGGGTGTCGGCGGCGGCGGCAGGATACGCAGCGCGCCGGTGGTGGTGGTGGTGGTGGTAGCGTACGCTGCGCCAGGAGGATTGGCCTTCCTCCCTCCCGAAAGAGGAGGGAGAGGAGCGCGAGCCCCGGGGTCGCCGACTTACGGCGGGGTAGCGCGAGCGCGCCGAGCGGGAGGAGAGGGCGTCGGCTCTGTCCCTCTCTCTCGCTCGCCCGGCGCCCCCGTCGGGGGTCGACGAACTTTCCGCGGCGCACTGCGACGTACGCGAACGCGCCCCCGAGCCCGCGCCGTCTCGTTATTATTTCCCACCAGCCTGGCGGCCCACCCCCGCGCGGCTTTAGCAGGTGCGAGGTGGCCCGCTGAAAAATGAGATTTGCCGGCGAATTTTCTCGCGGCTACCCTGTACGTGTGTCTATACTCCCTATATTCCTTCCGGTGAAATTCGATGATTTTACCAGTAAACATTCACTGATTTATCAGTGACGATCGGGGCATTTCCAGGAAATGACCTGATCCTCACCGATTAATCAGTAAATTTCACTATGGATGTATTTTTATAAGAGTACGTACATTATGTATTTTTATAAGAGTACGTACGTATCTCGGCGTGGAGTAGTGTTTGCTGCAACCCCTTCCTGCTTCGTGTACGCTTTTTCCGAAACTGAACTTGATGGGTGCTGCATTTTTGAGATTCGCCGTTCCGACGCGGGGGTGGATTGCGCTTTGAGCTTCTGCCAAGTTTGCTTCCGATGCCATTTGGTGATTAAACTCGTTAAAATAATATTGTACTTCGTCTGTCAGCCTTGAGCTTGTATTCTCGACGAATGCTTATAGGTTTTCATAATAATGATATTGTTTATTGTGAATCTGATATATTGTAAAATACACAAATATAGTGTTTTCTTAATACTCTGCTGCAAATACGCTGGTGGAATTTCTGCTCATAATTAAAAATACAATTTGATTGAATAATTAATAAATTTGGTCGAATGAAGTCGATATTCAAAAGACTTTGAAATTAATTTATTAATTTAGTATTTCAATGGGGAATGATCAAACAGCGTTTTGTTTTTGCAACCAAATTAATTAAAATCACGAAGAGTGAAAATTTTCTTAATTAATTATACTTGAAGCGCAGTAATGCAAAACTTTGTTTTTTTTTTTTAGAAATTATAAATAAATAAGTGAAAAACCTTGTGAAGTACACAGCACTTTTCAAAATCAATTCGATCCAAATTTTGCAATAAATTTATTTTAAAATAAATGGAAAAGAAAATTAAAACAGTTCGCTCTTTTAAAAGTGCACTTTTAAAAGGAACTTATCTCACTAAACTGACCTTAAAATTTTCAATTGCTTCATTTCACGCTAAATTAAATGAAAAACTAACTTTCGACCCGGATTGTATCAGGACAATCACCTTAAATCGAGGCTTCCCCGCCACCCCCGACCCAGCCTCTTCCTCTCTCCCTTGCCCTCTCTTTCTCGCTCTCCTCTTTCCATCTATCACTCCAACGGCCGCATGAATCCCTCTCTCTCTCTCTTTCGAGCTTTTCCTCCCCGCCCGAGGTTCCGGCTCGTTTTTTCCTCGCCTATATACACACCAGGAACCCGGCAGCAGCCGCGCGCGGGCCTGGCTGCATTCTCCCTCCCCCTCCGTCCCTCGGCGAGCGAGACGGAATTACTCGTCGGCGCGTCCCTGAAAACTTGAGGTCGGGATGCCTCCGGGTCTGCGAAGGATCCCGGGGGATGCCGAGGCGGCTGCTCCCCTCCCCGGGCGGGCGCGCGCCTACGCCCTCCCCTCGTCTACTGCACCCCCGGCCCCGACGTCTCCGCGAAGGCCTCCTAACTTGCCGCGGCGGAGGGACCCGCGCCGAGAGAGAGAGAGCCTGTCGGCCGGGGAAAGAGGAGTGACGTGAATTTTCCCGGCTCTTCCTCAGTTTCCTCCCCGCCGCTTGCTTTCTTCTTTTTCCGGAATTCGAAATGACTCTTTCACTTTGAAGACTGACGAGGACGGGGCCCGGGCGAAAGAGAGACGAGTTGATAATTCCTCGCGCCGCGAGAGAAAGGAAGGAGCAGCGACGCTGAGCTAATATTCCTGCTCTTATGGAAGTAGCGGATAATTTGTTTTTTCGCCCCTTCCGCGTCCCTTTTTCGCTGCGACGCGCCTCACCGGAGGGTCGCTCTTTCTCTCTTTTTCTCTCTCCCGGCGGAGTCGAGCGTAATGTAACGCTCGGGATTCATTAAATTCGCGGTCAAGCGTCGGATTAAGTTGTTCACTTTTTTTTATTCTCTCTCTCTCTCTCTCTCTTTGGTTCTTTTTATCCGATGCTGAAGTGCGAGTAAAAGAGAGACCGAATTTTTGGGAAATTACCTGCCGTTTTAATGATATTTCGGTATCTGGGCAATCGTGTTATTTTTACGGGAGCTTATGTGTACCTCGCGAGCATATACTTGACCTTGCACTAATTAATTAAACATTTCGGAGCAGCGTTTGCTCTTTGTAATTTCGTTGAAATGGCTATAATATAATGTAGCCAGCGAAAGTAAATGTCGATACAATGAACGAACGAGATTAATAAATTCAATGATGTCGCATTTTTGAATGGACCTGATTTTTCTCTCAACCCATTTACGTTTTTATATACGAGTTGATTTACATTTCCACCGCGGTCATTGTAAATATTTAAAGTCTTTTTTTTTAGAAAATACATGTATAAGTATATTTTTCGATATAACAAGCCGATACTTCGACTAAAAGTTCTGCACGTCAATATCAATTTTATTTTCGCATATATATTTCCCGATATTGGAGTATCTACTGATAATAATACCTGGCATATGCATGCAAATGTACATCGCAATGTAAAATTTCTTTTTCACGGAAAATCACGAAATACAAAATTACTAAAAAAAAATACATCTCGCCTAACAGCCTTTCGGTCGAGCGTAATAAAATATTTTAACGCCTCATTTATTCAAAAAAAAAAAAAAAAAAAAAGAGTGAAACTAATAAAAACAAGTACGACTATCAGAGTCGAAATAAATCCCAGATGATAAGATACTCGAAACTTCCGACCGCAGAGAGTCGGTATCGACGCCCTCGGTTATCCGGCGTCTCGAGCACCTCACGCGGGAGAGGGTGAGCCTCCCAGTCCCAGGGCGGAAGATTTTATTTGGCGGGGTACAAAAGCTGGAGCACCGACGCGAAGAAGGGAGGCCGCGAAATGGGATTGAGCGATCGCCGATGAGGCGGCATCCGGGAAATGTCCGCTGGCCAGCGTGTACGGCCACGCGAACGACGAGGCATCAACGGACGATTCTGCTCGCGCGCGCTCGGCGCAGGAAACGTATATATGCGATCGGAATGCGTTTGTGCCCCTTCTTCTTTTTCTAGACTCGTTGCATCGTTTTTATTAAATCATCTAACCTTTTATTACTGCAATATTTTGTTTTAGTTTCCGTAAGTAGTTTTGCTAAATCTAGTAATCATTTTTTTTACTTGATTTTTGTTTATTTATAATTTAATATTTTCTTTTGATTAAATTATCCAACGTTTTATTGCTGTAATGTTTCGTCTCATTCCCTGTAAGTACACTGACACAAATTTGGTAATTTTAAGTAAATATTTTCTGCAATAGTACTTGTTAAATATTTCTTTGAATCAAATAAACATTTCTTTAAAACTAAATGAATTTATTTGTTTCTAAATAAATTTAGTAGTTTCAAAAATATAATTACTTGAGTCAAAGAAATATTTGACAAGTACTATTGAAGTAAATATTTACTTAAAATTACCAAATTTTTCTGTCAGTGTAGTTTTGTTTAATCTAGTGATAATTCTTTTACTTGATTATCGGTTACTTGATTTTTGTAAATGAGTATTTAATCAGCTACAATGAAATTGTCAAATTGAAAGGGTAATTTCAATGTAATTTAATGCAAAAATTAATCATCATCGACGCAGCTCATTTTTGTTCCATATAGAAATTAATATTTTATTATTTCAATGGGTACATCATGAGCTCTTAATATTCCAACTTATAAATGTACCCTAGAGGAACAATGCTCCATATGTTTTCCAAAAACACATCGATACAGTTTCTTTTATTCCCTCAAATAAACTACTTACTAAATTGAACGACCCCAGGTCCATAATCATAAATATAAAATATTTCAATTCAATTCAATCGTCTGTTCCCCTTTCTCAGCCCTCCTCTCACGGTCATCTCTTACGTATAACCACCAGTATTCTACACCTTTATCGACGAAAAATGGAGTACCGCCGCTTTTGCGGCTTTTCCCCCGCGCCTCCCGACAAATGAGTTCGGTGTCATCGTTTCTTGCTGCATGCACACGCGCACACACCCTCACACGTTCGCTCGGTATCGGGTTTCCCGGCAACGTGGCTTTCTCCCGACCGAGAAATCACGAACGCCTCTACGTGCACACCACAGCGGCGGGCCACGCTCTCGGCGACGAGGTGCTAAAAGGCCGATTTATTCGTTCCACCCGACAAAAGCCGAGAGGGCGAGCGAAAATCAGGGTGTCTCCCCGGCCGCCGGTAAATTAATCAGAGCCACCCGCCAAATTACAAAGCAGTCGACCTCCCTCCCTCTCTCACTCTCTCGACTCTACTCTCCACTCGATCCCTGGGCAAACAAAGGAGGAAACCGCAAGACGCGCGAGGAAAAAGGCGGAGGCCGGCGGTTACCATGGGAAAATTCAAACGCGCTTGGACCGCGCGCGCAGCCCCGCTCTCGAGAGGGAGATCGATCGCCGCTTGGCCTTCGCCGAGGTGCACGCACCACACTGTGACGCGACGCGTGTGTGCGCCTGCGTCTCCGGGCGCGCGCGGGGTCGAGGACCGTGAAAATCGCCGAAGGACTACGCGCGGCCGGGCTGCCGGTCGGTCTCCGCTGCGTTGTTATATACACCCCGCGCCTCGCGGACTCGGGTGACTCGGCGGTATAGCCTTGACTGTGGGGGGGGGGGGGGAGGGTACGGTGAGCAAGGTGTCGCGGAGAGATTGACGCCACGCCCGGTATATTTTTTTGCGGGAGCCGCCGTGATCGACGAGCGATTCTGCAGATTATGGGCGCATTTTTATGTACGCGGGGTGTTGCGCGTGAAAAAATGCGGTGTAGGTGTGTATATATATACAACGCTCGTTTTATCGGTTCATCGAAATGATTCAAGTCGAATTTATTGTTTTATTGTTCGGGGGGAAAGGCGTGTGCCCTGCAGGTTTATCAGATTAATATCTCGTTCGTTCTTCTATTGCACTTGTTTATTATGTGTGGGTGCGAATTAATTAAGAAAAAAATATACAAGCTGTTAACGTACATTAGAGACAGTAAATTAGCGTAATTGGAGTGCGAAGTCGTCTAAGGGGTGAAAAGGCAACAATTAGCGGCGACTTATAACAATTACATTGTGATATTCTCGAGAGGTCTTTAAAGTAAAGCTGTGTACAATTTTTCATGCTTAATCATACCCTAACGATCAAATTTATTTTCATATCCACTTTAATCGGGGGGGATGAAGAGCTGCTCTTGTAAGTGGTGGAAACATGAGTTACTACTATCTCGCGATCTCGACACGATAATCTGTTTCCGCGTTGTAAACGTTGTAATTATGTAAAGATTAAATTACCCTGGCGCACGATAACGACGACAAGTAAATGAAAAAAAAAAAAATTAGCTTTTTTTAATTCGGAATTTGACAACAATCAATTTCATTTCATATGCATGGGTCTTGTTGGAAGTGATCTATTTATTATTAAAACAACATTTAATGGCTATTTCACGAAATGACCCCTTATGGGTGGATAGTAAATTCTCTTGCTCCATTAATGTTTTTCACTCGATTAGTCAAAAAATTCAAAAGTGATCGAGCGACTCATCCTTACGACTGTAGCACTTCGCTACCTATACAGTCTACACAGAGTCATTTTTTATTTCGCGGCATTCAGAAATTACCGACTGAACGACGACAAATACTGAAAAATAAAAGCCCAACTCGATGAACTGCAGACTAAATTATCATATTGTAAAATCACTCGAACATTCCGCTCAGCGATCGCACTTTTTTCCCCCTCGTCTAGGTCCTGAGAGCCCGCCTCCTGCACGCAAGTCGCGGCGAGGGGAGAAGACAGTCTACCCACTCGCCCCTACCCTTGACCTCGCGCTCGTCTCGCATTAAATCAAGCGCGACTTCATTCGCCGACAAAAGGGGGCCGTGTCGGCGAATTTTTCGCGGCGGCGAAATTAGAGGCCTTATACGTACAAACACACGTGCGCGCAAGCCGAAAGAGCAGGACTCCACCCGCGATGAATAAGGAACGAGGGTAGGAGTCTGCCGTCGTCGTTGCTGCCGCCAGGATAAGACGGCGAAAAAAAAATAAGAGCCGTTCAGAGCGACGAAGGGAGAATGAGGCGAAAAAAGGCTCCGCGTGGGTGGGGTGTGCGCGCCGAGAGGGGCAAGGACCGGGGCTAGCGGAGCGCGAGAGTCTGAAGACGAGGTGGAGCGAAGGGGGCGTCGACCGCGCCCGGGTTGGGCCGACGGGATTTTCCTTAAAAAGCCTCGAAGAAGTTATGTCGTCTAGGGAATGAACCTGTATAGGTGCTCCGGCCCTCCTCCCGAGCCTTATAGTTGTCGATCTGGAGGAGCCGTCGCTCGGGGTCACGGGCAATTCAATTGCAGCGCGCTAATTATCGCGACGAGCTCGGAGAGGGGGAGGGGGCAAAAGTGTGACTGGGAGGTGGGGTAGCGAACGGACGGGTATAACGCTAGAGTGAGGCGAAAAAAAAAGAGCGAAAGCGACGCGGTGGAATATCATTAGCGGCGGGGAAGGTATAGAATAAGGATAAAGGAATCGCATATGGAATTAGATTGCGAATTGGTGGCGTATGAAGTGCAGAGGAAAAAAACAAAGGGAATTTAATTGGTTCGGGAGGAAGACCTAATTTTTTTCGTTCTACATCCAAAGTATCCGTTTTTTTTCCGTTCGATATGATTCCCTACAGTTACGAAATCTGCTCACTTCACGATCAGAATTATAGGAAAATAAATTTAATATATTACAACTCGATAGTTTTCGTCAATAACGTATATATACGATTTAACGTTAAAATTTTTCAAATCAGTGTCGCACAAACTATGAAACGAAGAATAAAAAAGAAAGTTAGACAACGTCCAAAAGTTTGTAAGTAACTCATCGGCATGGAAAAAATCGAGTATATACAACTTTCCTCCGGTGAAAGGTCATAAAGGCTAGAATGCAGCTGAAAGTTCAGTTGAACGGGGCGATTTAACCAGCTTTCACTGTCAAATTAAATATTAAACAATAAACTGCGTAATCGCGCTCCGTAAGGGCGAAAGTAAAAGCCCAGGGGAAGGAGGGGCGGTGCGCCGGAAGCGCGAGCCGCGAGAGCGAGAGGTCGAGCGTCGAAAAGGGGTGAGATAAAGAGAGCGAGATGCAGGCGGCCGCGGCGGGGAAGGTGGCACCGGGGGGGTTGAATGGGGGGAGAGAGGCGGAGAGATGACGTATAGAGCGAGCGCGGAGGTCGTCGATACTACGCGGAGGTTGGGGTAGGCTCTCGCCAACTCTGTCTCCCTCCGACTCGCCCGGTCTCCCTCTATACCATCTCGCTCGCTCGACCCCCGTGCGAAATACACCCCCCCGCCCGGTCGGCGCGGCGCTCCGAGGTCTTTTGCCTCGGCTCCGGCCGATCGATGCCAGACAGTCCTGTTCGCACGACCGAATCCCGCCGAATGCGCACCCTTTTGCCTCGCGTGTGTGTATCTATATATATTCGCGCTGGAGAGAACCAGGGGGTGGGGAGGGTATAGCACGTCCGCGCGCAACCTTCCTCTTCTCTCCCTTTTCTTTTTTTCTTCCCTTTTTTTTTCGTCGGCGTCGCCGCTACACTTTTTTGTTGGTCGCGCGCCCCTGCGCGAATAGGGTTTTCCGCGCGCGAGAGGGGCCCAATCGCGCGGACGGGCATCGACGCGTTTCGTATAAATATGCAAGAGCCGAGGGCGGGGAGAGGAGGTGGCCGAATGGAGCCGCGACGCGACGAAATTGCGAGCGAGCGTAATCGCCGCGAGGAGCGTAATTACCGATGGTTCGCGCGCTTTTCACGTCGAGGGAGAGAAAACGCCGCGCGCTCGTCTAATTGGATTGCGTTTGTCTCGCGGCGCCTCGGTCTGTCCCTCTCCCGTGCTCGCGCGTGCGGAGGCTCGTTAAGAATCTCTTCTGCAGCGGCGCGCGCTATTCTTTTCGCGACTTCGGGAGATAGAGCATGGGCGCGCCTAATGGCTCGCCGTTATTAGCTGCGATTAATTTTTGGAGGACGTGGCGAATTAACAAGGGAACTTCTCATGGTTAAAAAACAATTAACCGCGCGCACGACGTGGCGGATGTTACTTTGTGCGGCTTTGTATGTGCGCAAGGGTTTTGAGATTTATGATTTATACTCGAGTGAAGTATTAAATTGCAATTTAATAAATTGAAAATTTGTTAAAAATTTTCAAAAGTTGTTAATTAAGAAAATGAATATTCTTAAGAATCATCGTTAATAGTGTCACCGGTTAAAATTTATTTCGTGGGAAATCATGGGTACTTAGGAAATTAACTCTTTTTTTTCAATTGTTGAGCTTTTAACAATTATTCTACAAAGATCAAGTTTTATCCGCAAAGGAAAAGGTTTACAAGACCTCGAAAGTTGCCCCAAGAGAGTTTCGTAACCGTGCAGTACCTACGGCAAAAAAGGCGATCGACCCCCGCAAGAACTCCTCTTCAGTTTTTTCTTTTTCGTGTTAAAGAACATTTCTCTTATCATTTTATTTTTCTATATTTTTTTTTTTATTTCCAACAAATACAAATTTTTTATTACTCATTTTTAATTTATTAGCAAATTCCATTTCTATAACTTCGTGAGGTCATAATTTTAAGGAATCGATTTTAGATAAAAGGACAATTTTATTAACATACCCACGTTCTGTAAGAAAAAGCAAAACACATTTAGAAGAAAGGGACTGGGGGTACAAAGGGACGTTTCAATAAAATTGTTTCAGAAAACATAATTTGCTTTTCATGCTAATTTATTAAATTTGAATTGCGTAGTACATCTAAAAAAGCATTTTTCTTTTGAAATCCATGGCAATAAAAAAATATGCAATAAAAATATGTTTTTAATTAAATAGCCAAAAATAATTACTTTAATAACTTAAAAAAAATTTACTCAAATCATACCCCTCTGTCTCTTAATACTCCTCAAGTACTGCAGCAGTTTGAACTACCAATAAATACACCACGTCCCTGTAAAAAAAAAAGAAATAAATTAAAAAAACAATTCATAAAGCTAAAAGAAAAAAAGAAAGCGATATATCCAGCGCGTCAAATTCCCAACCAGCCAGAGCAGCTCGCCTCCAAATCCAACAACGGGAAAGCCAGTCGCGCTTCGACAGTTTCGCGAAGGTCGCGTCCGCGCCTCCAGTCTGCCGTTAGTACCGTAACACCCGGCGAGTCTGGCATACCTCGGCGAGCGCGCCGATCGATCGCCGATTCGCGGAAGCCGCCGCAGCGTGGGTGTGCAGCGTTGCCGCGGCTTCCCGGAAGTTGGCCCTGCACCCCCCCGTGCACTGCCCTGCACCCTACTCCCGCTGCGAACCCCCCCGCGATAATAACAGCGTGTCCGCGGGTGTGCGCGATCTCGCGCCTCGATTGCGCCCGGTGCAATTTCGCGCCGGCTGCACGCGCTCCCGACGCCTTTTTCAAACGCGCGCCTTGGCCCGTGCACCGGGGGGCTATATCGGGACATCCGCGGACCGGGATATCGCGCGTCTCCGGGGCCGTTATTGCACCGGAGAATAAACGGCGGAGCGCGCGGAGATTGTGCGGTAATAGCGGGAACATTCGCGGGTCTGCGCGTTGGGAGCTTTTATTTTTTTGACGTGCGAGTGGAAATTGCTTTGGTACACTTTAGGAAGGGTCTTGGTTTTCTGGGAAGCTTAGGAAGGCGGGCGCAGTTTATTTGAAACGTTTTTTTTAAAAGGGAAGTGAGATTCGTGAGTGCTAATAATAGCCGAGGCAGAAATTGTTTTTTTTTTAATTTATTTAATGTTAAATTGATGAAGAAATAAATATTCTTTTTAGGATAGAATAGAATAGTCGTTTACTGAAAATTGCATGGTTATTTGCAAATTTAAAAAATTTGTTCCATTTTTATTCGATCATTTTAAATTTGCCATGTATTAATTTTTAATATTCTATTGAATTGAGCATCTTATGAAACTTACCTTTCTTTTATAGCGTAGACGATTTTATTTTAATAAATTTTGTAAAGGGTGCTATGAATATACACTTTTATAGTTATTGAACGATCTGATAATTTTGGGTTCGGTATATAAAGTATTATTACAATCGATATTAATTTATTATTTTTACAGTGAAATTATAAGAATAACCTCGAAGCGACTGATAAATCGATTATTTGCCCTCCACCCTAACATTTCAGATTCTCCGGGTCCCCTTTCATTTCACCCAGGCCAGTGCTTACGACAGTCGCCGAGAAAACAAATCAAGGTATTCTCGTATCCTCAATATCCCGCGAATATTTGCAACCTCAGATCTCTGCAATGTCGCCCGAAGAATAGCAATTGTGTCGGCCAAATCATTGCACAATCCATTTTCCCGATAAAGATATTTCGCTCTTGTCACCTAAGAATCCCTCGCTACATTAATAAAACGTTGCGCAACACTTAATTGCGATGTACCCGCTATGGAAATCCTTTCTGCTTTAATAAAATAGCGTTCGAGTCATTCACGAGGCTCATTAAAATCTCATCGTTCAATATAACTTTCTGCTCCATTAATCACGCGCGGCAAGTAGGAAATAAATAATTTCTCCAATTATTTTATTTCGCTGACGGTGTTAAATGGGATAAAATTAAATTCTCACTGCCTGCTATCGCTATCGATCCAAGCCTCACCTCGCTCGATCCATCGATTTCCAATCAATTAGGTAAACTCTAAAATTACGGACTCTCTGTGGAATTTATAACCCGATTGATGGAAAAATAACGCCACTGCCGACGCCCAGACACTGCCCCAATTCCAGGACTGAGAGCCGCCCTAACGGAACGAACCGCCTGGTCGCGAAAAAAGGCGTCCGATCGCCGGTGCAAAATCGAGAGGCGCGCGTAGGCGTCCACACCATCTTGCAGCATAGAGTCATCGTTCCCATCCCTCTCTCGCTCTCTCTCTCTCTTATCTCTCCCCTCTTCACGCGTCCTCCCGGGCGTCGTGGAATCCGGCGAGTCTCGCTCGCCTGAACTTAGCGCACACCTTGTACGCCGCGCGAGTCCGAAGGGGGGAAGGCTTTGTTCAGCATAAAGAAAGTGGCGGAGGAGGAAACTCGGTGCATCTAAATATAGAAGTGACCGTCGCACGAGCGCGAGGTGCCTATGCAGCCGGCCGGCCTTTAAGCGGCCTGCACAACGCCGGAGACTCTTTCTCTCTCTTTCTCTCTCTCTCTCTATGCTGTGCGGCCGACCAGGCGAGGTCAACGATAAAAGAGCCTCAATCGACGCGACGCTGCGCCGACACGTGCATCGGAGAAGCCGAGCACTCCTTTTTTCTCCTTCTTTCTCCATGCTATACTCGTTGCTCTTCTCCTTTTTTTTTCTCCCTCTTTCTCGCAGAGAAGATGCGCGATCGCGGGCGTTTCGTATACATACGTTTCGTATGTCTAGAAAGCTCTTTTCGCGCGTGCGCTTTTTCTTCGCGCTTTCCTTTGGCCGCGCTCGCCAAGTTTTTATATCGTCTCCGAAGTTTGGCTTTTGATGCTATAGAGCGAAAATTTTGAGCGCGTGCAAGCATCGACTGGTGCAGTTTGTGCTGAGTTTATCGTCGTTTATTTTATTTCATTTTTTTTTTACTCGACTTTTTGGGAGAATTGATAACCTTCTTTTTCTTTTTTCGTCGCCGGCTTTCAAAGGTCGATTATCGAGTTTGGAAACGTTATAACGAACAACGTTACTGGAAATCACTTTTAAATGAATTTTTTTAATCTTTTTTAAATATTCCTAAATATTTGAGTGTTTAAAAATAATAGTATTTAATTAATTACTACCAAAAAATGATCGCACGCTGATGTACCAATTATTAATCACTGGTTTCTTTGTTAACGAGGAAAAGTAAAAAGTTAAAAAATTAATCAATTTAAAAAAAAAAAAAGGAAATTAAGTCGACTTAAGTTCGATTGGCTCAGTTTTCACGCGAATCGAGTGTCTGTCCACTTCGCTTAACGCGCGCAAATCCAGTGAAAACGATAAGATGCAATTTTATTATAATCTCGATTAAAAAGGAATTATTCAATTAAAATAAAAAATAAACATTTTCAAATGCGATCGTACACACACAAACACACAAACACACACACACACAAGCCGATCAATTTTAGCGCTCGTCTGGCTTTCGCGCGGTCGCCAAAGCGACAATGGCTCGGCCTATTCCGCTTGCTAATTCGAGTTGCGGCCGGCTCGGCTCCTCTCGTCGGTCTCGAGCCGGGCGTAATTTCATTCGAGCGGACACAAGTCGCAACAACGCCGAATCGAATCGCCGCGCCGAAAATCGCCTCTTTTCGCCCCCTTCCCTGCCCCTTGCCCCTCTCAATCCCGGCTGTCGTCGCGCGCGCTCCAATCTCGCGAGCACGTCACTGGGGAAATCCGCCGGGGACGCCGCGTCAGTTACTCGGTTTCGAGAGCATAACGGACTCGCATTTTTTTTTCGCGCGTTTCATTTGTATTCGCGACGGGATTCTTTTCTCTCGAGCGCGATCCTCCTCTCTCGGTCCAGATGCTGTTCAGGCGATAATATTTTTTTATCTCCGGCGATTGTTCCGGGGAATTTGCTGCTTTTCGTAGGAGTTTTTTTTTATCAATGTGGATTGGGACTGTTCGACTGGTCAAATTAGTGGAGATAGTATGTCGTTGGGAGAAATGGCCACGCGTATGTCTCGGTTGAGCGTAAACGTAATAGTCCTTTTTACGTCGGTGGATTTTTATTGGAGTAATTCCATTTGGGTTTGATTGAAGGTGTATTTTCTTGGAGAGATTGCATCTATCTGCTATTCGATTAAATCTTCAAATTATATTATAAGCGTACGTCAGTGGAGTAATTTTAAACTTTTTAATGAAAGCTTTTTTTTGCACAGTTAGAGGCTCTGACGTTCGTAAGTTGAGGATTTCAAAAGAAATGATACACCGGCAGGAAAGAATTTCTTTCATTAACTACTCCTTTGAAAGATTTAAAACAGAGTAGATTCAATTATTTACGAATAGACAGCGTCATGTTTCGTAATAATAACTATAGTAATTTAGCTCTGACGTGACAGCACTGCTTTAATTAACTATTAATTGACTAACACATGAAGTACAAAAATAAAGAATTGTGACTTAAAGCCATTAACGTCAGTCTTTCTACTAAAATAAAAGTAGCCCTGGTATAGAAATAAAAAAAATGTCCATTAAAATGATAAATAACTAGAAATACATGTATTGCTATGTATTTTTTATAATTCATATATAATTATAGTGACTTTATCACGTAGTAATAAACTATAAACTGTACATTATATAGGCTCAGAGTGACTTGCTACTTAATTTAAGTCTCGCTTAACTATGAAAAACTAAATTCGATAAGATTTTAAATTGTCTCAGAAACGCGCATTCGAAAGATAATTAATTAATTTATTAACTCCGCTCTCCTCTCGCGCGGATTATTACTCTAAAGAGCTTTTAAGGAAAAGAGTAAATATTTCATTAATAAGCCGCGCACAATTAACAGACTCCCAAGTATACATCGCATCGCATTTTAGAATATCTCGGCTCTTCCCCTCGCCTCCATTATTTATCCAGCGTCAGAGATGATGAATACGTCGGGTCCGCCCGTCGTTTATTTTCGCGACGAGGCGCTTCGAAAACGGCACGTGTCAAAACGTGTTAATGCTCGATTAACTCTCGGCCTCGCGCGGCCCCGATCCTATCTCTCTGCGTCTCCCGCCGGCCGGACCTTTATGCGCCGACCTCAAATCCCAAAAGAAGTCATTTAAATTAAACCGACCCTAATAATCGAACGTACATCGCGCGAATCACCTGCCCTTCCACGTTGCTCGCAGCTGCATATATCTGTATCCTCGGGGCGGTACGTCATCGCCGAGTGCCGTGACGTCATGAGGACGACGGACTGGTTAATTGGATGGGTCTACGTGCGCAGCGCTCCATTTTTCATCGGTTCGGTTGTTATTCATTGCACCGGGCTGGTCCACTTTGTACAGCCGAGGTATGCCGCACCGACGAGTTTACGTAAATACTCGGCGATCGACCGGGGCTCTCGGCTTGAAGTACGTCGACCGTGTCGAATTTCTCCACGAATAGCTTTTCATTCATTAAATATTTTTGGGTGAACGTCGTTAGTTTTTCATGGGCACTTCAGAGGAAAATTGGGAATTCAGTTTTGATCCCTTACTTCTCGAGTATATATATATACACCACTTCTGGAGTTATTTATTATTTATTGGAAAGGCTGTAAGATATAACTGTAACGGACAGTAAGTGGCTCGCTCTTACAAGTGGATTAATATTTATACTATATACTAGAATTTAATTACACACTAAAGAAAGTACGATTACGTTAAGTTAAGAAAAACAGAACCCAGCCGGAAATCATTTAATTTTCTCTTATCGATGAAACGATTATTTGGATACATTTAGTCCATAACCTATTTAATGTACATTCTAGCTACGATATATTCTTTCCTGATTTTCTCAAAACATTCCCTACAATTTCTCTTACCAAATGAAAAATTATAAAAAAAAATGACAACTCGTTCTAAGAAAATATCAAATAAAAGATGAAGCGCAGACGTCATCGAAACGCATTGATTTTCGGGTCAGACGATAATCCTCGTCAAAAGAAAGTTCGCCAAGCGCGGGCAAGAGAATGAGAAAGAGAGATGCACCGCTCGTGAGGGGCATCAGGCGAATTTCGGGGGCCGCACCGCGACGTGGGAGGTATCGGCTCTGACGTAAGTCCGAGTCGTGCGACTACCGCCCATTCAAGTGCGATTTTTCTCGTCGCACCGAGTCATCATCGGGGATCGCCGCAAGAGGAACAATAAAAATTCTCACCGCACAAAAGGGGGGGTAGTATAGAATTCGCACACTACGTCGTAGAGCGACTTATAGGCTCCGCAGTCCGTGGGTATAGGTATATAGCAGCTTCGCTTTCGGTCGGATGCAAATTTGAATTTTGATTGCCTTATGCACTCCGGCGAGCTTCGACGTTCCCCGGGCATTACGATTATTGACTGATACTTTTATTGCGAATTTTAGTTTTTAGGGCGGGTCTCCCAATGCTTCTCTTTTCTTGCTTTTTTTTTTCTACAGTGGAGGTGCTTTAATATTCATAAGCTTTATGGTTTTTAAATCCGAGCTTAACATAAATTATCTGAAATATTTGCGCGCTTATAGACGACGCTGACAGCGGGCTATATATAATTTCAGAAACTTTTTACTGCCGAATTCCATTACTTTGTACGCAGAACGCTCGTTCTATCGCGGCGATACATCTTAATTTCTCCCTTAAAAGAAAAAAAAATTATTTATCTCTCTAAAACAAAATAAAAAAAACTCATCCAATCGTATTTTACCCAACCGTCATACATCACGAGCGCCGCGAAGCCAACCAGAATTTTCAAAACCAAAAAAGTGCATTCCTCGATGCATCAGCATCAGCAGCAGCAGCGAGCGGTAAAAAGGAAAGGCCTGCCAGTTCGCGGATCGACGGGAGAGAGAAAGAGAGTCGCGCAGGAGGAGGAGGGCTCCGATATTTATGCGAGCCGGCGTATCTCGTTATTGGGCGTGAAATCGTCGTCTCGCGCTCGCTTCTGCGAAGCGTCACGGGGGCCCGGCGACGCGCACACGGATGCACCGAGCGTCGCGCGCAGACGGACTCGACTCGCTAATCGCCACGTGGCGCGCAAACAAATTCCGATTGACTTACACACACGACGCTGCGCGGCCGGAGGAAGTGCCGCGCGCGCTCGACTGAGAGCTGTACAGAAGCTCCGGTCGCTCGCTCGCCAGACAAAAATATTATCGTTATAATGGCTCGCTTTTTTTCTCATTTATCTCGAGTTCGCGTCGATGCGCCGGCGTCGGGTTCGCCGCGCGCAGCTCGGGTTGTTATATGCGCCTCGAGGCGTGCATCGATATGCATGTGTATGTATATAAATTTATATACACTCGTGTATTAGAATTCATGCAGGTGATGGAGGCGTACAGATGATTTGACGAAAAAAGAGTTGGGTACGACCGATGCACGCCCTGCGCACGGATGAAGTATTTGCAATCGTCAAGTAGTACGCTCCTGCGCGTGCAGATAACGTCGAGATTTTCGAGAGTGTAATGACGGTCAATTAATTTTCTGCATATCGATATAAGTCTGAGAAGTCGCGTCTTCTTTATTTTTCTGGCGTAGTTCGGGAGCAATTTATTAAAATCATATTTATCGCGATTACGAGGAGAGATTGATTCGTCGTCGAGTGATCGATAGGCGCACACTGCACTTTACAGTTAAGCACGGGCAGTTTACCCTTCCTTCGTTAAATCGCGCTGTAATTCCTTTTTTTCTTAAATTTGTGAAAAATTACTTAATGACGTAACGGACGTGTTAAGATGCTTATAAAAAATTGCGCCGAAACCTTACTGTAAATTTAACTGTTGCCGTCCGCTGGGAGGAAAAGAAAAGCACGAGATGTTTTAATTTGTGTACACATGTTCTTACTCCGTGATAAATATTTGTCGAGTGCTTTCGCCAAATGAACCTTTTCCATTCCGTGCACGCTTAACAATTATATTTCTCCCTCTCTCCTCTCTAAAAAAAAAAAATCAACGTAACCAGCATGAAAATTAAAATTCACTCTGCACTCGACAAATACAGTACAACCATCGAGATTAAAAGAAAAAAAGGACACGAAGTCTCAGCATGGCTAATCAGCGTGGAATAAATGTCCCACGAGCTGCAAACGAGCGAGCTGAGAGAGAAAGAAAGAAACAAAAAAAGCAGCGAATTCCTAGACCGTCGCAGAAACCGCAACGAGTGGCTCTGAAGATTCTCTCTCTCTCTCTCTCTCTCTCTCTCTCTCTCTCTCTCTCTCTCTCTCTCTCTCTCTTTCTCGCGTATAATTTTCAAAGGCCCCATAATAACAATAATCAGAGGAATGCCAGTCATCCGGCGGTGAGCGAGAGTCCGGAGTCCGCTCGTGTCCTGTCGCGCGTCCTCGGACGACGCGCGAAGACGACGCGAGTAACGAGGAGCGAGTGTGCATGTGTGTGTGCGAGCTCGTTTTTCGCTGGAAGGACTCAATTTTGCATTCGGTCGGCGAAGCCTCGCGCCGACCGTATATACACGTTGGGGCCTCCGGGCACCACTGGCACAATGCCGAATATCGGCACTTCCGCCGTCGGCGAGACTCCGTCTATCGTTCTCTTTCTCTGCCTTCTCGGATAGATAATTTTTTTTTTTTTTTTCATTACCGCGTGATTTATTCGCGCTCTCTCGAGCAACGCGCCGATTACAAACGGTGGGTGTACGTTTTGGCTGCAGTGAGACAAATTTTTGGACGATTACACTCGGGATTTCTTTTTTTTTTTTCTCCCTCTCTCTTGATGGGATATAATTATCTGAGGGAGGTTGTTCAGTGGAAATTTTAGATCTAACGAAGGAGAATCACTATTTTTTTTTTTAATTTTGAACGTACAACGTATTAGACATTGAATTTTGTAGTTTACTTTTTTTTTACTTTTATTGCCGTGTAAAAAATACTGTTAGGAAGATTAATGTGAATCGTTTAACAAAAAAATTTAATTTTCAAGTTTTTGAAACACTGATTTGGTAGCTTTCCAAGTTTTTTCATTTTCAAAGATTTATATCCGGCCTTGTATGCCTACTCCCTCCAACATTGTATTACCACACTTGTACATTAATTCTGCACTTTTTACATAAAAAATGTAAATCATTTAATTATTGTTATTTATATTGCATTACAAGTTAATACAGCCTACTTTAATGCGAGGTCAAACTCAAAAAACTTACAAAAAATAGTATAGCGATTAGCGAACTTAACAAAACATTACTACTAAATTTATAGTTTTATAAAAATATTTCACTGCCTGAGCATTAAAATCTGCTAGACGATATCCCAATTTTACAAATATTCCCACAACAATTATTTATTCATTAAAAACCGAAACATTTCCAAAACGACGATTGATCCAAAAAACGTCGATAAAAAACCCGTCATTTCAGCATTCACTCCACCGCGACTCAACAGAAAAAAAAAATCCGAACAATATAATGCGCGCATTACACCGACGCGTTCGTACATCCGTGCATCCACCGCGCGAGCGAAAAAAAAATCCATTCGCTCAGGACGTGTACGATCGCAGGATACGGACGAAGGAAGAGACGAAAAGAAGCGTCGGGTCGAGGTAGAGGGGGAGGTTATTTCCCGGTGTGCGTGAGCCGCGACGACGTCCCTGAGACGGCGGCGGCCGAGGGGCCCGCTATATAGCCCGGCCCCAAGGACGTCGCGCACGCGCAGGCCCCAGATTCGCGGGGCATGTTACCGCCGAGGCGGCGAGACGGCCCCAGGGCCGCCGCGCCACCTCCGCGGCGCCCCTCGCACGCGCCTCCGCCCGTAATTGGGTCAATGAGGAGGGATCGCCGGGAGATTGAAAAAAATTGGGGAAACGCCGGGTGCACAGACGGACGCTCGCGGGACGCCTTCGTTTTCCCCCGTGCACTTATACACACATATGCAGACTGAATGTTAAAATCGCGCGCAGCGCGCAACCCGAGTTGCTTATAATTTCGAAGTTTTTTTTTGCGAAGCGCCGAGCCGAGTTTATTTCGCGTAATTGGGAGAGGCCAACGGATAGCAGTTTTATTTATTGTTCTCCGCTGCTGTTTTATGACGAAGGTGCGTGACATTACCGCGCACAGGTGCAGGATGTTACTTTGTTATTTTTTTTTCCCCGCTGGTAGTAGTATAGTATAATTACTGGTGCGTTCGGTGCTTAAAATTGCGCGAGTTATTTTTAGTCTTGGCTTAGGATAAATATTTGATCTTGCCGTGTGTTTATTCATTCCGGATACTTGGATCGATGCGAGAATATTTTAAATTATGCGACACAGGGTATACGTGATTGTGGGACGTTGAAATATATTTTACGTTCGTCAAAGTTTTACTTTGATTACTCGCTCGTGGAAGAAGATGCGGGGGGTTATTAAATTTTTTGCAGACTTTTGTATCAGGCAATTATACTGTAGTCATTTATACTGTAGTCATTTCTTCAAAAGGAAACAAAGTATATTCAGATTTTTTTGCAATCGTGTAGAAGCAGCATTTTTATGCTGAAGCTCCTACAATATTACGAAACTAGTTATAAATATTAAGATAAACTATTTTAAGTTTACTTAATCTGTTTTTTCTCTATTCATTAATAGCACTTGTTAACAATAAAATCGTAACTATCAGAGTACTATAATGAAATGAAGAGACGCACAGAACTTAAAATTTAAATTTCTTTAACACATACAATCAATGAAAAGTAATCGAACAAGTGTTAAGGGAATCTCCCAAATCATGAATCCTCTCTTAAAAAAAGAATAGCAGGAAGGATGGCAGGATATTGTGAAGCATTTTAAAACGCTATTCGATTGGCGCTAAATTGCGCTAAATTTAAAAATCTAAACTCAAAAATCTAAAATAGGAATAATTAAAAGAGGACGCGCGAATTGCGTTAGATTTTGCTAGTTAAGTTTAAGAAACTCAGAAAGGAGGTATCATGCAGAAAACGGTTCGAGCGAATTCGCACTGCAGACCATACGGTATCGCCCAGGCCCCGGGTATTAATTGGTTTTATTGGCGAAGTCTTTCTCTTTGTGCGCGAACGGAGAGGAGAGAAGCTCGGAGCGTTCGGCGGTTTGTCCTTCAGGCATTGCCCTACTCGAGCAGTTAGCAACAGCTCTCTGTCCAGCTCTTTTTCTCTCCTTCGTCTCGGGCTCTCTCTCCTTCTCGCTGTCGATGCCCCGCCGGAAATACCGGGTGTGCCGCGAATAGCAACCTTATATTAAAAGAGTAAAAGGAGAGTGTGGCGCGAGAGAGAAAGAGGGGGAGGCACAGCTCCGAGACTCGGCCGTACGGAGGCGAATTCGAAAATCACTTTTTTTTTTCACTTTATACGCTCACCTTGCTGATACACATCGGAACAGATGAGTCATCGAATTTTGCTTTTTTTTTTGCGCAATAATTATGGGCGACGTGCGATTAAAGCGCATTATTTCGTTAAAACGCGCCGTGTATTATTTTAAATTTTGAATTTTAAATTGCTAGTTTGCGCGGTTTTTTGTAGGAGAATTTAAAATCGAGTAGTTTTTATGTTGGATTGATAATTTTTTTAGCTGCTGTGTACAACGTTTTTAATTGTCCAGCGTAATTAAAAAAAAAAAAAAAATGTACACGAGTTTAATTTATCGTCGTTATAATCCAGTGAAGTAAAGAGCATTATTTTATTTATAAGCCTTGAGTGTAAGCTGAGCGGAGAAATAAAATTTTGACGACCAGCTTTAATAACTTTTGAATTTTAAAGGAGAAAGTAAAGTTTCAAAACTTTGAATTAAAACGTACAATCGAAACACGCGTCAACGATAATTTTTTTAAGCAATATAATTATATGCAACCAAATTTAAGTAGGTATATTTCGACGCAGAAATTAAATTAAAGAATTTTTACCATTATGAATGCAGTACCCACACACCGAGCAAGTCAGATATAATTTAATTTTTCTCAACAAGACTACAATGACACGCAACAATAAATAGACTGCTCGAACTAAAAAGTCTCGTAAAACGTAATACACGATTTAATACACGCCGCGACCACGGCATAAAGGATGTACCGGGCAAATTGATATAAAAAGCCCGAGCTGCACCGAAGCCGCGAGTGTAATACACCTCGAGTACGTAGTAAACCGTCGCACTAATTTTTTTTTCTTCCTCTCTCAATCTGTTCCAGGAAAAGAGCTCCAACAACAACTACAACGTCTCGTGCATACTGACGCTACCGCCGTATCAGCGGCAAGGTTACGGCCGGCTGCTCATCGACTTCAGTGAGTATACTTTTCGAGGGCATTAATTTTTTAGCAGCTCCCGCGCCGCGATCCCGGCGTAGGACGTCGCCTGCAGCTCGCGGGGTGTATAGAATCGAGGAATTATCCGGGAATCCGAGAAATTTTCGCGAGAATGGAGGGAACGTCGCGACTGCGGTTTCTCGCCTCGGCGTGAGGCTCGCGACTCTGCGGACGATCGATTGTCCCCGTCACGTTTTTCCAGAGGGGAATTACGGGATTCGACACTTCGCGGTTTTTCAGCGGTGCGTTCTTCGATATTTTTTTTTTATATTGACTGAGTAGAAATTTATATTAAGGTAAAGCTGGAAATACGCGGATGAGGTAATTTAGCTAAATAAATATCTTGATATTGTACAGTCACTCGATTATTATTCGTTGATGACTTTCTCTTGGTGCGCTAAATGAATCACCCTCGGCATTCATCGTAAATCGAATATTATATATGCAAGTAAATTTAAGTAGTAATAAAATTCGCCCACTTTATGTATTTTTTTCTGGTAAAATTTTTCAAACTAACATCGAGAATTGAGTTATATAATTTTTTTTTTTTTAAATAGATTTATTAAGCGAAACTTTAACGTATTAAATTGGATATAACGAGGCAGCTGTTGCACTGCACAAAATTACCTCATTCTCAGGTAATCAAAATCTACTCCATTAAGAAAATAAGTTAAAGCCTTTATGAACTTTTCTTGCAGTATACAACTAAAAAAGCAATCACCGACCCAAGTGGACGGTCATAAAATCAGCCGAGCGCGAAAAGAAAAAAAAAATACTCCACACAATCGGCGAATTTCAAGGTTGCCCCTAATGATGCTATTTTCTCGTATCTCAAACCGCGATCCACGCGATAAAAAAAAAAAGTACCGTTTCAAGCATTAACACTTTTTTCGCCATTTTCTCTTCCGATTCGTAAAACATCCCACGTTAAAGTCATCCTCGCCCGCTCCAACCATTCGAAATGAATGAAAAAACACTCCTCCCTCCGGGCCGCCAGCAGCAATGCCTACTCGAACTACTCGCAAGCTCAATTCTCCGTGAAATCAGCGACAATGAGGCAAAAAGGCGGCTCGACAACGAGGAAAAAGCTCGTTCAAAAAAAAAAAAAAAAAAAAAAAACGTATAAAGGAGAAAGAATAAAAAAATCCATGCCAGGGTTAAAACGACGCGACGCCAAGAGAGAGAGAGCATTGAAAAGGCGTAAGTGGGTTAAGGTGGCGGTAGCGCCGTCGAATCCCCGTGCACAAAAGTAAATTGCCCGCCTCTTGAAGCGCCGCCGTTCACACGTCGCGCTAATACTATATTCGCGCGCGAAGTTACACACCGGCGCGCGTCGCGCGCCATACACACGCGTTCCTCCGTGCACCGCGACGCGCCTCCGGCGGCCTTTTCATCGCGGCCTTTATGTCGCGCGGGGGGCCCCGCAAAAAGCCCCGGAGTCGACCGTTTGTTTATTCCAAAGAATAACAGCCGCGAGTCATCGGCCGAGTGTTTGTAACTCGCTCCCTTGGATGAATAGTGCAGCGAAAGAGAAGAGAAAAAAAAAAAGGAGAGCGAGACATAATGCGCGTATATATACATGTTGTACACGTATTTGTATAAGCGAGAGAAAGAGAAAAGAGAGCTCATTGCTCCCGGAAAAATATCTCGAGGTCACGGAGAGCTCGCGGTGCGCCGCGAAGGGGGTTGCAACCGGTTGCAGCGCGGGCCTATATAGAAGGCCGGGGAGTGCGCGCAAAATAGGCCGGCGAATGAGGGAGGCCCGCATACCGCGTAGCCTCCTCCTCCTCCTCCCCTCGCGATAATTAAAACGCGCTCTTTTTGCGCCCCGGCTCTCTCGTGACGTCATTTTCATTGATGCCGCGCTCGCGCCGTACGAGCGCCCGTAGTAGAGTACGGAGCGGCAGCCTTATTAAAATGCTCCTCCCCCTGCCCGACTTCGTTTTTTCCACCGCCGCGGAATATCAGACGGGCTTCTCTCTCTCGGGATTCTTCTCCCAACGAGGCGCACGCGCGCAGCTCCCTTCTTTTTTTTCGCCGATTTTCATCTCCCCCATTGTGCATCCCTCCGTTCTCCTCTATATAACGAGGAATAGAGAGGACCGGTCGGGCGGGGATTTTTCTCCGGGCGCGAGGCAAGGACCTCCTCGCCGTCCTAGCCGGCTTAGCGCGAGAGAGACGGAGAGACGCGGGGGCTGACGGTCGTGTGGGAGAGGAGGATCGCGCGCACACGGCCGCGCGCGGACTCACGGACGAGCGGCGGCGGGGTGGTGAGCGCGAGCGAGTGGAGTAGTTAGCGGAAAGTGCGACGCCCGGCGTCTCGCCGCATCGATCGGCCCAGCCGCCGTCGACGCCGCAGACGCGCCGCTGCTGCTGCTGCTGCTGCTGGCTGCTGCGGCAGCGTTGGATCGAGCGTAGGGATAGCAATCGCATGACCTCCCGTGACCTCGCGCAGCCGGCGCTCGAAGGGTTGGCAGGGCCAACCCCGCTTTCTCTCTCTCTTTCTCTTTCGCTCCTATATATATGTGTGTGTAGATGTATACGTGTATATCTTTCTCTCTGTCTCCGTCTCTGTCCTTTTTAGTTTGCCGCAACGCCGCTACGTCCCTTGGATTTTATACGCCTGCATATAACTATATGTACGTGCGGGCGCACCGGCGGTTATCGCGTCTCGCTCGCGCGCGCGCGCCTTTCGCGCCGGGGATGGGGTTTAGGGCCGGAACGTCGCGGGACTCGCTGGCGCGATATAGAATACACGACGATGCGCGGCGCCCACCCGCGTCGATCGCTGAATATTTTAAGCCCGTCGATGCGCCCGCACCGGGACGCTGAATTTTGGCCGAGGGTGTGTGCAAGGGTGTATAGAATCCCCGCCTCAGTAGGCTAGTTGGGACTTCCTAGATGGAACTGCGGTGCTTTAATGCTCGACGAGCCGGAGCGCGCCTCTTTATAAGCGATTCAGTTTGAGCATTATCTGCTCGGGCTTTTACGCCTTTAAAACGGCCTGGTTTTATTATCGGCGGGAAAGAGGCTATAATTATTTTTATTATTTTTTTTTTTAAGTTTTTGTGGAAAATCGAATTTTTGAACGCTTGAATTTGTTAAGTAAATACATAAGATTTGTTGCAATTATTTAAAATGTAAATAAAATTGAAAATTTAACTAATTAAATTTTCAATTTTTCAGAACAGTATCTTTTTTTAGTGTTAAATTATTGTAATTTTGTGGTTGGATTGCATTAGGAAGTAGAATAAACGTTAAATGCGCGTCGAAGTAGAAAATAGACGTATTAGGTCAGACATTCCATTTTCTTCCATCTCTAAATTAAAGAAAAGAATGGTAAAGGCATTTTTTGCCATTCTTTTACATTCTTTCTAGATCTTATTTTCGCAATCAAATTCATAATATTCTTTAATGCTTGAAATAATAATAATTATTATTATTAATAATAGTAAACTTTTTAACAGTTAAAACAAGATTTTAAATGAATTATCAACTGTAAATTGAACTTATTTATTATTGAAAGGTACGTGCACTTATTAATGTAATAAAATTTACAAAAATAAATAAATAAGTAACTTGCTAATTAATTATAATCAAAACAGTTCGTTATGAAATTTTCCTAAGAAGGAAGTAGCATCGAAACCACCAGATTAACAAAAACAAAGTATCAATCCTACACATAATCAGGGCGCAAATTCTTCGAACAAAAACAAAAAAGAAAATCATAAAAAAAATCCATGCAATTACCGCACAAGCTACATCAGTCGCGTCCCCGCAAAAGGCCACATATATCCCACATTTTCCGCGCGCCTCCCGCAAAATCGTACGCGCCAGACATACGTGCGCGGGGGCGTCGTTACGGCGAGGGTGGCGAGCCTCGCGGCCCTGTCCTCTTTCTTTGCCGCCGGCGGCGCAGACGACGAGGATCGAGCCCGCGGATCCGGCAAATGAATGCGCCCGGCCTTGCCGAAGTAATCGGCCGAGAACTCGTCCCTCGTCTCGCCTCCATTCAGGTGCAGCTCGGAGTCCCCCTCGTTCCACCGTCGGGATCTTCGCGGCGAATTATTCGACGACGCGATCTCGTCGGCCTTTTCAAAGCCGAACTCACCCCCTCCTCCCCCGCCCATCGCGACTGGATGGCTCGCTTTTCGTCCGCAAGGCTTTCCGCGGAATTGCAGACGGCGCGCAGCTCTCGGTTGAGCGTTTGCAAATATTTTTTAAAGGTTCGACCGATTGGCCTGTGATATTCCTCTTTTTCTATTTTGATCGCAGCTGCCGCGATTTGATAAAGTCCGATGTGGGACGAGCGATGAAAAATATTTTGAAGTATTTTATTTGGCTATCGGTGAACTCTGTACTGTATAATTTATACCTCCTCTGTTGACACGATTATTAAGCGAATTTTCGTATGTACCGTTTTAATGTGGTTTTATTGGTCTACTTATTGAACAAGTGATGGACTTATATGTTTGATAAGTATATTCACTTGTTATAATCGTGTGAAATGCGTAAATTTTGCTTATTCATATCCGAAGAGTTCATCGTAATTCCGCGAATGTTTTTTTTTTCTTCTGACGATATTGTACAATTCATTTGTGTCGGAAGAACGTTTTCTCACACAAAAACGCAATGGCCTCCCATGTTTTTCGATTCTGCGTCAGCTATTCTGAAAACAATTAAAAAAAAAGAAAGAAAAAGCAAACGAGCACGAGCATTCATGTTTCGCCGCGCAACTTTTTTAATTACACAGTCTCGTAGACTCACCGCAGCCGCTCGAGCACTTCATTAGGCTAAATAATGCCGTTTGAATTTTTCTCCTTTTACGAGGCCACTTGGAAAACTACAAAGCAGCTGGCGTTAGATCCTCAGATGCGCCCCTTAACATGCGCCATGCTCGAAGAAAAATGCATAAGCGCTGCACTCCGCACTTCCATCGTAAGAATATAAGAAAAAAAAAACTGAAAACGCGGCGCAACGTTTCGCCGGTGCATTAAATTACTGATTAAAACAAAAGGTCGACGTATACTTTTCACACCGCGGAGGTAATTTACTCAAAATGATTTATCACGAGCGGCCGGTGATTTATGATTTCGCTACCTCGTCCAGCGCCGCGCGCCTGCATTATTAATTTAAAAGCGTGATTCTGCGAGCGCAACGCGGGAATAAATTAAACGCCCGCTAAGAACCCGCGGCGCGATTGCGAAAAGTTCGAGCGGGCTTGAATTTACGAGTTCGCTTAATCTATCTCTTTAAAAAAGTTTATCAAGCTTAATCATCCCCCTTCTCTCTACCCGCAGTGGCGCAATTGCCGGTGCAACCGTTTTAATGAGGTTAGTCAGGAAATCGATGCTATTTATTCATGCACCGAAAGCGAGCGCACGTGAAGATATTAAAATGTCCTTTTAAAATAAAATCCGTGTCAGGCAAATATAGCCCGCGGGAAATGGCAGCTTTTATTTTAATGTCCGCACTTTGTAAATATTTTACTGTTACTTCCGCCCTTTCTTCCGGATCGCTATAATATGCGCGTCATTTTCTTTGATTGCATATGTGTATTTTTATTAGACTCCGCTTCATTAGTTTCGTTTGTTTTCTTTTTTAGGAAGTACTTTTAATCATTTATATCTTTCGTTTATAATTTAACGCTGCGAAAAATTATTTTTAGATTCCTTGTGAGTATCATTTTAAGTATCACCTCATCTATAAATATGAAAGAGTGAATATTCACTTTTTCAACGTTATAAGTTCACTCCTCCCAATAAATGGACGACTTATAACGTCAAAAAGTGAATTTTCACTCTTTCATATTTACATTGAGAGAAATGTTTTAGTAAAAATTACTGAAATGTTTGGGAAAGTTGTCACAGACTAACATTTCGAGATAAATTACTAAACTTTTCAGTAAAATTTGCTAAAAATATAGTAAATTTTGCTAGACAGTACTGTAATTTTTACTGTACTTATAAAAAAATTTTACTGAAAAGTTTAGTAATTTATCTTTCGAAATGTCAATCTGTGATTGATTTCTCAAACAGTTTAGTAATTTTTACTGTACACGATTTGTAATTTATACAAAAAGATTTCTCGGTGTAGAGATCAGTGTACAGCGATTCACCTTAATTTTCCCTACTCCGATTTTTCCGAGGACACCTTCCAAAAAAAAAAAAAAAACCGCAAATTCAAACGATCATTTTCGCATTCAAGAAGGACTCCGACATTAAAACGGACACACCGTGGTAGCCGCGTCCCCAAAATCAATGCCTCGGCCGGCCACTCAATCAGCTTCATCTCCCCCCGGCGCGCGAGAAAAAAAAGGTCCGCATACCCGGCAAATCCAGCGCTGCAGTCCGTACGCGGCGCGGAAATCGTCGTGTCCGCTCTCGCGTTTTGTCGTTGCCGCCGTCGCGCATCCGTTTAATGGGCATCGATTTTTTTGTTCCTTTCCCGCGGCTCGTCGTTTAATTTGGCCGTGGCGGCGGCGCGCGCCGGTGCACCGGTGTGTCCCTCCCGCAGCCCCCATCGCGGGGGTGGCGCCCCTCCGCGCGCCGTCTGCGGCGGCGGAGAGGGAGCGAGCGAGAGCAGAGGGACGAGCGGAGGAGCGAGAGAGTCGGCGAGGAGGGTTCGTTGAACCCGGCGCGCCGCTGGCGGCGAGCCCGGCCTGGATCGGTCAGGGGTTGCCGCCCCCGCCGCCGACAGTCTCGAGAGTCGCCGGAAAGCTCCCAACTCACCCCTCCGCCTCTCTCCATCTCGCCGAAAGCCGATTCTTGACCGAGTATCAGCGAGACCAATTATTGCGATGCTCTTATACGTGTGCCGGCTTTCGCCTATAAGCTTGTATTATATATATATATGCTCGTTTTCATAAGCTACCGCTCGAAAAATTTTCGCCGGATTTGCAAGCGGGAGGGAGGGCAGGGCTTCGTCGTCCGGGATTGATGGTTGCCGAGGTGCGGACGCGTGTTTAGGGCTTTTCGGCGCGGCGAAATTCCGCGATGGGTTTTGGGGATCGCTGGCGCGGGGATTTACGCTCGCGAGTTTGTTAGTCCTAGTCCCGGCAGCCGCCACCGCCGCTGTGCATATTGACGTTTCGATTGCCGGGTTTCGGCGCGCTGTTTATTTTCTACATTACCGTAATTAGATATTTTAATTGTTCGTGCAATCGCACGATTCAGTTTGGCTTTCTTGCTAATTTTATCGCCCATTGTTCTGCGGCTGCTCGTTACTGCGTATATTTCCGGTCAAATAATTAGCGAAATTATTGAATTACCTGTAACTTACTTAAGAAAAATAAGAATCTCGATTGAGTGACGATCGTTAAAACAAATCGGTTACAATCCTTCAAATTATGCAATTATTTCGAAAGGTTTTTCGATAAAATGCTGATCAAATCCCTCACTTCTTTTTTAGTAATATCTTTGATCTGTAGACAACTCTAAAAAAAAATTGGTATACCCATTATAACTCTCCGAAAAGTAATAAAAATTGTAATAAAAAACGTAATAATTTTACTCCCCAGTGTTTAGAATCAACCGCTGCTGGAATTCTCTTCTGATTCAACACTAGATATGTTCAGGAGTCATATACGTTCCACCTTGGAAAAATTTGTATAGATTTGTATAGATTAGATGGTTATTTAAGTTAACTTGCGTTTAGTAGGGTTGGAGCATTCTTATCTTGCGGCGGAAATTTGTTTAATAATTTTGTACATAAGGGATTAAGTCCCGTTGATAAAATAAAATAAACTAAAATAAGATAAAGTAATATCAAGAAAAAAAAAGACAGAAATCCGTTATATTATAGAGAATACGCGAAGAATACAAGCGGCGCGTCCCCGCGACAGGCGCAGAAAATTAAACATCCGCCTATCGCGTCGGCTGATCGCTGAAATCGGAAATGAAAGCGACGAATCATCGCGGCATGAGAAACCGTTGGTCGACGGCTTTAAGTATCGCCTCGGCGCGGGTTACGCGCGCGCCCCTCCGTCGTAAAAGCAAACAAGCAACTTATTAAGGATAGCGACGGAGAAAAAAGGCGCAGCGAAGGAGGAAGATGAAAAGTCGCCGGCAATTACGGACGTTGCACCGTAGTTAAGTAGCCATCAGCGGCCTCGGCTGGCCGATCTCGCCTGTATTTGACGCTCGGTTGAATAGCCGGCTGAAAAGGAGCGAGAGGGAGAGACACCTCCCGAACGAGGCGGAACGAGCGTTCAACCGAGAGCCGCTTCAGGTGCACGCGTCTTAATTTGACGGGACGAGTATAGCCGAGGGATGTGTCCCCCGACTAGGAAAGAGACGGGAATAGATGCTATCGCGACGTCACCGGCTTTTTCACCGCGAGACGCGGCGATCCGATCGCGGCCACGTGGGAACGGGAATGCACGGATTCGCTATGAGGGGGTAATGGGAGATATACCTATACGTTCGAGAGAGGCTTTGATAAACGATCGTAACGCTCGCGAGTGTCGGACCGTATGGGTGTCTTTCACCGTTCGACGGATGATGACGGATTGATTTTTGCTCGGCCAAAGTGGCCGCGCCGATGACATACGAGCCGGCGAAGTGGCGTTAACATTTTTGTAAATACTCGAAATCGCCTTCTCTTAGAATTTCAAGGACGTTTATTGATTCGTTTAGAGTCCATTTTGGTAGCGATTAAAGCTTTCGAGCATTACTTTATAGATTTTTTATAGTTTACTTTATGTATTATTTTATTAATAATAATTAATAATTAAAATTTATTCATTCACGGATAGTTGTACATTGTAAAAGACAAGAGAAATAACAATAACAAGTATATTACTTTTTCTAAATTCTTCAATATTTTCACGTTACTCGCTTTTATTTATTTCGCGGATTCACAAAATCGTCGAAACGTGCAGAATTCGCTTCACCGATACCACGTGTTTTATTTAAAGAAAAGCTAGATTTTTTTAAGGCGGTACACCCGTACGTAGTTATAAAGATAGTATAATCTCATATACAGACCGTCAAACTCATTTTTTTTTTTTTTTGTTATCCTCCATGTCAATATGCTTCCGGGCAAGTGCAGTCCGATCGATATATAAAAAGGGTATTCGTAATCTTCTTTTTCAGGCTACTTACTTACGAGGGTCGAGAATAAAATAGGCTCGCCGGAAAAGCCGCTGTCGGATCTTGGTCTAATCTCCTACCGAAGTTACTGGAAGGACGTGCTGCTGCAATATCTCTGCAAGTTTGGCGGCAAGGAAATTTCAGTTAAAGGTAAGAAAATAAAAAAGATATATATTCATTTTTTGATACATGAAGTGAACTCGAACGTCGAAGTTTTACTCCTTTACGCGCAGAGAATTTTCTCGTAAACATTGCAGGAAAAATCTTATAATCGTGGTTCGGTATATTTTTACGGAATATCTCGTAAACGCGATAGGAATTTCTCATAAAAATTACGTCGACTTTCCGTAAACATTTACCGCATGGCAAATAATTCTAACATTTTTTTCTTTAATTTTTCAGAGGAAATTCTCCTCATGAGTAGGAGAAAAATTTCTTTTCCTCGCATTATCCCTCGCAAATATTTAAAATAATTTTACATCATTTTATTCACAGATATTAGCAAAGAGATGGCCATCGATTCCTCCGACATCGTGAGTACGCTGCAAGCCTTAGGAATGATGAAGTACTGGAAGGGCAAGCACATCATACTTAAGAAGCAGGTATATACTCTTACGTCATTAATCTTGTTAACCTTTATGTCTATTATATTTATCTTTATCTAATTTATTGCCCGAGTGTCGATTTTTATTTCTTCCTTTAGTGCGCTGCGACAAAAATTTTAATGTTTAAATGAAAATATATAAAAAAAGTTTCGTGCCTGTAGAATTTTCCTGGTAGAAGTTTACCATAAATGAACTAATTCGTGTCAATTCACGTAGCAATTATCTGAATTAAATAATTTATCGTTACCCTTCTACGAGAGTTGCCATGAATTTATTATATTTTAAAGTAAGAACTTTGAATAAAAATGATACCACCTTTATTACCGTTAAAAAGTTTTTAAAATATTCAAAGGAAAGTAGAAAACTAAATACACCACGAGAACGTTGGAAGCATACAAATCAACGCAATCGAGTCCATTGAAATTCTATCCTGCAACGAGCAACCCTCCACCTCATCCCTCTCCCAGTACAAAACGCTCCGAAGACGCGAAGATGAAAAAAAAAAAAAAAGAATGAGAAACGCCAGCTCGTCTTCAAAATCAAATTTAAAAGCCCTTCCGCTCCACCTCGCAAAGGGACGCGTGATGCGCGACCTCAAAAAAAAAGACAAAAAAGATCGCAAAAAAAACACAGAGCGAGAGAGAAAGGAAGGTACATCAACCCCCGCGAGTACGCTCCTCATACTAAAAGATGGAATAAAAAATGATCCGCAGGACGTGATCGACGACTACAAGGAGCGGGTGAAGCGTCGCGGCGTCGTCTACAAGGAGATCGATCAGGATTGCCTGAAGTGGAGCCCTTTCCAGCCGCCCAAGACGCCCTCTGCCTCGAGCTGAAGTCCTGGCCGAGCAGCGACGCAGGCGGCCGAGCGGCACCGCACCAACGTCGCCCCGCCGCCAGCGAAGCCGTAATACGGAGCCGGCCAAGCAGATTTCACGCCGCGGCGTTACACAATACAGCGCCGCGGATCCGAGCGCACCTCCCCCTTTTACACCCGCCTCGCCTCCTCGTCGTCCCTCTATGCTCACGGTTTTTTTTTTTACTTCTTCGCTTTTTTTTTTAAAGCGATACTCCTCTTCTTCCCCTCCTTTTTTTTTTATGGAGGACGTTTCGGTCGAGGCGAGGTATGGTAAGGGAGCCGAGGAACTACGCCGAGGCTACGAGGTGGTCTGCGCTTTATTTATGTATATCTGTGCTCTCTTCCCGATCCCACCCGTCGAGTACGCGGCTAGAAAAGACTGGTGCATCGGTGCGAATGGAGATGGTCCGAAAGCTTTTGAGTGGACTTGTTTCGGAGTCGTTTTAGATTTATTATTTCATTCTTTTTTTTTTTTTTTTTTCGTTGGATGATGAGAATTTTTTTTGCAGTAACGATCGAGTTGTTTTAGATTTCTTTTTTCACGCAGTTTAGCATGTATTTCGTTTACATGCGACTTTGTCGATTGATAAATTCGCTGGTTTGTTCGATTTTATAAATTGTAAATTATGCGATTTTAAGGTATGACTAATACATTTTTTTATTTACATTTTTTTTTTTTACGGTTTTATCGAAACGAGTCCACTCAGGATTCGAGAATCAGCGTTAGTTTAAAACTGCTATGTGGTGAAATTCCTATTTCGAAAAATTAGGTAGCTAGGGCACTAAATAGTAATTAAACGAAAAATAAATTTAGATTACTTATGTCAATCTAAATTGAATAGAATATTTTTGGAATAGCTCTCATTGGATCACGTTTCTAAAGCTTTAGATTTATGTTTATTTACAATAGAAAGTTTGATGCGACAATTTATTTATATGATTTTTTGATTATTTTGATAAAAAGTCTTACTTTTTCGGTTTAGTGTGAAACAAGTGATTTTTAATTTGAATGTTTTCGTTTTTTTGCTATAATCATGGTACATCAATGTTTTAGAGAAATATAAATTTTTCACAAATGTTTAATAGAACCGAGGATCTTAAAATCAACCGAAGCAGTTCTGTTTTAAGCATCTATTTGTTCGGTGAAAATTAAATGTTTGTGAAATATTGCAATGAGATTTTGTATTACATTAATATTGAATCACCTTGATGTGATTCACGAAAAGAAAATGAAGCTACGTATTTAAATCATTGCTTTAAATTTGTATAAGAATTAAAGAATGTGCAATGTTAATCTTTTGGAATAGAACTGCGTTAAAAGTGTACTTTAGTGTAATGTTGATTCGCTAAATTTATTTCCCGATAATAATGTCAACATCGTTTTTAATTTTTATCAAGTCAAAATTCATCGCTCTGACGCGGTATTCAATAAGAATAACAGAATAGTGAATATATCGCTACTTTTTTCATTAACATTTTCATGGATGCGCATCGATATGAATGAATTTCTTCCACCGACTGTGTTAATCATGGTATTGTAATTACGTTTTATCGTACGTCTTATTGTCCCGTCGTGAATGTGTACATTATTACTATATTACTATTATTATTATTACAATTTTATAAATTGTAGAATGTTATATATCGACTGAGAATTAATTAAACGTTTTAGTGTGATTTTTTTTTTATTTTTCAAGGTTGTAATGTAATAAACTTGAGATTGGAAGTACTGTATGCAAAGAGATCTCACAGCGGAGGGAAGATCGTCAAGTACAAAGTATCAACTTTTTCACCTGTAACTGTACACCTATATATAATACATCTCTATATTTTTAACCGATAAAGAAATCTAGATAATTTACTACCATTATGAATTATAGCAATACAAGCCTGCACTCGCAGCTGTAATAGTGATGGAATGATTAATTCTTGGATTGTTGCTGTTTGTACATTTTCTTCACCGAATAGCTATATTTAATGTATCTTCGACCCTCTCTTTATTCCATCGAATCAATTTTTATTGATTTTTAGATTTTTGTATTTTTAATGTATAACTGAGTGTTCATCATTTTTAGGTGAAAATTACTACTAATCACGTTTTAATGATTTATAAATAGAATTTTAAGTGTAAAATACATTGTAAAAATATATAAGATAAGCAAGAACTAGAATTGTAAATGAGAATAAACATCATTTTTTAAAAATCTTTTTCAAACATACATTGAAAACCTCACATTATTTCCTAATTTCCAGATGAATGTTCCAATTATTTCCTTCGCGTTGCACTGGCTGAAATTGGCACTATACCTTTTCATGAATTATGTATTTAACATAAACTGTACATGCAGGCAGGTGAGTGTACATTGTACAAAATCTTTCTGATAAAAATGTAAAGCTTGTCTTTCTTCCGCAGCTGTAATATATTCAAGAAACGCAATTTTTTCACGGAAAATTACTCCTCGATAACAATTCCAATTCGTTATCTTTCTTTAACTGCATAATTCCGAGAAAGCCAATCAATGGTTCAAACATCAACAATGAAAGAAGGAAAAAAAATGAATAATCGCATCGATAAATCGTCGACAACGTTACTGAGATTTGAGTAATTATTTTATAATTACTGTCGACACAGATTTTAATTTACGATACGTGAATCGCGAGCGAGAAATGATTCATCGAAGATTATTGTGAAAAGCACTTCCAGTCTTTTTTTCAATCGACTTTTCGCGCTCGAGACGACCGTGATTCATCCTCCTTCTGAGGACATTGCCCCTGATAAGTCGTAAAATTCTAAAAAATGAAGGAAATATTAAAGCGCTAACGCGTAGTGCTTCAAGTCGTTCCAATTTTGACGGAAAATTAAATTCTGATTAAATTCTTTTCTTTTTTTTTTTGAAGTGATAACTTGTTATGGGGCACCGAATGCTGAGGAATTTCAGCCTCCAAAAGCATGAAAAGGCCTCTTTGTTTTCCGTCGGTTATGCTCTCTCTCTCTCTCTCTCTCTCTCTCTCTCTCTCTCTCTCTCTCTCTCTCTCTCTCTCTCTCTCTCTCTCTCTC
>JAWWEN010000038.1:5299187-5346863 GCA_035582955.1 Sycophila texana
CCAATATTGGTAATTCGGTCATTTCCAATATTCGTAGACATTTTTCTAAAAACATCATAAAATGACCCAAAAACACTTAATTGGCATTTATAAAATGTTTTTATATAAATTTCAATTGAGTAAAAACATTTTATAAATGTTAATTGAGTGTTTTTGGATCATTTTTAGTCGCGATTAAAAAATGATAGAATGTAGTATTTTTGAAAAAATGTTTAAAATATTCAAAATTTAAGTCTTATCTAAAAGTTCATTGTACTCGGAGTTAAAGTGTCTTCGCTAAAGCGATGGTTGAATATCGCAAAATTCAATTTATTTCGAAGAATCGCAATTCCTCACTTCCTCTTATCTTCTTCGCTCGTAAAAAGTTGCTCATCGCCGAGGCAGCGTTTAAAGCCCTTAAAAAACCAACGCGAGTATACATATATATGCGTATCGAGCTTTCAACTCGAATTCGTCACAGCGCGTGCGGGTTCCCTGCCCGTCGTCAGCTCCTCTCTCCCTCGCCTGAAAATATATGCAAACGAGACGATAAACGCGTAACAGGATCTTCGCATGTACGCGCGCAACATCGCCGGGGTCGCTTTACTTGAAATAAGCAGAAATATAAACCGGCCTCGGCAGGCTGAGGACAAAACGCGTATAATACGTGCAAATTCGAGGCTTGAAGGGGCAACGCTCGTGAGGCCAGAGTGAATAATCAAGAAAAGGCAGAAATGTTTGCTCGATTTTTGTATTATTTTTTATTTGTGCGGAATGTACGTAAGTGGATTCTAGAAAGTTTGGAAGTTGAGAAGAAAATTTTTGAATTAGTTGAATGACGTTTCTTCAAAATTTTATTTATTGATAGGATCGAGACAGAAAGTTTTGAAACAAAAAGTAACAGACAAATGTTTGTGCGGAAAGATTTAAAAAAAAACAGGTAAGAAGTATAAGAATAAAGTTTTGTTGCTAAAAAAAAATGACAATACAAATAAGTCAATTTGAATGTCTCCTCTTGAATTGCAAGCTTTTAGAAGTACATATTTTAGCTGTTTTTTTTAGTTTTATTTGGCAAAACTAAGATAAGATAAGTATAGTATGTTTAATGTTTAATGTTTAATATGTTAAATTTTTTTAGTGCCACATAATTTTTAGTGTATTTTTTACGTTATTTAAAAAATGACTTTGAAGATTAGTTTGTAGTAAGTAGATAAACCCAAGCATAGTCAGACATTGATTTTTTATTTTATTTTTTTTTTTCGGACAATTACTTTAATCACGTCTACGTTTACTTTAAATATTTGATTTTAGTCCGAGCGCATTGCAATCGTTTACACCTCAGCAAAATAAAAAAAAAAAGTAAGTTTAGGACACGCTTATCAAGTCTACATGAAAATTTTATTTTCACTTACTATCATATACATCTTCGCAATACTCACAGCGGCATATACCAGGTGTAACGTGTGGATACATAGGGTTGTAAAAAAATGAACACAAAATAAAAATTTCTTCAATAAAATGCTTTATTGTTTCATTTATCTTTTGTTCCATTGCGAGTAAAATAAAAAGTATGATGCAAGGTCGCAGAGGAGATCTCGACAAAATAGTTTTTTTTTCTCTCTTACTCCGCCGTCAATAGTGCAAAAGGATGAATACAGCTGACGATAAATTCATTTTCCAGCAGACATCTTTATAGTCGTCGTATACTTTACAAGGCTGTTGTTAAAATCTTATAACCGTTTCGGGCTTCGCCTCGGCGAGAAGTTCGAATGCAGCAAAAGGCGTAAAACGCAAGTGAGATCGTTTCTCGCATTAACAACCCTTTCGCACACTGACACGACTTAAAATACCTTCGTGCCAACGTACTTGCGAGTAACTTATTATATACGCCTCGATGATTTACGGCCGACGTTACATAGTTTTAGTGCAATTAAAAAGTTTTATATGACGCCCACGTCGATATCCTTTATTTAACAATGTGCATCCTTTAAATGAAAATTAGAATTACACAGTATACATTTTATCGCAGGATAGATATATACATGAAAAAAATGCAGTATATGAGTTTCAAATTGCGCTATTTTATATACCTTCGAACGTCAAAGATGAAATAATAAAAGTACAATTATGAAAATAAGTATAAAAATCATCTTTCGTAAGGCATCCGCATTTGGTGAGTAATTTGCATACATTTCTTTTTAATCATTATACATAATATATACACTGTACACGTTATATACCTCTTAAATGTATAAAATAAATTATTGTTAACAACAAGCTACATTCTCAAAATTCTCGAGTAACTCGAAAGCAAACAAATCTATAAAATCGAAAAGAAAATAATAAAAGCAAACCTCGCAAGACGATAAATTCCCTGAAAAATGTAACGAGCGGCGTATATAGGCGAAGCCGAGCGCCGAGCGAGCGCACATTTTTTTTTTTATTTTCCTTCCAAGTCTGGAATTTCTTTTCTCATCGCAACAATTACCGCGGCGAGCGGCTGGCGCGCACGTGCCATTTTCTCGGTGCCATTGGCTTCTGGCGCGTACTTGCGCAAAGAGGCGAGTAATTGCGTTATAGAGGCATGCAGCAACCCACCGGCCTCGTCCTCCCCCGATGCGATGTGCCTCTCCCGTCCCTCTCGGACTCTCTCCCGTGGTGAGCAGCTCGCCGGCGCTTGCTTATGGTCGCCATGCGACCCCAAGTAATGTCGTTAGCGAAGACCCGGAGAGCGCCACGAACACAGTTAACTTTTATCGTAAGTGTGTTTCGAGCGATAGTGCGGCCTTTTTTTTCCACGCTGGAGTTTATTTACGGCGTGCGCTATGCGATTAGACAGCATTTTGTTACGTTCACTTTGTCCGCGGAGAAATGTAGTGGATGCAGAGCTTTATTGCAGCCTTTTTTTCGGAGTACAGCGTTTTTATCGTATCTATATATATTTTATCTTTTTTTTTATGTTCCTATAAATTTTTTTTTCTGTCATTTGATGTACTGACTTTTGCAGGGATTTTTATACTGAATGTTTGATGGTCCTTTTTTTTTTAAACGGGAATGTAGCTTTTGGCTATAGAAATAAATGTACGTCGTTCATTGAGGTTTTGCAAGTTTTTAAGGTATACTCTCTATAATTAAAGTTTCGACAGTTGATTTTTAAAACAAATAAAGAAAGCTCGATGATATTTTAAATGGTTTAAATAAACGTGAATTTCCATTGCCTTGTGTGGTATAATACACTTGGAGAGATTTTCATTGTATTTAAATGCATTATCACGGGCATTTTATGTGCCATTTAATTTATTCAATGTACGTAAATAATTGAAGTAACTGAGCTTTAAAGTGACCTTTTAAAGTGTAAGTGGAATAAACGTAAATCAAAATTACAAATAAATCTGTTTTATCCCGCTGCTAGAACTATTTTACTATTTGTACATAAACAGTGAACAAAAGATCTTCGGACAAATGTGCGTGGCATCGATAAAACTGCTATCTTCCGCTGATTGCTTTTTAAAGGAATAAAACGTTGAAAAGTAAAAATGACCGACGGGGAGAGGATGTGTCGCAATTTGAATGCTGCTTCCAGCGTCTACAGGCAGAATTTGTAAATATGAAACGACATTCCTTTTACTGACTTTATTAGGCAAAGTCAACGAACGTCTGTCTACCTACTCAAACAGGCGAGGCTTGAAACAAGGCACGCGAGTTTCGTAAATATACGCGTTGCCCAAGTCCCTCGGGCGTGCGAGCACAATAAATTTTCCAAACCTGATAAATTTAAATTTACTGCCTCGAAAATCATTTTCACCTCCTGTTCTCGGTGCGCATGGCAAACACATACGTCCGCCGATACGCCATTAATCAATATCCGCAACATTCTCGTAGACAATTATCTGAACATTATAATCATTTTAAATTTATACAAAAAAAAAACTTCCTCTTTCCCTTCGATTATATGCGTATCTTCGATAATATGTGTATCTCTTAAAAATAAAATTGACAAAGTGTATAATACACTCGTCTCGTCGATCGAGTTGAATCCGTTGCGTGCGTATGGTAAGGCACAATCATATGAATTGCGCTCCATCAGGCGCCGGGTATCGGATTCACCAGAGCACCTGATGAAGTACAATTAACATGCAGCCTCCGTTGTTTTTTTTTTCTCAATCTTTTCGACCTTCGACGAATTTTTTTCTCCTCGTCGAACGAAAATTCTTCTTCTTTTTATACACTCTCTTTGCTTTTGTCTGTCTTTTTGCACGATGAGTGTCCAGTCGCAGCGCGCGCTACTTCAGGTACCTGACTATCCAGCACACAGCCTATAGTACCGGAGTAGCGCGAGTTGCAAACTGGTGGTGCAAAAAAAAAAAAATCAGACAATAATGTGTTGATTTATCTTCTTGGTTCTTAAGTGCGTCTCGGTGTGGTCCGAATTTCTTGAAAGGACAGCGATTCAACTGGAAAATAAGAGAATTAACGTTTTTTTTTTAATGCGAATCTTTTCAAAGGATGTAAATGCGTTTTGAAACGTAAAATTAACTGCCAGTGCGTTTCAGCAGCAATGAACGGTCTTATTCCTGTAATTGCAGAAAAATTATAAAAATTACTTTGTACAACGATGCTGAAGCGTGTTTCGAAGCAAACTGCGAAATTCTTAGAATATACTAATGGCTTGGCATTTATGTTTATTATTGAAAAGCTGTACATGTAAATATATTCAGTGCTACATTAATTAACGCCAAACATGATAATAGAAATTCAACGTTATACACAGAATTTGAGATAATGGAATATTCAAAGAAAATTTAAAACAATATTTGAAATTTTTAGTCTTGCTCAATTTGTCAATTAACATTGAAAATAAATTGTGATACAAAAGTTTGTTCTTGTACGAGCTGCACGTGCCCATAAAAGTGAAGAAGTAATTATAACTGAACGATAAGATAGGCTATAATTAAAGATAATGGCCTCGTATTATGTGCAACAATTGTAAAATCAGCAATCGCTTAGACGTCGGATTTAATGTAAATCGGAATTATTAGAGATATTTTAATTGCCATTGGAAATTATTTAATAAAAACGTAAATTAATGAAAATTTTACTACTGCACATCAACTGCAATTAGCAAAATCTGCGATAATAATGGCAAATGTATAAGTGCTCTATTCTAATAATTGTAAACATAAGCTGCACATGGTAATGCTTAACAAAAAAAAATGTGTAAATCACCTTGATCCGAAAGGAAAAAAAAAAATTTGACAAACTCAAACAGGCTAAAACGCAGATAAAAGGCGTAAATTCGGAGAACAGCTCGAGCGTACATGAATTTCGCAAATTCGCCGACCCGATTAGCAGTTTGGCCTTGTGAATTTTTGCTGATAATGAAAAGTCGACGAGCAGCCGACAAAGAATACAGATACACGAGTTCGCTCGTGCGCACCGATATTTTGCGAATTGCGTAGTCATCGATAAGATCGGGTACCAGAGAAAAGAGAAAAAGAGGGGAAGAGGGAAAAAGAGAGAGAAAGAGGAGAGGCAGAGAGAAACAGATTGAAGAGGAAACAAGTACGATCAGTGTCCTTCGACTCTGCGCGACTGGTGTGAGTATATATACTAATGTAAACGCTCGCGGAGTCGAAACATTTCACCAGACGTGCCCGATTTGTACAACATTTACAAATAGCCTGCGCCTGCGTCTGAGTGATTGATAATATTCGATGCGACCATCTGTACTGCGATCCAATCGAAAATTAAAGTTTTAATGCTAAGGGCGTAATGTCATATGCTGTGAAATTGATATTTTAACATTATATAAATAAATTCCTAGCAAATAACATGCATCTCCACTTATAGTTTTAACGCATTACAAACCTTAATTTTTTATTATATCTGATCATCTTACGATGATATTTAATATTAAAAAAAAAGTATAAGTAAAATTTAAGCAGAAATAAAATTTTAACGCTCATAACGGTAGATTTAATTGTGACATATGTTAGGATACCATCGCAAAGAAAAAGTATATAATTTATTAAAATTTCATTCTGCACGAACAAAAATGTGATAAAAAAAATAGCACACTGCCATTAGAATTGCAAAAAAAAGAAATTCTGATTACCGTAACGTTTAGATGTTACCTTTATAATCTGGCTCGACCGAGTACGCTCTTCAGTAAATTAATTTCACGAAATACAGTCATTTGCACAATCACTTCAGCAATAATCAGATTGAACACACTATTTTCCATCGCACAATATAAATAACGAACAAAAAAAAACTAATTCACTTTAAAGGCAGTAATCGCACAAAACTCCGCATATCGCTGAACTCCAAAATCACTCGCAAGTTAAAAAAAAAAAAAAAAAAAAAAGAACGAAAGACGAAGAAGAAGAAGCCGCAGCAGCAGCGACCGAGCAATTACCGAACGACCGAGCAAGTAGTCTGGCCAGGCGCGTCTGCGGGGCAATCGCTCAGTCGTTCGGCAGGCGCTGCGCGCGCGGCGTGCCCGCGTCGGAGGCAGTGTCCGATGCACGTTGAAGCGACGGGAGGGATGGAGAAAGAGGGGGACAAGGTTGTCGCGCACACGCTTGATTGACCGGGCCGGCTCGTGGGCGTCTTGCGCCTCTCCTCGACTTCCAGCTCGGGATTCCGAGAAGCTGCCGTCGTCCGGGGACGGAGAGGAAGGCCTGCCCCTGATCGATTTAGGCCGGCCTCGTCTGCTTCTGCGAAAGTGTACGCGAGAACATAGCCCCTCGCGAATTGACGCGTCGATGACGTCGATGTCTTCGAGTCTTTTTTTCTTCTTTTTTTTTTTTAAGCCAAACGGCGATTTTTGCGGCCATAAACGGAGGGACGCGGAAGCGTGGGAACTCGCCGAGGGTATAGGGTGCGGAAAAAAAATTGAGCGATTACGTCAATTACGCTTAACTTTCGTGGCTGGCAAGAGTAGAAACTCGTTGAATAATGCACGGGAGTAAATTGCTCGTGAAGCTCGGCCGTTAAACGTTGCGCGAAACGAGAGTGAGGTGCGATCCTTTAAATGATTTTAATTTCAATAATGACACACTTCAATCGGCCTCGGCGCGCTGCTCGAAAGAATGCCTCCTTTTCAAAGGGGAAAAAAAAAAAACACGTCGCACAATACTCCCCGCCGCTGTCGTCAATGAAAGCAAGTGTCTCTCTGTACACCGACGAGTAATATATATGTATATATATACAAAAAAAGAAGAAAAAAAAACAACTGAAAATTAACTCCGAATGGATCGGCACAAAGGGATTCCCAGTTAAAAGAGCGAGACATTTGCGGATTGAAAAGGTTTGTAAAGCAGGCGAAGAAAAACAAAGGTGACAATCAAGCTAAAAGTTTTCCCCTCGTCCCACACCGACCGACAACCGTTGACCCTACGCAGCTACTCGTCGCCTTTAAGCTCGCTTTAAAAAAAAAAGTGCCTCCATTGTTCCGAGCACCATCGGCCGCAGAAGCCACTGGAAATTCGCGCTCGACGACGGCCAAGTGGATTCCAGCCTTCCAGACGCAAGGAGCACGCGTCCCCGACGTGGGCGAGTCGCTCGTGACGCGCGAGGACAGGCCGGAAGTGCGTGTGCGCGCGTAGGAGAGAAGCCTCCTTTTCCCGACCCATATCCGCCCGCGCGCTTCCTGCCGTGCAACCGCGGACCCCACCGCCGCGGAGCTCGCGAAAACTCGTGACTCACCGAGACGAGCGTGCGAACGAGTCGCGCACGTAAAGCATACGCTCGACGCTCTCCTTACGGACTTTCCGTCGATTTTCTTGTTTTTTTTTTTTTTTTTTTTATCGAGTAAATCTTTCGATCACTGACGTTGATGGATCTCGCTTAGACTCCTCGATCTTCGCGGAAATCGGTAATTAATTTCGCGACGATTTCCAAGCGAGAGGCGGTCGATTCATTTTTATTGAAAATGAAATATCCGCGCGCGCGCGCGCGGCTCGTTTGCGAGGGTATATTTATAGCAGCGAAAAATTTCGCGAAGGCCCCCGCGGCGAGTGGCTATTTATAAGGAAAGGAAAAAATAAATTTAAGCTCCGTTGGTGTAGTGTGCAAAAAAAAAAAGAAGGAAAAAGAAAAGGCGCGGGATTCGCGACGAGCAGAATGGAAATTCCCTCGTATAGCCCGTGGAGAGACTGTCCGGCTATGAGACGTCGTCGCGCACTTCAATGTAAATCTCGTCGCCTCGAACGGCCTCGGCTCCGTTTCACCCCGACGCCGGGACACCCATACATCTACTTACCTGCGCGCGCTTAGATTTCCGATAAATTTAAAACGAGAATGTCATTGATCGACCGTAAAGAAACGTCAGCGATGTAATTAAACTCCCTTCTCCGTCTCTCTTGCTCGTCTCGTTTTCTCCAAACCATAGTGAATTAAGCAGCGCCTGTTTTATTTTTTTATTTTTTGGACACAACGGAAATAACCAACGAATACTCCGCCGACTCAATGTCATCACGTCATTTTTTTTATTTTTTATTATTTTTTTTTTTTTTTTTGTAAGGCAGGATGAAGAATGTCGCTTGCGCCCGATACTAAAAAAAATTCTACGAGCGAGCCCGTCACAATAGCAATCAAAGTCAAATATTTAATTATTTTCTTAATCTCCGCTCTTATCTGGGCTTTATCGAAGATACCGAGCAAACAAGCGGGCCGAGTTATAGCGCGAGTGCGAAGTGAACGAGAGCCGCGCGTAATCAAACACACAGCGACGTCGCTCACCAGCAAATATTTAGACTGACTGCCTAAGAAAACGAAAGTTCGCTCGGGTCGCCGGGATCTGGACGCGGCGCCCGCGCGCACATCAGGGGAAAGGCGAGAAGGGCCCCGAAGAAAATTGGCAGGAAATCAAACGGACCGCAGTGTATGCGCCTCTTTGCCCCTTGTTCTATATTTAGCCGCGCCGCAGTGCAGCTAACGGCGGGCATGTGCAGCTGACGCGTGCGTTCGCCGAAAAGAGCGAGAAGAGAAGAGGAAAGGGGCGCAAAACCGCGCGGCATTGGAGAGGACAAGAGGAGAGAGCAGGCTGCAAGACAGAAAGATGTGGAGCGCGCCGGAGAAGCGAAGCGAGGAGAGCGAAATGGGGTGGAGAGTTAAGGTCGAGAGGGGGTGGGGCAGGGGGAGAAGAGGAAAAAAAGGGGTCACCACCGTATGACGAGAGGTCGAGAGTCTTTTCGTCGGCTATGCAAGTCGCCTGCGCTGTATTTGCATTCTCGCCTGCGAGCGCTCGAGTGGAAGCCTACAGTAGATAGACACATTTACAATGTTTAAAAGCACTTTTTCAATGGACGATAATGTAGAGCTTAGGAAGTGGCGAATAATTAGCATATACACACGTGTAGCTTTTCCGCTGCTCACTTCAATATATACTTCTATGTACCTTTCATTATATACCGCGGGAGAATAACTAGACGATTATTAGGAACAATTTGAAGACTCGATACACTCTGAGTCCAAAGTATAACGCTTTGTTACTTAAAAAAACAATTAATCAATGGATTAATGCTTTTAAAAAGATCGATAAATACTTTCTTTAAAAGACTTTTTTCATACCGTCATCTTTAAATAAAGTATTTAGTAACGGATTAATACTTTTTAAAGGCGTTTAATCCATTGCTTAATTCTTTTTTTGAGTAACGAAGGGCACTTCTGGACTCAAAGTGTAAAATTTTATCGAGCGCTGCCAAAAGAAAAGAAAGTTCAGCCGAAGTAGCTTATACGTGAGTCGCAGTTATGAGAGTAAAGGTAAATCCAATGTCAGAGGAGAGAAAACCAATTTCCGTCACGTATGCATACAGCCTCTCGGGCTTCTCCCTCGTGATCGCGCAGCGGAGCGGCGAATATGCTCTAATAATAGTTTTCCCTCCCGCTGGTGTTGCCCGTCGGGCCAGACGCACGCCTCGCCCCTGCTGCGAACTAAGTTCAGGGACCCTGGCCGAGTCAAGTTCAGTAACTCGCCCGCGGTGCCGCGCGTTTAAAGAGGACCTGACAGACCGACACTGACACAAGGCTGATGCAATCCGGAAGTGGGCTTTGATAAGTGCGCCGATGAGGTAATTGGACGCCGGCAACTTCCCGACTGCAATTTGCGAGTCGAGCTTCTTTCGAAAATACTTTTTTTTTTTTTAAGCAACGTCAATGAGGAGGCATCGATACCGAAGATATAATCACGCGGTGACTAAGTGCGAGATAGGATTAGTCACGCGTTTATCCGTGAATATGGAACACGTGAATAATTTTTGATTTTTTTTTTTAACACAGATTTGCCTTAAATGGAATTTCGACGAATTTTTTCGGGGTACAAAGTTAGTCACGACGGCGAGGACAGTTGTGGGGCGAGGAAAATGAGTGGATAAAGCGCGGAGGCGATTGTCTCGAAAGCCGCGCTGAAAAGAAAGAAACCAGTTTATCGAAGAAAAAGTTCTCGGTCTTTACGAGGAAAGGTCAAGGCTGCAAGGCGAGCGTCGCTTAATCTAGCGAAGATAGCGAGGAGAAGAAGAATGAAAAGTTCTAACGAGCGACACTGCACTTTTCTCTTATCTCGTCTAATTTTCGAGATAAATGGACGAATCCATTAAGACTGGTTCGTTGCCCTTTTCCATTCTGTTTACCGTATCAACTAAGCAAGTCTGCCGTAAAGGCACGCACCTAATGCCGCGTAATTGCCAATTATATAATTTTTTAATTAAAAATTCAATCGCACTTTTTTTAGTTCCTCGTCGAGGTATAACAATTGTGTACCATTTATCATTCGCCTTTTTTTTTCTCTCGCCCAAGTCCTTCTCGCGCCTGTATGTAGCATTTCTCTTTCAAAACGATTAATCAATCGCTCGAGAATTCCTCGTCCCCAGTAATAAAACTTTTCACCGCTAAATTATTTAAACTTCGCTTCGACAAATGTCGAAGTAAGAAAATAAAACCAACACTATTGAGAAAACAGCACTGTTAGCTTCAAAAAATTTCAAAACGTAACAAATTCACAAAACTCGAGGCAGTATAAAGAAAGGTGCCTATAAAGGATAACCCACGAGCGAGATACATCCCCTTTAAAAAAAAAAAAAAACTTCGAGCTAAACGTGTCGGTGCCCGCACGCGCGAGGGGGAGAGAAAAAAGGATTTTTCTTTGTGAGCAAAAAGCGGTTCTGCCGCGCGCTATAAGTCCTGTCCTCGCGAGGGGGTACGCTAACGCTCCTAGAGGAGAGAGAAAGAGCTCCGCTCCTGCGGGTATATATCGCGCTCGTAGCCGAGCTTTGCCGCGCCAATGGTCGATTGTTCTCCGATCTCACGAATTTCAAGGACGTCTCCGCGAAACCGGCTTCAAGGCCAGACGCGAGCGAGCGAGACGAGGGGAAAGGAGACGGCGGGACCCGACGGTCCCCCGAGTGGGGGATTAAACGAGGGGAACGACTGGCGGCCGCGGCTGGGGGAGTCGAGAGAGCCGGCAGACATTAGGCGGAAACGAAGAAGTGGGGCAGGGAACTTGCTGCGCGCGTGTGCATGCAGCACATGTGCGCTCGCCGCATTTTCTGTAGCGCGATGTATACGGGCCCTTTTTGCACGGTGTGTAAGTATATAATATATATAATATGTATGTACGAGGGCTTGCGCGAAATTTTCGACGAGCGCTAATGGCTTGCTTTTTTTTCTTGCAGTGATGATGCGTGCAGCGCGCTTTTCGCAATTCTCCAGTCGCCTGGTTTTTTTTTTTTTTTAACGAGCGAGAAATTTAATCGAGGTGATTTAGATTATGCTTTAATCGAGTTTTTTAATTTATTTAAGTACGTTGGGAGGAAGGCTACTTTTTTTTCGCGGCTGTTAATGTGATTATCGTGTGGGATTTGCAAAGTCGACATTCAGTGCGGGAATCACGTGAGATGTGGAAAAAAATTTTTTTTTCTTTAATTACACTTAATACACATTCGTCACTGTCGCGTTGGCAATTAAATTAAAAAAAAAAAGTAGTTAATTAAAGCTCGAGCGTCCCTTTTACCATAAAAAAATTATAATTTAAAACATCGATAATAAAAAAGAAACACATTTTTAATTAAAACGAAAATTATTGGCACAGTGCTGCATTTTTTAAAAGAAAGGAAGTAAATTGCAACGCATCCCCGGTATTTCGCAAAAGCCGAGGAACGTTTGCCATAAAGACTTATTAAAAGTCGCGGAGTCGCTCGGAGGAAAAAAATGCTTCCACGAAGAGATTGAAAAAGACTACGCGAAGCCCGGCCAAAAGCGAGCGAGCAGACAAAAAAAAATTATCTTCCAAAACTGCGAACCAGAGTAGCAGGGAGAGTTTTACGCCCGCAAAAAGAATGAAGTCGTGCGGCGCGAGCACTAAATAACCCCGCGAAGAAGGAAGGTGAGAAGGAGGCGCGCACCACGAGGCACTCTGACGTCATATCGCCATATTTCCGTTCGCCTCGTCGCTTGTCCAACTGCCCCGATCGACCCTTTTCAGGGGGTTTATTCTGTAAGCTCAGCGCACGAGTTAAATGAAGTTTACGATCTTTTTTGATAATAAAACTGAAATATTTACGAAAGATTTTAAGATCTTAAATTGTATTAAAAAGTACCATCATTTTGACATGTCACTTTTTGATGTCAAAATGATGTCACTTATTGTTTGATCTCTAATTGATCTTACATTTTTTTACGCGGAATAACGCATTCGATGTAGATATAGGTACAAGACGTACAAAATCAAGTAAAGATGAATCGCAGACTGGTTCGCTAATCTTGCAGAATAAAAGGCCCCTGTGCGAGCGCGACGAGTTTTAAAGGACCTACGGGCACCGCCAGCACTTTTCCACCGACGCGAGGGAACGGACCGAGCAGCCAGCCAACCAGTACCTCTCCCAACGTGGGCTTGAGTTTCATCAGATCGCTCAGACGATATAACCGTCCGCCTGGGCATTGGAGTCAAATCGTTCTTGATTGATTACAGCGGGCACGTTGAATTATATCGAGTTTGACGCTCGTCGGGTGAATAAAACTACCTCGTCGCGAGCCTTTAAATACCAATCTGATGTACAAGGCGCCTTTTCAACCGCTCGAACTGTTTTGTTGTGACGCGCGTTCTAATAACTCGACGGCCGAAGGTTGGCTGGCTGGGGTCGTCGACACCGCGCGCGGAACTCGTTTTATAATTGAAAATCACGGCGTAAAAAGAAAATCATCGTCGCGCAAATTTTTACGACCTCTCCGTGAATAATCCCCTCTCGAAGTGCGCAATACCGCGACGAGTCGATAATCCGGCGCAACGCGGGGTTACGATGATAAATATCCGATCTGCGCGCCCCAAAACGAGGAGTGTGTAACGGCGCTGCCGAGGAGGGCCGCCGTTAATTTCCGTCCCGAGCGCGCCGCAATCACTCGCCGTGGAATCCCTTTGGCCGTCTTATCGCCGGGGGATTCCCCGGCTTCGCTCGGCCGGAAGCTCGCGGCTGCCGAACAATCGCACGCGCGTATACGTGCAGGGTCGAGCCGCGGGAGGAGGTAGACCGATCCCCACCGTGTGCAAACGAGAGGCGCATCCGGCCGTAGGCAGAAATTGCGAATTCCAGACGCGAGCGGCCGAGGAGGTGGCCGCGCACCACGGCGCTCCCGAGTCGCATTCCAAGGAAAGTCAGGTTTCTCCGCGACCGCGAACCTGCTCGGCGCGACGCTGCCTCGCTGCACGATCCTCGACGATGGTATAAGCTTCCAGAGGTTTTTTCTTTAAAACGTGTGATTTAATTAATTTATTTTTTCTGTTCGTAGAATCGTCGGTGTACCTTCTTAAAGTATACATAAAATTTGGGTTGCGGTTTCGGATTGTTGTTGACGTCAGAACGGAGCGGCGAAATTCTGTCTGAACGAAGTAATGAGGACGAAGTTTTTGAGAGAATTCATATTATATAGCACTTAACGTGCGTGAAGTATAAGAGAAGTTCGCAGTACGGAAATGGACTTGGGATGAAAAAGAGAGGGGCTACTTAACGATAAGATCGGCGTAAAAGGATTTGAGAAAGCAGTGGCTACAATTTCTTTTAATGACTTACTTTAACTCATTACCGATAGAATGCACGATCGCGGCAGCGTAATTCGAAGCTAATTTTTCTTAAAAATAAATACCGAGGCACTTTGAGCAACAGATGTTTCGGAGCGGCCGAGCAGCAATTACCAGGAGTTAAAATTGGTACACGCATTTCAGCCGGCGCGTATATAGCGGTACACCAGTTTCATTTTTTTTTCTTTTTTCTTTTTTTTTTTTTTAAGGCCCGCAAATTATTTTCAGTCACGTCAGAACGATAAATAAATTCCTTCGCCACGGTAAAATTTGATACACGCACGGCAGCTGTAAATTTTTGACGATTCCCGCAATCTTATCAAGCGCGCCATTTGCACAAATCCACTTTGAAAAGTAGCTCCTCGAAATTTACGATAAAAAAACTCTTCTCCTTTTTTTCTTTTTAGCAATCAATCCACTTTTTTCGCGAAAAAAAAAAAGATCCAGTCGAACATCCTTTCAGAACTTGACTACAAGAGAAATTCCTCTCAACTAAGAATTCGAAAATGTTCTACTCCAAACAAGTAGAAAACACATTTTACACTTATTCTTTTAAACAAGCAAACAATTCATTTTTGAGTATAGTTTAATTAAAATAAAAATGACGCGCACCGCTTCCACGACAAACGCCGTGCGTGCATCGAACTCAACAGGTCACGACGGCGTCGCCGCCGAGAGAGCCTCAGGCGCGGGCGATCGCCATGGGTGCGAAAGGCGATCGCGAAATCTGAGCGGCCCGATCCGCATGTAGCCGCGTAATCGAGCCGAACCGAACGCGCCCGCGGCGGCTCGAGTGCGAGCTCGGCGGCCTCCTCCTGTCCCCCCCTTAAAACAGCCCGCCCCCTTTCACCCGCGGCCGTTTAAAAAGCCCGTCCGGAGCGCAGACAAAAGAGGAGCCCGGCGAGGATGCCGGGGCGAATGAACCCGGCGCGCGAACGCGAAACGACGTCTGCGCGCTCCCTCCCCGAGCGGCGCGCGACCTTGAAGGAGGAGATCGCGTCGCGACGTGCTCGGCCTGCCGAGCGAGCTGCCACCGGAGAGATGGTAGAAAAAAAGAGGGAGCTCTGCGATCGTCTCTCTCGCTCGCTCGTTCGCTCGCTCGCGGGCGGGCAGCAGCCCCTGCGGTACGCGCGCTCGGGGGGATGGTTACAAAGGGCAGCAACGGGTGTCCCCTCCTTCGGAGCTTTTCTCCTTTTCGAGGTCTCCGCTGACTGCTCTCGCTGGCCTTTGAGGAGCGAATCGGCCGACAAGGGCACGCTCGTGAAAAGTAAACCCCGGCGACGACGGCGGGGTGAAAGTCAAGATCGCGCGGTACAGCTGGGGTGGCTTCTGGATATACTTATTACCTTCGTTCTTACGAGACGAGTGCGGTACATTATTATTTTTTTTTTTAAAATAAGTTTTAAAGATTTAATTATTTTCTTTTTAAACTACTTGGTTACGAATGTCCACAGCGTTAATTAAATTAGAATTTGAGATCTACTAAAGTGCTTATTAATGGTTATTAAAGTAGACGATTACCAAATGCTGCGATATAGCCATTACCCAATGTAGTGCGATGCCTCCAAGTGGAAGGAAAAGTAGAGAAGAAGAAATCCATACGTCCGTCTCGCAGATGAGGTGCACAGCGCTGCTCCGATTCGCACGGACGGAAATTATCTCTCCATGCACAGACTTCGCGCACAATCTTTTTTTCCTTTTACTCATTTATAAAATCGTTCACCGCATATTCTTTACAGTCTCCTCCGTACGCTGCACTCAATAAACCGCGTCAACTTTTTTCTTCTTCTTCTTCTCTCTCTCTCTCTCTCTCCAGCGGGCACTGCATTATCTCCACCGCGCACAACTTCACACGTATTATACCATAAAGTCCACGAATGCTCCGTTGCGGCGAGTCTTCACGATGTCCTCGTGTCGCGGCCCATCGCCACCGGGAAGTGTCGAAAAAAGTCGGCGATACAATTTTTACTCGGGGCAGGTCGTCGTCGCCGCGAAAATTTCCGGAGGAAAAAAAAAGGAAAGGAAGAATAAGAAGAGCGGTGAGGAGCGCGGCGGCGACACGTCGGCGGAGCGCTCACGGGTGTCTGGGCCGGCTGTTAACGGATGAAATGAAAGTGTGCGACGAGAGCGGGCGAGATTGGCCGCTCGGGGGGGAAGCCGGGGAAGAGAGAGAGAGGGAGGGCGGGAGAGACGGGAAAAACCGAGGAGCAGACAGAGGCGGGGCACACACGCGGGCGCGTTCAGTAGTAGCGGCGCGAGTGCGGCAGGGCCCACCGCGGGTGAGGAGGGGGGGCGCCTAGCAACAGGCCGAGCCGGCCGAACGGCGTGATTAAATAAAACTGGCGGCGAGAGAGAGAGAGAGAAAGCGCTCCGCCGTGCCCGACACGACGACGGCCGCCGTCGGCGACGACGGGAGCACGTGCGCGCCTCCTTATCGCCACCTCCGCGGCGACCGGGCCTTTTTACGAGGTCGCGATCGATCGCCGGTTTTACCCGCTGATTCGAGATGAATTTGTTCTTTTTCTTTAGCCCGGAGGAGGAATTTTTTTGTTACTCTGTCCCTACCTCTCAATTTTCTTTATCTATTATTATTATATTATTAATACACTTAATCGGGCCGTTTTTAAAGATTCGCTCCGTTGCGCTTATTAATCAAATAAATGATTGTAAGTATCCTCGAAGGTCGAGAGTGCGATCTCGATGCGACCGTGGTGACTTTTTAATATCATGCAAATTGTTTTGTATATAAAGACGAGAAAGAAAAAAAGAGTCAAGATGCCAGAAGTATCGTCTCCGATCGACAGCGTTAAACGCTTTCTTTCTCGACACGTATACGGAGATAATATCTGATAAGACTTCGCCGAAGGAGACGTTGGCGATGCAGAAATGTCTCTTGAAGAAGAAGAAGAAGGCAGGCAAGGGGGATGGAAAAAAACCTCCACTCGGAGATTCGAGATAAGAAACGAGCCGGCTGCATCGGGAGTGAAACGACCTTCCACCGCTCCGGATCCGTAGCGTATAAGGGCACCGTTACGACGTGGCACCGCGTAACGTCCTTAAAACTGACTTTTTCTCAACTCGCCTCTCGATAATCTTTTTACGAGCAATAAAGCGGAGATCGACGGAATGAGCTATATCATCGCTCGACGCGGACGCGATTTGTCCAGTTCGCACCGCGAGGCGTCGGTTCACGTATCAGCGCGACAAAAGGCCACGTCTATCCTATATATTATACTCTCGAAATGTCTTCTATCAGTGAAAATTTCATTGGTTCAAGAGTCGCGAATTTATTATGTGTAAATATTGAATTTTCGCTAATTTGCGGCGATTGGTGAGTGACGTTTTATTTTTCCTCTCTTAAAAAAAGGATGGCAGCATGTTGTGAAGCATTTTAAAATGTGATTTGATTGGTGCCTAGACATATCCGTTTAAATTGCGCTAAATTTAAAAATCTAACCTTAAAAAATGTAAAATACGAAGGAAAAAAGAGGACGTTGGATTTTGCTAGTATTATTTATTAAATAAAAAACGTGATGCGACCAGCAATCATCTGGTGATTTGCTTGCTTTAGCAGGAGTCATCGAGTACTGCGGGTATAGAACGCCAACCCGCATTAATATATACTACGCCCTCGCACTTTTCGCGTCGAGTCTCGCCGCGTCGTAACAGGCGGATCAATAATTTACTCCGACCAGAGAGATAGTTTCTGAATTAAAATTACGCATTGATGAGGCTCTTTTCATGATCAATTGAGAGCTGCTAGACGCGCGCACGAAACTTTGTACTCGTGTACAGTATTTTCACGGTGATGTAAGCGACGGGGGTATATGCACGGTGCCTTGCATTTAAATCAATAATCCGAGTTGATAAGTGGATTGTTTAAATATTCAATAATAATTTTTACTCGCTTGATTAATCGCACTTTTACCTACAGTTCATTAACTGCAGGTACATCTGATAAAAATAGAAAGGACACGCTTCGCTATACACAATGTGACACGTGCAACGTTGCAAATATAATTGTATCGCGCGCTATTCTAAGAAATGGTTTTAAACAATTTTTTTTTCAATGTCCTAATTCAGCGCGATCTATCTTTTCGCCAATTAAGGGCAAAACCTCGTTTCGCTTAAGTCGCCACACTCTTAGTCTTTCCAGCAAAAAAAAGAGAAGAAAAATCGAGCGAACCGCAAATTTAAAGCTCACTCGACATTTTCAATGGATTTCGCGGAAAGAGCGGATAAAAAAATTTACGCCGGGCGAACGAACAAATTTAAATTTCTACGAGTGGCACAGGCGCGCGAAATCCCGGAGGGGCGAGGTGAAACAAAAAAAAAAAAAGAGAGCCGAGGAAAAGAGACGACAGCCACGTTTATCGCGCGACGCGTACGGGATGAATTTGTTTCGCGCATTAACGAGAGAACCGCGCCGATGCATGAAAATATGACGAATTTTTTTTCCCCGCTACACTTTAATTAACTGCCACTGCGTTTTATAGCTTGAAAATTTACGATTTTTACGGAACGCTCTACTTTTTTTTTTACCTTCGCACAAATTTTAGAACGTCCACGCGCTTTCGTTTCGAGTAGCTCTTTTCTAACGGACTCTCGGGGATCTTTATCGCCTGGGGAATTAAAATTCTTTCTCAAAGTGCGGCGCCTTCGTTATTGGAAATTCAAATTTTCCTAATTAGACGGATAAATCTCTTACAGAGCTCGATATTAACGCGGATAAAATTTTATTTTATTTTTATTTTATTTTATTTTATAAATTTACGGGTTAGTACCCATTATACAGAAATTTGACTAAGATTAACGAATTAATAACTAAAAACTTACAAAGAATAGCTAATACACTGCCTTTAGTAATTTTCCTATAAAAATGACTAATTGCACTGGAAAAGAAAGATTAATAATTTCAAACAAAATATTTCTTTAAGGAGTTCCAAGGCAATGGTGTCATTGTATCAACTAAATATATTATCGAAATTAATTAATAAAGTAACTTTAATGAAATATTTACTTGGTTCAACAAAATATTTACTTAATTTAATGAAACTATTTCCTTGGAACTCCTTAAAGAAATACTTTGTATAAATAATTGCTATATCTTTGTTTCAGTATACTAAAAAAATTTTCCAGCTATTAAATTAATTAATCACTTACTGAACGATTATACACGCTACGATATAATTACAAATGATATCAAGACAGTGTGCAAGTACAATTTTCGCGACAAATTTATATTCGCTCGCCTCGAATCCCTTATCGCCGATCGCCATCAAAATTACCCGGAGCTCCGTTCGTCAAGGCGAAGTTACGAACCGTGTAAAACGTCAGCGGAACCCCGTATGTGACGGCCAGGATGGCGAGATCTCGCGAAATCCACAATCGTCGCGTCACATCGGGCACGCGCGTGCCTCTCCTTTTCAGGTCAAGGTGACGACACTTGGCGCTCGCGCGTGTCGCCGCCTCCCCCACCGCCGGCGGCAGGTATAACGCGGCCGCGCGGCACGACGGGCTGCGGAGAAGGACCCTCGAGGAGCGTGCACGGCCTCCTCCTTCGCGCGCTCCTGCGACTGGAAAGCGACGAGTGCAACACGACGATGCTTCAGACGGGGAGGAAAAAAAAAACTGCGCTGCAGCGGCGCGCCACTTCACCCTCGATGGCTATTAGACTGCGCGAACTTTCGATCTAATTGACGCCCGCGAAGAAAAAGTTTTTGCACTTAAAAAAAGAAAAAGTGATTGGTCGTTTTAATTAATTTTTTGAAACAAAGAAAAATTTGTTCAATTTGTAGGTGGAAGATTTCGGAGCCTAAGTTATTTGATAGTGGATAATAAAAGTAGGTGTCGTGTAGAACCAAATTTACTTCACAAATAGAGAGTACTGTAAATATATCAAGATTAGAAACTAATAAGAATGTGGTTATGTTAAAAACAGACTAAAGTAACTTTTGTCTGTGCTACGTGTGTTAAAGAATGATCATTAAACTGAACGCCAAAAAAAATCATAGGGGAAGGTTTTATTTAATAATTTTAGTTAATAAACTCTGTAAAACTTTGTAAAATTTTTATAGTAAAACTTTCTATAATTATTGTGGCAAATTTTACTATATATGAAAATTGTAATTTTTCGAAAATTTATAATAATTTCCTTGACTTGCTTAGTCTGTCGCCATCTTAAAAAATTTATTGTAAACCTTCCCCTATTATTTTGTTCAGTGAAATACGAATTTAACGAAAGCACGCGTTACACTAAATCACCGAAAAATCTTCCGAGGCCATAAAGCTCGTACGAAAGTACAGAGTATATCCCACACGTCTGGCGAAACCACTTCGAGCGGAATCTCGCATTAATCCCGAAAATTAATGCAAGCCTTTAAAAAGCAGCCCTCGCGTGCGCGCCGTCAGCGCCGAAATCCGCAGATGATGAGGCGGATAAAGCGGAAAGCCCGGTAGCCCGACGACCCGTGGCTAATGGGAATGAATTTCCCGTATCACGTGTTACTTAGCGAAATGAACTTATCGCTCGCGTTCATCTTTACGCCGCCCGCGCGGCACGTAAGTCGTGGTGTGCGTGCGGAGGTGCTGGTCGCGCGACCCCGCCGAGTACGAAGCCAGCAAAAAAAAAAAAAAAAAAATATGGGGGAGGAGGTACGCGACTGGACGTTTATTAATCGGCGTGTCGACTTGCGCATTATCCCGTTGAAAATTTCATTCGCCGCGCGAGAGACGGTGAAAGCTCCTTGTAATTTTAAATTGGGGCAACGTTTTGCCGGACGCTTGCGCAACTGTGAAGACATCATTCCGAGCGATCCTATACGTTTTATTTTATTTTTATTTTTCCTTTTGCTTCTTTGGTTTCGATTTTAATTAGTGGCGAGATTATTAATTGGTTTACTTTTTCGAAAAGGTATGACTGTATAGCTTTTCGAAAGGGCTTCCGAGCTAATTAAAAAGTACTGAGGCGATCCATCACGTAGGTACGGCGAGAAAAGATAAATAATGATTTCTTAGATCATTTATTATGTGATACGCTCCTGTGGCGCTAAAGGATTTTTTAACGGCAAAGTTTCAAACTAAACACTTGTTATAGTCTACTCATCAAGAGTGAATTCTCGAGTAAATTATTAAAATTGAAAAATTAATTACACAACTTAATTTATCATTACAAAAGCGAATACAAAAGCTAAGCTTTTAGGCGATAAATACCAAGCGCATCGTCGTAAATAATTTATTCTCTCCGCGTGCAACTAATCTTTAGAATAAAAGTATTATCAGTTCATTAACAGTATAATAAGAAACGTCTGGCGATCAATCGTTTCACCACCGAGTACATTATCCTTTCTTTTTTTATTCTTTTTTTCTGTATCTCAGCGTGTCTATACAAAAGAGCCGCGTAAAAGAAAGGCGCTCGGGCGACAGGTCGGCAAAAAAAAGGCGGGGAGTGTACACAGTGCTTTTTTTTTCTCAGCGTCGCGGTCCATCGGCGGGGTAATGACGCCTCGAGCACGCGAGTTCTTGCGAAAGTGTTAATAACGCGGCTCTCGGCCGAGGGCAATTTTCTCACCGCGTCTACCGGCGCGTGCGTCGAATTCGCAGAAATCGCCGGGGGTTTAAGATGCGCATCGATGCTGATGAGGCCTCGTAAAACTGATTTATCTCAGCTACCAGAACCTTGAAGTGTCATTCTGGTTCTCTCGAATCATCGGGTTTTTTTTTCTGCGCTTCTTTCGATCGCAGCTGCACTATACGCGCGCCTTTTGTCTATTGGACGATGCCTCGAGGTGTCCTGTCTCTGGTCTCGCTGCATAATTGAGTTCATGGAATATTGTGACGGGGCGAGTCGCTAAATCGTGTCAATGTTGACTTTCGGGTGCTATTTGAATTTCATTTAACGTGAAGTGAAACACCTTGAATTCCGCAGGCAGCAATGAGTTTAATAGCCATATAATATACAAGTTATTACTCAGTTGGTTTTCTTTATAAAAGTGACTGGAGGTAAATATAAATTTTATGAGAGAGCCTGCAATTAATGCTGGCAAATAAGTGTCTAATTACAATTTCGAAGGTAATTTTCTATTTTAGGCAAAAGTCAAGTAATGTTCTCGCTATAAAGAGAAATGCTAATAAAAGCGAAAAAATACAAGTAACCTTTTAATCGATGCTTCTTAAAATAGCTTCCTTTCCTAGACCGTGCTTATCGTTCACTCAGGCGCATCGGGAGTACCTGCCGCATCGGCGAATGCACAAGCATTGGGGAGGAGTAGCGTCGAGACTTCGATTCCGGAGGGGCACAAAGAAAAACTCGCCCGAAGGAGGGGATGAAAAGATTTCCGTTGATACTCGCTTGCCAATCGAAGCTCATACACTCACCGTCTCTCTCTTCCTCTCGTTTTATTCGCCGAGCAACGCGACTTCCTTTAATGGTCCAAGTAATTTATTTAACTGCTCCAGAAGGTTTCCTACTTTTTTTCCTCTCTCGTTTAGCATTTTTTTTTTCCACTCGCTCCGGAGTACTTTTTTTTACGACCGCGACACATCTCCGCTCTCGCGCACGCGAAATTTATTCCGCCGTCCTCCAGCTGGAAGGGAGAACAGCGCACGCGGTCGGTATTGATTTATCCGCGACGCCGAGGTCAATTTCGAATTTTATGAATATTTGTGCGACGCGCCGCCGGCTGGCCTAAGCTCGCGACAGCACCGAGAAAAAAAACTCGCTATTTTTAGTGCCGAGCTTAATTGTCTTCTTCTTTTTTTTTTTCTTCCGAGCGAGCCGAGACTCTGGCGTTTGCATTGTCGCGGTTAACAAGGCCAACGGGAATAAAACTTTCATCGATCCGCCTTAAGTACGTACACGATCTGTCACGAATTCTTCGTCGGCAAAAATGAAACCTTTGCATAAACGATCAACGACAATATTTATTTAATAAAACTTGCTTTAAAAAAAAAATTAATAAATAAAAAAAAATAATCCTTTCCATTTTCCAAAAGCAGAAGCGCGCGGTCGAAAAATCATTACGGTAAAAATCGCACAGCCGGTCCGAGCCGGACGTGCACACCTGGCCCCGTTAATTTCGCGCATAATGACACCGGCGACTCGACAAATTCTGCGATCGCGTGTCGACAGACACTGCGCCTTATAAAATCGAACCGTTCGGCGGAGACAGAAAGAGAGAAAGAGAGAGACAGCCTCGAAAGCAGAATTTCAAGAGTACCCGATTGCGCAATCCGCTCCGTGCGGCGGAAGTAACCCACTTTCTCGATACCGGCGATGTTAAAAAAAAAAAAAAAACGAAGGAGGTGGTTTCATTTGGAGCAGAGAGAAACGTGGCGTAATCGCGAAACTGGCTATCGACACTTTCCGCCATAATCGCCGCCTCCTTCGATTTGTTCCAGGCCTCCCCCTCCCTGCGTGGATTTTTTTTCCTTTTTTTTTTGCTTAACAATCGACTTTTTCGATTGGCCGAGTAGACCGTTTAAAAAAGGCGAGTCGCCGGCAATTTTTCCCCGAGACCGCCGCGTGAAATCTCGTCTCGTTTTCTTTTTCGGAAGGAGAGAGAAACTTTATACGGGGCATTGAGTTACTGGTAAATGAGGATTTAATGCCGGGCAAAATGACGCCCGGTGCGTGCTTTACTTTTTATGGAATTATGACGCAATAAAATGTGACGATAAAATTTTATTGAGCATAGATTTATCGCGTGTCGAAGTGCGCTTTGATGAATGCTTTAGCGAAAAATTATTAATCATTGGGTAATTTTTATATCTCTCGAGATAATCGCCGGTGACAACAAGAAAAAAAAGACTGCGGACAAAAAAAGAAGTATAAGACGCATTCAAATTAGCTTCGGCAGTGGTGTACTCGTTTTTCGCGTACTGCACGTAAGGTTTTATCGAAACATTAGCGCAAAAAAAATGTTAGACGAGTGAATCAGCAGATAAGACTTTTGCAGTATTTAATTTTCTTTACTTTTTTTTTGACGCATCCTCGATAAAGCGGCTGACGAAGAATTGACGATTTATGTTGATTCTAATTTGTTAATCGAATTGCGCCGAAAGATATGCGACTAAAATCTATATACATATACTTCGGGCGTTTAAATACAAATAAAAGTTTAAACGAGAAGTACGTATAGTGGAGTGCGAGGGGAGAATACGAGAAGGGAAAATGTTTAAGACAACTGGACAAATTAGAATAGAATGTATCTATGCATGGAAATTTTTCGCAAAGGAGAGAAGAGAAACGTTGGATGCCTCTTTGACGAGCCATCAACGACAGATGGTGCAATTGCGACTCATTGCGCGAGGATCATTACATCATGATTCTCAGCGGCAGACAATGCTCTAAGTAGAACATGAAGAACGTAGAGCCTGTTCAAAATAGTAATTAGATTAACATTATCATAATTAATCTATTAATCATTCCAAAATGTTTATATAAATAATCCCGGCAATCATATAGACAATTTTTCTTTTACTTCTCATAAGCATCAAAGCTCGCACATTTAAAAAAAAATCATCGCAAATAATAATAAAAAAAGAAGAAGAAGCAGTCTCAAAAGTGCAACATAAAAGGCTTATAATATTCCCATTTTCATATAGACACTTAAAATCAATATCCTCGGCGCGCATTTAGAATCGAGAGCAAGTGATAAAGTGGTACATTGTCAGGATGAAAGTTAGAAGCCTGCCGAAGTCCTTGAAAGGCCTTAGAAATCCTCGATCAAGGCCCTGCGCGTACAGCAGGGTAAACGACGGGATTTAATTTACACTCGAGTTTCCTCCGCGCGGACTACTCGCTGGCACTGCTCGACCGCCGCGATTCTCCGCTCTGGGATTGCGTATCGTCTTTCCAGATGCGGCCGGTGCAACGTGGATCGAGCGCAGAAATGCGGATGCATCGATTTGCACTTATTAGCAAGTGCACTTTCTTTTAACGTCTGACAGTCCTATTTTTGCTCGAGGACAAACGTCAATTACGTTTTTTTTTTTTTTTCATTTCATTAGTTTCGATTAAAAATAAGACTATCGGAACGTCGGCGAGATTAATTGCTTGTAAAATATTCCGAGAAGACGTCTCATCTGCCATTTGCAATCGGCTCCGCCATTTACGAACGGACCACCATTTTGAATGTTCAAAAGTGTAATTTATCGTTCGATATACAACAAAAAAAAGGCCAGGAGAAGAGTTTTGAGAAAGGCATAAATCGTGAATTTCGAGCTCGCGTCAACGAGTCAGGTTGGCACGTTTCGGAGCTCGGGTACTAGGCGATTCCACATGTCTGGTACGGACAAGAGTAGTATTCCGTTGCGACGAAGAAAACGCACAGACACGGAGAGAATATGAGAGAAAAAAAACACGTTAATCATACGACGCTTCATGCATACAGAATTAATTTCGTCGTTTACCTCGAGACTCGAGATTTTTCGGACAAGTCGCACACTTACTTTCGTATATATACACAGCCATGCAAATTATTCGCCGCGCGAAAGTCACGACCGTTCGAACAATTCTCTCGACGAAAGAACAGACGCAAAAAAAGCAGTCCCACGAGGAAAGCCTCGAAATCGGAACAAACAAAAAAAAAAAGATACAAAACGACGACCGAATAAACCGACGTTCTTTTCGCTCAGCTCGATCGCCGGAGCCGAGAAACTCCCGCACTCGAGCACCGGCTACTCGATTCCTCGCGCAGCCAAGAGAGCAAGCAGCACTCGCGACGGTATACATAGGAAGCAAAGTAAAAAAAAAAAAAAAAAAAAAAAAATGAGTCCGTCGCTCACTAGTGGCGCGTTCCTTACACAAGATAAGCAAAGAGCGAGCAAAGCCAGCCAGCCTCTAGGCGTACTTACGGCAGAGCGAGAGACATACAGAAATACCGCGCAGCGCTGCGGTTGCGTTACCTTATTGCCCCGAGTTCGAGAGCCAGGGGAGAGAGAGGGACACGTGCTCCGCCGTGTGCAGGTTAGGACGGTTGCCGAGCCATCAGCCATCTTACTCGCCGGCCGCGCCGGGCTTGCCTCCTACTCCTTTTCGCCTCCTCTTCTCGTCGCTGCGGCGATCACAATTGTGCCGTCGGGCATCGTCGTCGTCATCATGAGATCATCACCAGAACTTTTTTTTCTTCATCTTCGCGAGCTCAAATTTCTTTTTCTTTCGCTTCTTTTTTTTTTTTTGACTCTTTTTTTTTATCATACATGTACATCACACGACGAGCAACTTTCTTTCGATATTCTCGCTCGCGTTCCTTTTTTTTTTTCGTCATCGTCGCCTTATCGGTCCGCCGCGGCGCGCTATCAGACTGCGCGAATATTCTCGGGTTTCGAGAGACTTTTTTTTTTATTTATCGCACCGAGGATCGGGCGAGGAATATTCGACTCACTGCGTGCGACTCTCCTCTGCGTGCGCTCCTCTGCTCCGTTTTGCTCCGACACGTGGGCTGGGCGCTACGTAAGCTCCTCGATATCTCGCAGTTTTCTGGAAATCCCGGCGATTATTTATATTATTTACACCCGCGATTTTTTCCCTCCCGAGTCCCGGAAAACTGCTGAAACGCGAGAAAATCCAGCTTCCAAAATCCGGTACTGCATATACCTTCGGGGAGAAAGGAGAAAACGAGAGAGAGAGAGATAGAGAGAGAGAGAGACAGAGAGAGACCGGATGTGAGCAAGCGAGTGCGAAAAATGGCGAATACCCGCAACACGTCACCACTCGAAATTTCGCAAAGTATCTCTGCCAAAGCGAAACCTCGAGCTCGCGAGAATAAAGATCGACCGAAATTTCGCGAACAGAGAAAATCGAGGTAAAAAAAAAAAGAAAACGGAGCACTGTTGAAGTTGCTCCGAAACGCGAGAGAGGATTGCATCGAAAACCCGGAGAAAAATTTATCAGAGAGAGATAGAATCAGAAAGACAGACAGAGAGAGATAAAAAGAAAGAGAGAGAGGAAAAGCCCGGAGCCAAAAGAGGGAGAGAGTCGCGCGGAGCCGCTGAGAGGGAACCGACCGCGTCCGCGAAGAGCCGGCGAGGAACTGGCCGATCGTCGGCGCGGCCGTTGCACGGGCGGCCACCGCCGCCCCCGGCGCTGACTCACACGCCGCCAACCGTCGACTGTGCGCCGCGGCGGCGGCGACGAGGAGAGGCCCCCGGGAGTAGGGAGCCGCGCGGCCGATCCCGCACGAGAGCCCACGAACCGGATCGAGCCGAGCTTGGGAAGAGTGTACGTCGCGTACGTGTGCTCAAGAGCGACAGAGATATGCACACATATATATAGGGATCGAGAGAGACCAAAAGAGCGAGAGAGATGGAGGTCGCCCGAATACATTCGACCGGAAGCCCAAGGCGCGCATCGGCCCCCCCAGACCAGTGCGCCTATATGTACGGCGCTCCTCCGACGCGCGACAGAGACGGAGCGAAGTGGAGCAGACGCCCGGCGCGGGCGCAGCCGAAGACGAGCGCTGAAAAATTTTACGATTTCCCCGATGCCAATGAGAAATGATGTATTGTTTATATACGCCGCGGAGCGAGCGCGCGGACTGTACCAGGCGGCTTTTAGTGGCCGATCGCGCTGAATTTACGATGTGGAAAAGACGCTTGATTGAGTGCCTACCGAGCGGAGATCGCATAAATTTGCCGGGAGATTTAGTTTTATTTCGCGTTTTATTTAGAGGCGCGCGCGCGCGCGCGCGCGTTTTTAGTTCCGCGACGGAGCAGAACAGAATTGACGATCGAACGCGCGTAATAATAAGCCGCGATGTAAAATTACGCGGAGCGTAAGGAGAGGACCGAGCTTTAAATTTTCATCCCATATCACACGATCTAAGAATAAACTTCGTGGATATTTTTAATTTTGAGAACTGAAAATTTTGAGTAGAAAGAAAAAATTACAGTGTCATATACGTTAATATTTGCGATAAGTGGAGGTGAACGCGAAGAAGCGAAAAAAAAGCTGATTATTCCTTGCACGCAAGTCGTAGCGATAGATTTAAAGTTTTGAAAAATGTACAATCTTTTTTACCCTCGTTTCGAAAACTGAAAAAAAAAATATATATTATCTCAACGACTACAACAGTTAGGTTATTTATACGAAGGACAAAACTTTCTATTTCACGCGCGTTGAACTCGCATACACACACGCACACCTCGGAGCTTACGAAAATAGAAAAACTGTGACACGCTCGACGAGGAAAAGCGGAGTCATGGTAAACGGTGCACGCAAAGGGGCGTCATGGACATACATTATGGACTGCATCTTACCTCCTAAAGACGCAAGTGCAGGCCGGGAGTAACGTTCGATCCAGCCGCTAATGACGTGCGCCAGTAAACTTGCTTCTGAATTTGAAGTTTATAGTTCGCTCGGCGAAGTCCCAAAATTAGCTCCTGCCGTATAGGCAATTTTGAAACACGAATCAACATAAGTTATACAACGTCATTATTACGGTAATCAAAAAATCTGGATATCTACCACCTGTAAAGTTATTTAATAATAATAATAACGTATAGCAAGAAAAAGTAATTTTAAATTTTTCTTTTATATTTATTCATTTCAACGACTTTAAGAAAAGTTTTTAAAAATTTATTAAAAAAAAAAAAAGAATTATTATAAGAAACTTACACCGTCAAATAGTTATCCGATTATGACTCGTCCGTCGTAGTATGTGTGCGCCTTTTGGCTGCGGATATATTTTCTTTGACTCCCGCTGATCCTTTTGTTTACAGATTGTGATTCATTTGGCGAAACTGTCTGGCCTCTCGCGTGCATTTCCTTTCATTGTCGCTCCGGCACAAAGAGCTTTGTAGCGCGATCTGCAAAAATGCATAACTGCGTACTTAAAGTGTATTAAGTTAGACGAGCTCTTGATAGCTCGACGCTTCTGCAGGCATATAAAAAGCGACAAAGTATACAAAGCTTTCGCTGAGAGGAAGCAAATGAATAGAGTGTACGAAGTAAGTAAAGGAGTATGGACTTCTTAAATATCACTTTAAAAAAGTTATTTTTTTTTTAAGATCTATTCTTACATAAAAATTGTGGTCTTTAACAAAAAGTATGATGCTAATCTCTGCTAATAAAACCCAACCCGACTGTGTTCTAGACGAGAGTTATTACCAAAACGCATATATTTTAATACACTTTGTTCTAGATTTCCATACTTTATTTTCATTCCGCATAATCTTTGCATTAAAATGTGAGAAGCGATAAAGAGATAGCACTTTTTACACTTTTTTATCTTGAAATAATGTTTAAAAAAAAATAATTTTGAAATTATATAAACATATTTTATTAATCGTATACATTTACTGTAATTTAAAGAAGAAAGTAAAAAAAAAGAATTTATATAAACTTTACTTAAAATTATGAAGTACGACGTGACGTACGAAGTTGCTGGCCAAAAGAAAAGAAAAGAAACGAACATATCTTATACAAGAAGTTTTTACAGTTACACCGTAAAACGGCGACGTTTGTGACACAATTTCGCGGATGAATTCAGCTGAAAAGAACGCAATTCACATGAAGCAAGCAAAACGGTCTGTCGCGTGTGCAACGGAAAGTTGTTAGCTATACGTGCTTCCCTGTATTGCGCGATGTGTTGCAACGCTTCATTTCTCCGATCCGAAAAGAAAAATATCAATCAAGCCGCGTTTCGCAATTTCAGATGCAAGATACTTCCACTGCAATCCAAAACCACCGCGACTACGATGCATAAGAAAATGACAAAAAAAAAGTGCCTCGAGAGAGCCAGACTTCGGCTGATCAAAAAATTGAGCAATTCACATTGGGGTTCCGTTCGCGCGCGTGGAAATGAGCGACGGAGACATAAACGTAAAAAATGTTCACGTTTAAAACGTCGTTGACGCTAATAATCTGGTTAATTACGACGAAGGGCGACACATTCACGGGTCTACAAGTGGCAAGTTTAATGCGATTAATAAAGAGGCATCATTAAAATCGGCTTGCATATACATACATCGTAGGTGGCGATAATAAATTTTTAACGTTTTACATTAAACGCAAAGCGTCGAATGCATTTCATCGCGGATATTAAACATCGCTCGCAAATTATTTTTGTACATAAAGCGATACATGATCAAACAGGTTGCGCGTAATTATCCCTTTGTTCATGCGAATAACCGCTTGTTATTATTAATGAAATCCCTCGCGCGTACACATAAATAAATACACCGTCATCTACAACCTGGCACACGTCGATAATCATCGCTCCACACCCACTTACGTATCATAAACTTCCCAAAAAAAAAATTTCATTTTCACAGAATTAAAATATAAAACCAGTCACACACTGAGAAAAAAAATCAGTTGAAACAACGATCCGGACGCATAAATACAGACAACTAATTTTTTCCATTGATTCAACTGAAATTGCATTAGTTTAATGAAAATATTGATTGCTCTAATGAGATGTTTAATTGTTTCAATAGATACTTAATTATTTCAGTAGATGCGTTCAATTATTTCAACAAATTTTTCGTTCAATCAACGAAAAAAGGGGCAGTTGTCCGTATTTATACGCCCGGATGGTGTTTTCAACCGAATTTTTTTTCTCGGTGCAGTTGCAATAAAATACGAGGCGCACCTCCAAGTGAACATCTCCAAAATACCAGTATATTTATACCCAAAAAAAACGGAAGAGGCCAAATAGCACCGGAGTCGTCGATGAGTATCGGCCTATCGAAACCCCGCCAGTTAATTCCACATTCCGGCGTGACTCCCGATAAATCTATCATCCCGCGGCCGTGCAGCGAGCGATGCGCGGCGGCGACGAGCTCCCCCCAAAAGCAGCTGATACTATGTTATCTCTCCCGTCAAACCACCGAGCGATTTGCTTATGGAGCACGCCCGGCCTAACGGAAAGTCACAGTGTTCATGAAAAATTCAGAAATGCCTCACTATACGTGCGTTACGTCACATCGTACCGTTTCCTCCTCCTCGTCTAATACCTCCAGACGTCCGGAGGCACGTGTCCGGCTACTTCGGTTACGCGCGCGGCTCCATACGAATCGTCCCGGCATGAGCGATCGGCGACCGATGCGCGCCTCTCGATTCTCGCGCGGATGCATCGCGGAGACCATCGTATATACCGGCGCAGAGGGAGGAGAGGAGAGGAGAGAGAAGAGCGGCAAAGCAGCAGCGGCGGTTATTAAAGTCGCCGGGGCTCCGAGGCTCCCATACGTCAAAGGCGAATGAACCGTGGCGCGTTCCGAGTAACGCAGTAAAAGGCAAGTTCATTCTCCTTGAGCGTCTGCTAATAGGGCCGGCTGTAAAGCCCGGCTCTCGCTCGCGAGATTTCAGTGGTAGAAGCGCGAGTCTCGCGTGTACACGAGCTATGTGCACGCCCATGTTTGTGTACGCGTGCGTGTGCGTGTGCGTGTGTGAGTGTGCGAGCGCACGCCACCCCGAAAGACGGAGGGAGCGAGACGAGGAGAGAGCCGCGAGGAACCGAGGGACAAAGAAATCCTTTGTCTTGCTCGGGCTGCGCGCAACTTTTCTGGAGGATGTGCACACCCAGCCTCGGTTCTTCTTCGACGCCGGCGGAGAAGATGCGCCCGGCTTCTTTCTTTCTCGCCAATAAGCGCACGCTCATCGTGTGTATATATACAGGCGCATCCGAGAGGATATGCACCCGTGGTATGCGGCCGAGTCGCGGAAACGCGCGGCGTGTCGGCGGCTGCGCCTCTTTTTTTTTCTTTTTTTTTTGTTGCCTTCGAGCATTCCGGATGTTTTAATGGTGTACAGTGTTGCGGATGTTTTAGGTGATCTTTCAACGTCGCCGTTTGAGGGATTAAGATGTTGGGGATGGGTATGTACGCGCCGTACGGTGGATTACCGATGAAGTTCAAGGGCCCGCCGGTGAATGCTGTCATAAAAATGTATGAGAATTCGGGGGTGTGGTTCGAATGCGTGACCAGATTATTCATGGATTATCACCGAAATGCATTTGTATGGTTTTTTAGTATGGAAAAAAAATGATTTGATGAATGTGTACGTTTATGAAATTATGAATGACGTTTCGTTGTGTCTGTACATCGGGGCATAGTGACAAAAAGTATGGGTTACTGAACTTCATAAATTATGACTTTTTTCTATGATAGCTAAGATTAGGATCACAAGTACATTTATTGAGTAAACTAATTTAAAGTTTAACAAGCATATGTGTATAATAATTGCACGTAAATAATATTAACAATTAACCATAATATATAGAGTTTATCTTAATTAGTAACACAATATTTAGTTATTTCGAAACATTCACATATTTTTCATTTCCATACAAGAATTTAATTATAATTAATTTAAATTGATTTCAAGTGTATCGTGTTAATGGTTTGTAAAAAGCTATATATAACGTCAAATTACAATGGAGCAGCGTCGAATACGAAAACCTTATAGAGCAAAAAAAATTACAATTTTTGTAACGTATAATTTATTAAACTAGTCAATTAAGTTAATTGGAAATGAAAGTTTCTCAATAAACACATCATTTGGCATAATTATTCAAATAAAGCAAAAACACGTCAAAACAATGAGATAAGAAATTAAATAAACATTCAAGACGCGAGACACAAGTCGAATTTAATTATCGAAAATCGAAACGCTTTTTTTTCACGTCAACGAGAAAAACGCTAGTCGGACAGCTGCAGCGATGAGCAGTTGCACGCCGCCCGCAAATGCGGAACAGTGCGGAAAAAAAGTGACACGATAAAATTTCCGATTTTTCAGCCGTGCAAATGAGAAGATAATCCCGCGAAATCCACCGTAGGTAGCAGCCTGCGCATTCTGGAGCCAGCAAAGCGAAAATCATTTCAAAAATAACGAAAGCCCCGCGCGAGCAGCAGCAGTAGCGAGGTAAAGAGAAAGATAAAAAAAAATAACGGCACCGTGCCTGAGCTCCTGGCGAATCTCCCTCTTCGCCCTCGGGGAAATTAGCCCCCGCGATAATGACGGCCTATTAGAAGCCCACGGTGCGCGGAGCTCGCATCTTTAACGAAAAAAAAAAAAAAAAAAAGAAGGAAGGAAAGTAAGTCGGAGTCGCTGCGAGCCACGGGGGAGGGTCGGAGCAAGGGCAAGGCGAGGTGGTTGCACGCGGGCAGCGGTAACAACTCATTCGTGTTTTGGAGTCATTGAAGTCGATGAGCCGAGCAGCACCGCCGGCATGAATATTCACGTCGAGGCGAGTGGGTCCGCTCGCGCTTATGTGTATACATAATGCGCCGGTGTGCTCCGAAGAGCCCGTTCTCTCCTCTCTCTCTCTCTCTCTCTCTCTCTCTCTCTTTCTCCTTGTCGCTCCTTCGCTCTCACTCGCTCGGCTCTCGGATATATCCCGTCGGCGAGATTCAATTAGCGATACGTTGCCGGGCATCCGTTCGACGCTCAGCTGCGCATCGAACGGCCGCGCGGCGCATAAAGGTCGCGCGCGGCACCTGGCGCCCGCCGCCCAAGGAAATTGAACCCTCCCACGCGGGTGCCGCGATTTTCTCATTTTTCTCCTCTATAGCCGCCTCGCCCCCTTTCTTTTTTTTTTTTTACCGAAGAGAGAAATTTGCCCGTTCGCAAATTGCAGGGAGCGCACGGGGACCCCCCCCCCCCCTTTAGAGACTCCACGTCGTCGACTCTCGCGCGGATATCTTTGCGATTTTTTTTTATTTTTTTACGGGCGAGATCGATATGCGAGGCCGCGCGCGGCTATGGCTTTTAATTGCGTCTGCCTGCGAGCGACGCGGTGCGTTTCAGGCGAGTGTATGTTATTAGGGAAACGCGCGGCGCGGGGTAATGCGGGTCAGGCTGCAGCGGGCGCCGCGCTGATCGCTCGAATTTTTTAATCCATCCGCAGCTGGCATTTAGGTGTATAAGGCCGGTCGTCGCGCGCATAACTCGCGTGTATAGGCGGTGTATATACTCATTAAATTTCGATGTTTTTCCTTTTCGCGTTTCACGGTGCATCTATTTTAATGGAATGTGGGCATTACGGATGCTTAAATTTTCAAGAGAGCGAAATGCGCGTACACTCGCGTATTAAATTTATCCGGTGCTTCGTGTGTGACGTAATCGATGGACATCTAACGCTTCACTTGTTGGAGATTGGCCAGGTTTTTTTTTTTTAAAGCTGGTTATAGGACGATACTCTTTTTTTGGGGAATGGTATATCTATAATATTTGTGTCTGTGTTCATGTCGTAAATTTTTAACGATATACGTTTGTCTTATTTGTTTCGAATGTAATTATTTTAATTAGGTGTAATTAAATATATTACTTGTAGTATTTATAAAATGTATATCTTCATTAAACTTTTTCTCTTGTAAATTTCATTGGTAATTTAAAAGAAAAAATAACCCATTGTATCCAAGTTCAGTTTCAAACGATAAAACAAGTTCTTTTTTTATTTGTTACATTTAGCAATTCAATTCAATAAATGAATAATACTAAATTGGCATTGGAGTAGCTAATGAAGATTGAAAATTTAACTATCTGAAGTCAACCATATTAAAAAAAAAAAAATACAAATACCAATATCAAATGTTCAACGTAACGTTTGAGACGGCCACTTCTCCGGCAAATAAAAGAACACGTACGACCTAATTATTTCTCGATACTCCGAACTAACGCAAAAGGTAGGCGCAATTACAAACATTAAACGTACCTATTTTCGCAACATAACATTATGAATTTATTTCTTAATTTATCGCGGCTACATTTTACGCGTCTTTAGAGTCGCGCCGCTAAAAATACTTTCAATTTAATTGGACAACGCGCAAAAAGTCAATTAAACGGCGATGCGAGAAAAAGACAGAAACGCTTGGAATTTCACCGCTAAAGAGTATCTCGGCGCCGCTTCTAAACAGAAGTTAACGACGTCCTAATAACGCAGATGAAATTCGCTCTTATCATTCTAATAACTCGCGGGGCATTATGCTAATAAGATCATAGTCGCGCTGGACTATAAAATATCGCTCTCGAGGCTCCCTCTCTCTCTCTCCCTCCAGGGAATTCCACGCGGAATAGCAATAAGATAGTTTAATCATTGGCTTGGTGAGCAATTCTTCGGTAGGAGGAAAACCACGTCGGTCGTTAACCCTCGCCTCTGCCCGCCCCCCCCCTTCCCCCGCCTACTCGCGCAGCCTCCTCCGACGCGTCGCTTCAAATCGAATTGACCGAGTATTTATGTAATAAGCATCCGTATACTTGAACTCGCGCGGCCGGCTTAATATAGAACGGTAGCGCGAGGATCCTCCTCCTCATCTTTTTTTTTCTTTTTTTTTCGCCTTCTCTCGTCTCAGGGTTTACACACTCGCACAATACGCCGACCACGTGGTCGTAACTCGGCTGCGTTTATTAACCATAAAGCAATACGTGGCAGCGCGACTAATGCTGCTTCTTTACTTTTTCTTTTTTTTTTTTCTTTTTTTTTGTGTCGAGACTCTTTTACGATGCAGTAGTAGTGTACTTGCACCGCGAAAACGAAGAGGGAGTATCGCGCGCAGATCGAGGCGCAAAAGGAAGCGCGCAGTTAAGGTCGAGCTTTAAGGAGCTCGACTTCGTATTTACACGCGTGCCGCTCGGTGTACGTTCAATTTTTACAAATCGGCCAATTGTGCGAGAGTAAAAATTAATATACCACCTGGAGAAATGTATATACGCTCCGGTGAAACGACTCCGCGGCCGGAATAATCAATTTACATCTCTCGTGCGTAAAACGCTTCTTCTCCCTCCCTCCTCCTCTTCGTCTTCTTTTTCCTCCTTATAATAATTATCATTTCCATAAGACGTGCATTCCTTTTTACGATTATTCCCGCCGGACTCTCGTGGACCTTCGTAAAGCAATTTTTCAACGCGACCGCGTGTACCGTTAATGACGCTGCCTTAATAAAATTTCACGGCGAGGTTTCAATCAATTATCGACGTACATAAATGTGTAAAAAAAAAATAAAATAAAATAAAATAAAGTAGACCGGTACGCGAAGCGAGACTACACTCGAGGGCCCGATGTGCAAGGAGCGTCCCCGGAATTATCCGCTGCTCGTAATCAATTGCGCCTACTTAATTAACGAGCATCGATCCGAGACAGCCGGCCGGAATTAATACAGTACAAAGTCACAATCTGCGGAAAGGCCGGTCGAAAAAAAGGTGGGACACCGCGGACGATAACCGTATAACACACCGGAGAGAAAAAAAAATATATATTCATATAGCGTATCCTGCCGAGCATCCCCACGACTCAGAGTCGCGTAAATATACTTCCCGGCGCTAATTAAACGCCTCCGACTCGGACAATAAAATGTCCGAGGCGACGGGCCTCATAAAATTATAGCGAGAGAGCGACAAAGGGGGAAAAGGACGAGAAAAGCGCGTCCAAAAAAAAATCGGCGACGCCAGAGCAACGGGGTAGGGTAGGCCAAAGCGAAAAAAAAAAATGATATATAAAAGAAGACAAATGGAAAAAAAAGTGTCCTTCGGCAAACGACCGACCGACCGTCCGACCGAGCGAATGAGAGAGAAAGAGAGCGAGCTCGTACGAAGAATTGAAAGGAAGGAGGTGTGTCGTCGTCTGGGAGGACTGTGCAATTTCGTCGGGATTCGAGCTTCGATTCGGCCGGCGAGCGAGGAGAGACGCGCGGACAAAGGGAGCCGGGCTCGGGGAAGAGGGAGACGGACAGAAAAAGAGAGAGAGAGAGAGAACGGCTGGACGAATAAAAGAGGGAAGCGCGCGCGCGCCAGGTGGGCATCGCGCGCGACTCTTTCGCTCGGCGAAAAGCTATCTCGGAGGCGCGTATGATGCATGGGTCGCGGCTACGGAGTCAAGCGCGGGCCCATAGGGGGTTGACTGGTGGGGAGCGGCAGCCCCGCACAGTTGGTGTATCGTAAAAGACGAAGATATTGCCGGGTAACTACACCGACTCCAGGGAGAGATAAAGCGGGAAAAGCTGCTGTAATTAGATGCAAACGACAGTTTATTTCGAACGCATGGCGTTGTTGAAGGGAGAGAGAAAAAAAAAACCAGACGATTACGCGGGGTGTGTACACCGGCGGTGGGGGCCGATCGTGGAAGAAAGAGTTGGTGCGATTAGTGGACTGATATTTAAATTTTGATCGTGCGCGCGGCCTGCCCTCCCCTGTTTTTTTTATTTTCCACTTCGCCTTTTCAAGTAGGCGTGAACGCGCATAATCAGTTAGCGAGATACCGCTTTTAGCGGGCTTATCGGGCAGCGACGAGGGAGACCCTCAGATTGTGATGTCTCTTTAAAATTATCAGTTTTCTCAGGGGGTTGTATGAGCATCTTAACGCTTGTAATTTTAAAAAAGCTGTACAGTATACTTCTTTTATTAAAATTAAAGCTCCTAAATACACTCGTTTTTTAAAATTAAAAAAAGATTTATCTTACTATACTACTAAAAAAATGTATGTAATGTACATTTTTTTATCAGTGTCATTTTTAAAACTATTAACTATGTAAATTAATTTTAGACGTTAAAAATAATCAAACGTGTGTAATTTTAAAAAAGCTGTACAGTATACTTCTTTTATTAAAATCAAAGCTCCTAAATCTACTCGTTTTAAGAATTTAAAAAACGATCTATCCTACTAAAAATTCTACTGTACTACTAAAAAAATGTATGTAATGTGCATTTTTTATCAGTGCCATTTAAAAACTGTTATCTGCATGTATTAATGAAAAAAAAAAAATTAATTTCATACATTAAAAATAAGCAAAAAAAGCAACATTGATCGAATGATCATGGTAATAAAATTTACGTAGCTACTTCAATTTTCACTTATTCCAAGCGCAAAAATAAAGTCCGAAAAAGCTCGAGAAAGGCATAATATTAAAGCAGACGGCAATGAGAAACGAAGGAGTCGCGGCAAACATCGTAATTCCGTTCGCAAAGAGCCAAGTGGAGTCTGAGGCCTCCCGCGAGGCAGGTTCAAAGACAAACAAAAAGGCCAAGAGCCAAACGAGATTCGGCAGGGCGGGAGGGCCTGAAAAATCCGCGGCAAGTGCGAAAAAGCGACGTTGCACGCGACTCCCGCGTTTATATTATACGCACACCGACGCGCGCGGCCTAAACAAAGCGCGCCGAGGGGGCAAGTAGGCGAGAAAAAGGCAAAGTGCAGAGCAAAAGAAAAAGAGACGAGGAGACCGAGAGGAGGAGGATCGAAGGCAAACCGAGACGGGAGGGAGAGTGAGAGAAAGGGAATCGAGGGGGGGACAAAGACGCGGCGGGGAGGACAGAGCGGCGGCGGCGGCGACGATGAGGAGAAACCGGGTCCTTCACCCGAGCGTCTGCGACGTCTCTCGCGCGCGCTCGCTCGTTTTCGCAGCCGCGACGCGCGGAGTCGAGGACCACCACCCGTGGGGCTCGGGGTGGCTCACCGCCCCTGTACTTTATCTACTGGCGGTCGGATTAGTCCAGATTTCAGCGAGGCGGTGTCATTGCTCTGTCCTCCCTCACTCGCTTTCTCGTTATCAGACGATTTAATTGTAACGTTAATCATTTTAATGAATTTTTTTAGTAATTGTTTAGATTTTCTTTTTTAAATGAATCTTATTTTGTTAGTTAAAATTAAATGCATAGTTAGACGATCTAATTGTAACGTTAATCGTTTTAATGAATTTTTTTATGAATTGTTTAGCTTTTTTTTAATAAATGTTATTTTGTCAGTTAAAATTAAATGCAACAGCAATATTTTATGAAGAAACGAAAAAGATTTTACGAAAAAAAAACCGAATTGGAATGATTTGAGAGTTTAAGCGAATTTAGTGGTAGACGTCAGGCTAATAAATTCCTTAGACAATGTTTCAAAGGTCTCGTATGTCGTTTATCAAATCAAAATTGCAATAAAAATTCAACCCATTAAATAGTAGTAAATTTATTAGCACTGCATAAATCTAAATAAATGTTACAGTTAATTACGTAAATAGTGCAGTGTGGTGCATGCTTCAACAATTGCGTTATGTTAATTCATACACATTTATTTTTTTATTATTCTACTATTTTACCGGGTGAAGTTTATATAAGATTTTTAATTTGATTTCGAATTTGCGACGCAACGTACTATCGATAAAACTTAATTTTTTTTTCATCTACCACACACCGTGAAATTTATTTAATTTTCCAATATTAATTAAGAGTCCTTTACCGACGGTTGTAAAATTTCCTATAAACAATCACGCAGATTCCTCAATTTTTTTCATCCCAGTTAAACCGTTGCAACCACACTCCAAATCTCCCCCCTAAAAAAAAACAGAAATAAATAAAGAATCCCGCGACAAAATGAATTACCCTCGCGCAGTGCACTGCACCGCTGCCGGACGGATAATCCCGCCAAGCGATTTCCGCCCGCATAAAGCCGGCCAGAAAAAATTGAATTCGACGCTTCTAAAACGTCGTCGGCGCGCACAGCAAAACATTTTTACTAGAGTGTAAAAAAAATTTCTCCGTCCTCCGCGGCGGCGCAGCGCGAGAAAAGGGAGGAAGGAGATAGTCGCATAGAGAACGCGAAGCCCAGGGCGTACATAATTCAATCTCTTCCGCGCATCTCCGATGCAACGGCGGCTCGCTAAAGCCTTTCTCTCTCCCTCTCTCTTTTCTCCCTATCTACAACTAACACAGACGGGCGTAAACTGCGCGTAAACTGCGCGCGCACGCACCGGGTCTATACGGCTCGCGCCTAGTCCCGGGGTTGGCTGTCGACGGGGGCTTTTATGCACAGGTGCGACGTGATCGATTGGCCGCCCGAGCGGCCCTCCTCGCCGTGCGGGCGCAGCCGACGTCGTCGCGGCGCCTTGATAAAGGGTCGAGCGCCCGGGATGATTTTACAAGTGCGAAGAAGATGCGCGCGAGCGGCGGCCGGATTTATGCCCTGCGGCAATGCGCATTTCTGGGTCAATGCACAGGCCGAAAGTTACGCCGGGGGTTTGTCGCACTGCGTTTGTTCTGGCGGTGTATCTTCGCCACCGCGCTCGTGTAATCCGCTTTGGGACTGGCCGGTTACTTTGCCGATCGATATCCTCCGCATACTCCGCTTTTTATATTAAATATTAATTTGTTTCTAGTATATTTTATTAAAAAAAAAAAATTATTCGAGAAGTAAATGGTTTACTTGTATATACTCCGCTTCTTATATTTAGTATTAATTTTGTTTCTAATAAATTTTATTTAAAAAAAAAAAATTACTAGAGAAGTAAATATTATACAATGAGAAAAATAGGTTAAAAAAAGTTACTATATTATTCTGGTATAACAGTCATTTTTATTAAACGTTTTATAATATTTCATATCAGCATATACCAATAATTTATATTTCATTAATAGAAAGATATTAATTTTCTTATACCTACTTTGCTCAGTGTATAACAATTAATGCGAATTATTTATTATCAAACAATTGAACGTTATAATAAATATTCAATATTTAAGGTGGCGTAGACTATATTTAAGTAAAATTTATACTTCAGTTTTTTTGTAATTACTCTTTAAACTTATTTATACAAACAATTCGTATTGATTAATCGCTCCAGTACCAAATGTAGCGATACATCATCGAAACTGCAGTTTTACTGGAATCGATCATGAATGTAAATTTCATCAGTTGTCTGTACTGCGTCTGCGATCCTCCGCTCCGCGTATGGGGCGGAAAAAATGGAAGCGACGAGTTCTCAAGGGCGGCCCGGTATTACTGACTCCGCGCTGCAGCCGCAATTTTAACGAGTCCTAAGTACCTTCGTACTGCGCTTTTCGCGTAGGTGGTGCACGCGTGTGCAGTTTATTGTTCGACTAATGAGATGCGACGAACGCCGCGCGGGAATGCAAGTTTCGAGCGAGGTCCACGTTAAAAATGTTTTCTTTGTCGCGCCGCGGATTTTTTTTTTAACGATTACGAATGCCGAGCAGGTCGACCGAACCCCCGGGATATTGTGCGCTGCAGAATGGAAATTTTAAATTGTTGAAATGAGATGTGAGTAGTGAATGGGTCGAGATCTTATTGACCTTTTTTTTTACTTACAATACAAATTTGCTGAAGGGAGATTTTTATAATACAGATTCTTTAAATAAAATTTCAATAGAGTATTATCGATCTACTTATTACTTTTTTTTTTTAAAACAGAATTTTTAGAAAAAATGTAAATAAAAAAAAAATCTCTAATCGATAGTAGAAATCTCGTTGATAGAAATATTTAACTAACGTGCACGGTACTTAATCGAACGAATTTTATCCTATTTTGCAAACTACTTTTTTAAAAAAATAAAATCAAAATTTTAAAGAATTTATAATCGCCTTACATTTTTCATCTCTAAATTCGTCGTTCATCTTCTTAAATTGTTAGAAAAAAAATCTCCCCTATAGGAGGAAGCAAAAGATTATTACAGGACATTACCACCGAACACCAGCACATCAATCTGCCATAAGAGACTCCGCTATCAACTGCGAAATGTCTCGCTCGATTCTCCGCGTGCACTTACATATATTGGTTCTCAGTGCAGATACCAATTCTATACCCGGGCTCAGCTCGCACTGCGTAAAATTGATAAAGAACAAGCCGGGGCCTGGAAGCGCGCCCTGCAAGCAAAAAAAAAGCGCACTCGAGTCCCCCTCATCCTCCCACCGCGAGATAAAAGTACTCCAGGCGTGAATTAGAAGGGACAAGCGAACGGCTACGACGGTCAATCGACGAGATGCGAAGAAGAAGCCTAGGCCGCGGCAATCCGGGCCTCGCGCTCGCCCATTCCGTCGCGCACACGTGCGCCAAATCCGACATTAAAGGCGAATGCAGTTCGATTGGCCGGCCGGCGTAATGCATCGCGATGCGAGGAATCTGTCGTCGTCGGCGCGCGCGACAAGCTTCTAAAAATAATTCACGCCCTCGTGTCGAATGCATGAGCTCTCGGTTGGCCGCCTGCGGACGACCACCGCGAGATCCGCCGATCTTTTACCTTTGCGTCGTGAATTTTTTAACCGGCGGACGTAGAAGATGTACGTGATGCGGGCGGCTCTCTCTGTATCCGCGCGATTTGCTACTTCTTTTATTGGCTGCTCTTCGCGCGAATTCTGCATTTTTATTTTTTTATATTTTTTTTTTTTGGGGGGGGGGGGGGAGTTGTGTCTGATTGGCGATTAATTATTCTATAATTTTCGCTGATGCATCCATGCAGGAATTAGACTGAGAAAAATTAGTCTTCGAGCGACCCTACTCGTTTTAGAGACAATTTTTATCTAAATGTTTTGTAGCATTTCATGCCAGTATGCCTATAATTAATAAAACGTTATTAAAAATTATATTAATTTTACTGTACGAGATTAATCAAGTAGGTCGACTCATTAACAGAAAAATAGTCATTTTTCTGTACCTACTTTTTTCAGTGTAGTGAGTTGAAGTCTGTAGTTTTTTTTTTAAATTTTAGGATAGATATTGTCTATTATACATTCGGAACAATGTTCGCGTAAAAATTTATACTGCACTGTTAGGGAAAAAGTAATTACAGACTGGCATTCTGAAAAAATTACCATATTTTATATAGTAAAATTTACTGTATATACATGAAAATTTACAATATATTGATTAGTAGATTTTACTAAACAGTATGACAATTTTTTTAGAATGACAGTCTGTAATCACATTTTTACTATTTCCCTTAGTACAATACCGAGTCAACAATTTTATTCTAAAGTTCAACTTAATTAAAAAATGTTTGTAGTTCTATACGTCTATTAATTTAACTTCATTGCTTTCAGGGCTGTCCAATCTGTGCAAAATAAAGCACACCCACAAATTAACAAACATCACCGAATCTAATCAACAATCAATTCACCCAAGCCGAGTGTAACAATGAACTCTATAAAAATTAAAACGATAACAGACCGCCATGTAGGCAGTCGCACGCATGAAAAAGACCCGCACACATCGCTCGCGCTCAACAAATCGGGTGCCGAAGGAAAAAAACCGCAACGAGCCGCAACGAGGCACTACACGTGCATGGCACATCAGCTCTCTTTCTCTCTCTCTTCAGCACGAGGCCCATGCACACGAGAAAGGTGGAGGAGAAGGAGGAAGAGGGCTGCGCTCGGTCGACCACTGGCCGATGGGCGTTGCGCCGCGATAAGGGCAGGCTTGGTGGGGAATAAAAGGGGGCCAGAGCATAGCGAGCCACCACCGGCGCGCGATTACGCCTCGGCTCGCGTAAAAGCCGAGGAGTCGCTCGCACCAGGTGTACGCGAGAGACTCTCTCCCTTTCTTCCTCCATGTGCCGAAGACGGAGTGCCTCCTGTCCCTCTCATTATCTCGTTGGCCGGAGAGAGGCGGCGTTCCGCGTCGCCGGGAAAACTTGCCGCCCGGACACGCCGCCGGAGCGCCTAAGTAATCTGCGTTGTCCTCTTTCTCTCTCGCTCTCTCTCGCCGCGAGGAGGAGTAATGGCGCGAGGGCACCCGCACAACGAGGAAATAGGCGGGCGACGACAAAAAAAAAAAAAAAAAGAAAAGAAAAGCAGAAAACTAAAGAAGAGAAGCGGGAAAGAAGAGGATGAAATGAAATAAAAAAAGAGTGGAAGGTAGAAGAGTAGAAAATGCCGAGTACCGCTTTTTCCTTCGCGTTACACGCCCCTGCGGACTTTATGAATGGAGCGCCGAGTTTAATTTGTTTGCCGGCCGCCGCGCGATCCTTTTTTGCGCTCGGCTCGCGCGTTTTGCAGCGACGCTTTATTGGCGCGCTCGCGCGGTGAGAGCGAGCGAGGTATTTTTAATTACCCGCCTTTCAGCTTGTTTTCATTCGTCAAATTTGAAAGTTGTTGATTTTCTAGGCGAGCTCTATATGTATTATGTGCAATTGTGTGTTACCGCTCAACTTTCGATTGACATTGTTGCGGCAGGAATAAAAATGTCCAGCGTATGTGGGGATTCGATGAAACGAATGAAATAATACTGAATGACAGTGCGTGATCCATTCTTAAAAAAAAAAAAAAAAAAGAAAAAAACGATGACAGGATGTTGTGATCAAACATTTAGAGAAGCAATTCATTGGTTGATCAATAAATGTCCGGCTGAATCGACGTGTCAAATTTTGAAGCGTTATAACGCTTTATATTAATTCAATTAAATCATCAAAGAATGTTGAGTCGTTCGTTTAAATAGATTAACGAAGTAACAATAATTAAGTTTCTAAAATAATTTTGTTAAACGAAAAATATTATAATTTATTTTTTCAACCTTAAATCTTATAAATGCATACAAATGAGTGCGAGAAAACAGAGCGCACGAAGTACAATATGGATTTTACTATAGAAACGTAAAGCTTCGCACAATCCAAGTCAATTAAAAATCTCGAAACTCCTCAGAACATTATTCGTTCGACATAAAAATCACGCCGCTCGAACCTCGTTAAATTATGCCAGCACGCTACATCGCACTCGTAAAGAAAGTAAACTATCGGCGCGGAATCGTCAGCGCCAAGGAGTAGGGAAACAGGAACTACACGAGGAACACCCAGGAGAGCTCGCGAGGTGTGTTTCCCGCACACCGGCCGCAAGCGAGCCGCGATTTGAAAATTAAGACGCGTTGCATTGTTCGACGGCGGCGCTCGAGTGTCGAGTCGATTGTACACTCGAGTACTGCCTCGCCTAAGTGGCCGCGTCGTCGCGCGTGCGCGTGTGGGTTAAAACGCGACAACAGCCAGGCGACCGTAACGTATGCATTTTTGATAAGGGACAAGCTGCGAGTGAGCCGCGGAGACGACGACCACGCGCTAGCCACGAGCTATTTAGCCTGCAGGAGTAAAAAGGGCTGCGGACTCCCACTTTATTCGGAGGAATTTTAAGCTCGTCGAACGGCTAAAATGGATGCTTATAACGTTTCTTAAGGACTGACTATGCGTATATTTTAAAAGGCCAGTTTTTCTTATTTATGGAAAATTTTTAAATTGTGTTTGTGTTTTTTTTTAATTGTAGCGCGAGAATAACGTTCGTATATTATGGTCATTTATCTTGGATTAATATTGGATTAAGGTTGGACCAGTATTATTGGAATGTAGTTAAACATTTGGAGAAATCGTTCTAAAAGATTTTTATTAAAGTCGTTTGTTACATTGTCGTAACTGTAAGTTACATTTATAATATTCATCAACGTTCAATCCCTTGTCAATTTACACTACTACAATATAAGTACACTGAGAAAAAAGTATTGAAAAAATTACTATCTGCATGGTGAACTAATCACAGACTGGATTCTCGGATAAAAATTATCATACTCTATATAAAAGAATTTGTCAAAAATATAGTAAATTTTGCTGTACGTACAGCATCATTGCCAGCAAAATTTATAATATTTATGGCAAATTTTACGGTAATTTTTATCTGAGAGTCCAATCTGTGGTCGCTTTCCCAGACAGACAATAATTTTTATAAAACTTTTTCCTCAATGTATTTTAAATTTACCGAACCGGGACGACTCGGTGCTTCCGCCAAAAGATTTCAAACAATCTCAATCTCCTCGTAAACATATAAATGACAATCAATAAATGAGACAAATAAAAATTACAATCTATGGATCCATAAATACCCGATTACGATCTTAATTATACTATTATAATGAAAGCACAAAGGACAAATTGATTTCAATAGATATATCCATATAAATAATTCTCGCCTCGATATCTATCGCACATTAATTGGCGATACTTATATATTAGAGAATAATTGATAGGCCCATCCGACATTCATTAATTCCGAGAAAACACGTAGCGACAGCAATGCGGAGCTGCTCGGTTAGAATCGGGCGAGCGGAATTCCGAGCCACATAATAACGTCTGCAAACTTTATCTTCGGAACCCGAAACCCATATAACGCGCGGTGCTCCGCGCGAGCGCACGAGCAACCTAACCTTCGCGAAGAGAGAGAAAGATAGAGAGAGAAGGCTCCAAGCGAAAATTGGCATCGATCGTCAGCCGCTGCCAATAACTCGTGCGGTGGCGGGCGGCGAAACAGATGGGCAATGCCCGCCGCCGCCGTCGAGGATGAGAAAACGGAACAAAGGTACGAGTGGGTGGCTTGACAAAATAAAGAAAAAAAAAAAGCACGAAGAGGAAGAGGAGCGCAGAAGAAGCGAGGCCTCGGCAAAGGATATATACAAGCGGCGAAAATGGGAGGGAAAGGGAGCCCCAAGGAGGCGGCTCCGCAGCCGCTATATACTCACCTAGATTAAGAGTGTACACCGCGGGAGAGGAGGCCGCGGAGAAAAATCCGGAAAAAGACAAAGAGTCGGTAAAAGCTCCGTGGAAATGGACTGGCAAGAGAGAAAGAAAGGGAGAAAAAAAGAAGGATGGCGGAAGGGCGAAGGGGAGAAAGAGTTAAAGCGCGAGGAGGGGAGGGCCTTAACGTTGCCAGAAGCCGCGACTACTCCTCGTTACGGCGGGGCAGCGCAACGTCCTCGTAACGACTTTTTTACGAGGGAGTCGCCGGGGGAGGGAAAAGTGCACCGGGGCGAGAGGAGACGACGATGGAAAAGGATGCCACCTCCCGACTTGCGCTTATAGGCCTCGTCGCGAGAAGTGCGTAAGCTCCGGTGGATACGAGCCGCCGTTATGCTTCATTTTTTTTTTTCGGCGCGAATGCAAAGACAACCTGGCGCGTGTAATGCCGCGTTTAAGGCGCGGTCGACGCATCTGCGGCCGATACGACAGCGGGGAGGGCATAAAATTGAAATTTTAGGGAGGAGGGATGCGTGCAGGGAGAACCTTAGGAGACTATTATTTATGAGCTGGCGCGAAGGAATTGCTACTGATTGATTAATTGGTTATTGCTTAACGAGCGATCGAATCTCGGTATTCTTACTGTATAAATATGAAAGAGTGAAATTCAAAAGTGGACGACTTATAACGCCAAAGAGTGAATTTTCACTCTTTTATATTTAGAGGGTACAATATGGGGCTGCGTTTTTCTTGAAATAAACTAGCGTCTGATTATTTACGCATGAGGTTACGCGATGGAAGAAAAAGTATTTGTCAATTGATATGGTATTAAAAAAATTGCGGAAAACACTCGTAATTGTAAGGCAGTAACTCACAAAGAAAATTTTTACGAGAAATCTCGTAAAAATTTAGCGTAAAAATTGCACTAATTTTCTTACGTAAAAAATTATAGCGACTTCTCGTAAAAATTGCAATGAAATATGCTTACTCCTCGTAAAATATCTTGAACGATCAGCAGAAATAAGAAGCGTCTACGCAGTGTCCATTAGATTACAGGGTAGCAACAATATCAGAATTTAATAATAAAATAACCAAATCTAATGAAATATTAAAATTGTTAATATTTGTAATAAAATGTACCGACGTTATTGTAACGATTATTTAACTTATTCTGTGTAATGGACTTGAATTTATATATAAATACACTTCCATTAACATTGCGATTCTGATAAGTAAATACAATAAAGTTTCGACTGTTTATATACACTGAGAAAAAATTTTAGTTGGTTTAACAAAATTTTCACTGTTAAATACATCCAACAGAAAAAGCTGTAGTTTTGACAGCGCCACTGTTAATTGGAAAGCGCCACCGTTGATAGAAAAGACGTACCGTTAATGCAACAGACGGGCTGTAAAAACAACAGAGCTCTGT
>JAWWEN010000038.1:5346963-5375014 GCA_035582955.1 Sycophila texana
TAAACTTTTTTTAAAAATTATAAAAAACTATATACTTTTATTAACAATTATTTGACAAACATTATTTCCGCCTGGGTTTATATAATATATTAGTCCAGTCGGATTAGTATCGAAAAGTGCCATTTCCAAAACATTAATAAAGAGGATATGTTATTTTTGAAAGTGTAGGGTCGTGTCAGCATACTAAGAAAAATCCGTGTAGCTTAATCTGGTTGTCGAATATTGTTCAAATAAAACTAATTAAACGCAAAAATTGTTTAAAATGTTCACGTGCCTTTTATTTGAAGAAGCTAAAATATTTTGCGATATCTCGGCAACGAATGATTGGATTGGGATATTTTTATTTAATTCGAGACATCATGAAAAAATAATTATAACAATTAAACTTATAATAATATAATACAAAGCAATTTTAATGGAAATGGAAATTGTAATTTAATTGTACTTTTACTTTAATGTACTTTTAATGTAATTTTACTTTACTCCGGATTTTTTTGACCTGAGGATAATAAATAAAAGTTAGATTAAACGGAGTAGGTACTACGAAATGGGACCGCCTCTTTTTGAAATATATAAGAGAAAGTAAAGCTGAGTAGATGAGAACTGCGCATGTGCAAGTTTTAAAAGGACGCCGGCCCAACAAATGTAGTTTTAGTTATAGGTTTTATATAGTTTATATATTACAACGATTATTGAATGAACATCGTCTCTAAAGTAGGACCATCGGAGAACGAGCTATTGCTTCATTGATTATAAAGCTAGCAAGCAAAGAAAAGATGAGAAATATTTGCGTTTACAAATTATTTGAATATTTCCCCTCAAATTTTGACAAAAGAATGGTACGTCGATAACAGGTCAAAAAATAAAGAAGAGGAGAAGGGTAGAATAAATTGTAAAAGCTGCTGCAGAAATCATGATTTCTGGAGCAGCTTTTAATTTAATTCTTTAATTATTTCTTGTTTTCAGTATAATATATTGCATTTTTATGTAAAAAGGAGGCTTGCAATCATTTTCTTTTTCTACAAATTTTCTTATGTTCATAATTTGTGTTCACTGTGACAACCGCATATTTTGACGTTCGCGCCATTACCGTCGCGATTTTGTCGCTCATGAAAAGACCCCTTAAGGAGAAAATAAAAAGGGTGTTGGTACTGTTGGTGTTGTTTGTGCAACTTTTGTCTTCATTCTGCAATGTTATTTTGTCACCTGTCAAATCGTATGTTTGACAGGAGAAAATCAAGAAACAAGAGACTTTAACATGAGTGACTTTAACATTCCAATAATTGAACCAACTGTTGATTACACAAAGGTTTAAACTTCGAAAGTTTTGATTGAAATTAACCTCAAATTATATTTAAACTTTATACAAATTTATCAAATTGATTAATTTTCAGGTTCCTCCGATTCACCAGAAAAGGACTATAGCCTTCATAAATCATTTTATTTCTCATACTGTTACATTTTTAAACAAATTCTCTTTATCGTGTGAAGAAAAACTTTTTGAATTTGAGAGTAAGCTCCAAAGAGTTGAAGCTTCATTAGAAATTTTAGAAGCAAGAGTAAGTGATCTAAATTTTATATAAATAATTAACGGAAGTCAAGTAACTATATTCGATTTTTTTTAGCTATCGTCTATTCCAGGATTGGAAAATGAGCCACAGGCAAAGAGTAGTGAAATTGAAGATAAAAGTAAGAACGAAGAAAGTAAGCAAGTAGAAGAAGTGGTAAAGCAAGATATTGATGAGCCTGACAATGAAGTTCCTACTGAGCCTAAAGTAGAAGAGACTGAAACCCAACCAATAAGTGCAGATCCTCAATATGCAAAGTATTTTAAAATGGTACACTTTGGTGTTCCAAAGCAGGCTGTAAAATTAAAAATGGCGCAAGAGGGATTGGATTCATCTATGCTTGAGTAAGATTTTGAACATTAAAATTACACAATGTTTTACTATTAATTTGATAATTAAATTTTTTTGTAGTAATCCACAGCACTTAGTTCCAAAGCAAAAATCGGTGGATGTTGACGAAAGTACAGATAGTTGAAAAAAAATTCATGTTATAGGTTTTGTATATGTATTTTCACTTTATACAGATGTTAAAAATAAAAAAATAAAAAAATTTACAAACCAGTAGATTTATTTTTTACTTTTATTAAATACAGTCAGTCCTTAAAGTTATTAAAAAAAAAAATTAACTTCTTAGAACTGAATCATCTGGCCCTATAAATAAAAATAATATATAATCAGTATCTCTATGTAAACAAAATACATATTTTTCATATTTGCATAAAATCGAGTGATAACATACCTTCCTCTTTTTGTCACCTCCAAGTTCAAAGTGTTTGCAACGCTTAAGAGGGATCTGCTTCCTGTACTTGCATTCAGTACATTCCATCCTTAATACAATTTTCTTGGTGGTCTTAGCCTGTTAAAAATATAAATACATTGGTTAGTTATTGATGTTTGCTATGTTAAGGTATAAAATGAAATGAAATAAGTAAATAATAAATAATGAAATAAATTAAATTAAAATAATATTTTGAATTTTGATATTTATGTTTAATAATCAGTTTTATATTACAAACATAAGGCATTAATTATTACTTCCTTAGAATTTTATGAATTAAACACTGCTACTTTAAATAATTAACAGAATATTATATTAAATATAAATAAGAATAACCTACAAGAAAATAAGACACTTTAGAAAATTTACTGTTAACATTAATTTTATACAAGTAGTTCATCGTTATTGAAATAAGAAATTACATGGAATGTTTTTTATCGAAGTTGTTTAATTATTTTATTACGGTATAATTCATACTCATCTTATTATTAATTATTAAACAACTATTCCATTATTCAACATTATTATCAAACCTATTTAATGTAATACATAAACTTGAAGTACAATAACTTTAATTTAGCAATTAGTTTTTTCGAAACATAAATAAAAATCTGATTAATGGTTCTATTAAATAATCGAGAACAAATCCCATACCTTCTTTCTGAAAATAGGCTTAGTTTGTCCACCAAAACCTTGCTGTTTACGGTCATAACGTCTCCTACCCTGAGAGGCATGCCTTTCCTTGCTCTTCTTGTACTGCGTCACTTTGTGTGGCTTGTGAACTTTGCACTTTTTGCAAAAAGTGCGCCTCTGTTTCGGTACGTTCACCTGAAATAAAAATTATTTAAATTTCTTATAAACTCTTTGCTGTCACACAATTACAATCTGTTGTGTAAAATATTTCAATGACTTAAAATAAAAACAGAATTCTTTTCGTTAAAAAATGTAAACGTAACCATTATTAAATCTAAGTTTCAGTAAAACAGCATAATAATAAAGAATAAACAGCAAGTGTATAAACAATAAACATTATTATTATATTCCGCTGTGCACAAGAATTTTTAGGTTAGATCACGCAATGTCATCAACATACTAACATCGCAAAAATTCAAAAACGAATCGCACCGTTAACTGGCAAAAAATTAAAGCAAACGAAAAATAAGATTTTTACGACGCCCCGTTTCGCGATGACGTCGATGACATTGGATTAATTTCCCATTTTTAAATATCAAATCACCTACCATCTTGGATGAGTGGAAGGAAAAGGAAGTGAAATCGCCGACCGTCGCTCAAGGGAAGTCGATCCTCGCGACATCTACGGCCAGGCGCATGCGCCACCGCGCGGCGTGGCCTTTACGAAAAAAAAATTCCAATTTCTCAACATTTTCGATCGTTGCGCCATCGCGAAATTAAAAAAATATCACCCTCCCCCCAAAACGAACAAAATAACGTTCATACAAACGAACTGAACGCCTCCCCCGCGTCCCCGCGAAAATTGCCATTTAAAACCAGAGCGATCGAACGGGCGCACAATGGAGGAAGCAGCGCAAGGCGCACGCGAAGTAGGAGTATAGGGCAATACTCGTATACCACGCGGACGACTGAAATCAACTCTATGCAATTCAATCGATATCGTTTATAGTAATACCAACAACAACTTTCGCGCAATCGCGCTCCTCTCCCCCAACGAGGAAACCTTCGACGCACATTTTTTTTTTCTTTATTAGCTCATATATATACATACATGTCTATATATATGAGTCTATAGACTCTAACAGTGCGCGAATTGGCTCCCCTCAAAGCTCGCATCTGCATTTTTTTCCAATTCCGCGCGTGTGATCGCGCGGCGCGAATATCATTCATCCAATACATGCAATAGCAACTACATATATGCATGTAGTGCAACACGTGCACGCGAATACATCGCGGAGTATGCATATATACATATATATGTATATACACGCCATGCACGTATGCGGCTGGATCGCATTCATAAGCGCGACACACTCATGCGACCGGTCGCGCGACAGAGACAGCCCGCCGCGATGTGCGCGCACGTAAGGACGCGGCGAGGCGCAGAATAGTGCTGAGCAAGCGGGAGGAGGAGAAGCCGCTCGAATGTAATTTCGAGAGCGCATACGATTTCGAGAAAAATAAATGATTCACGCGCGCGCAACGGAGACGGAGGAAGAGGAGCTTATTCGCGCCGGGGGGGCCGGCTCCTTCGAGCGTGTGGGCGTTGCGTTTTCCGACGCTGCGACTGTGTGTATATATGCGCACGAAGTACTCGGCCGGGTAATTAGCGCTGATTCGAGGGAGCGCACAGGTACTGTCGTAAAACGGTGGAAATACACTTGGGGGAACAATGAGAGCCTTTTCTTTCATCGGCCGGCCTCGGACCGCTGCTCCGCTTTTTGGGGGAGGGATGTATAAGCCGCTCTATGCCGGCTCCGTATTATTTCCGATGGGAGGTGTCTATAATAGGGGTACGCGTCAGTTTAGAATGGGAAAAGGTGATATATAAGCTTTATAGTTCCGACGCTTTTGATTCCTTCCGACGAGGCGGTACGTTCTTACTATTTTTAGAGCGACGCTATGCTAGTTGCGCTAGAAGTGTAAGAAAATAGGAAATATATAGGGTATTGGAAAGTTGTTTTAAATCACGATGCTCGTTAACGCATATAGAAATAAGCAGGCGCGTAATTCGTCAGACATAATGGATATGAAACTAATGTTGTAATTGTTATGTAACGCACGAGTTACAAGTGTCACTTTACGTAATCGTCGAACGAAAGGTGTACGTGTAGGTAAACGACGCGTGGCATATTGAGATTTATGAATGAATTTTTAAAATAATAAAATTAAAAAAATATGTATGAAAATCATCGGCGTGCATCGCGAAAATCCGCATCGAATCACGTGGTAGCGCTCGATTTTCACAAGGCGCAGCTTGTATCCCTCCTTTTTTTTCGATGAAAAGTCACATTCCCTCTCCCCCCCTCGCTCGTTTCGTATCGTCGCTTCGCGTGCGATTCTCGAGTTGCATCGAGCCTTTTTCCTGTTTTTTTTTTTACACCGACGACGATCTACAGCACCGGCGGAATCGCAAACCGCACGTACACGTCTGTACACGTATACACAGGCAGCAGCTTGAAATTTCAGGTGAGCAAGCTAAGCGCGCGTGCGGGGGTAAGCGGACGTCGCTTTTCAGCCGGTGGGGGCCGGCTGCGCTTTCGCCACTCTCCCTCCCCCGCTCCGGCCGAATTTCGGGGGACCCAATATGCCGGGCGCGCGGGAAAAAGCTGCGGCGTGGATGATCCCGCGCCCCATCAGGAGTGGATCCGCCTCGCTTTGCGTCGTCGCCGCCGCCGCCGCCGTCGACGGAAACTCGGAAATCGATTTTCGCGCGTGTGCGCGATCGCGTACCTACGTACACTCACACACGCGCACACAAATATAAGGTTGACATCGTATAAACGCGACACGCGCACGTACACGTATATATATGTGCACGTATATACGCGCGCAGGCGACGCCACTCAACAAGTCGAAAAGGAGAGCAAGCACACCGCGATTATCGGAAAGATGCCGAGAACTTGAGTCGCTCGCGCGCACCGCAAGGAGAGCGGGAGGCGACGACGAAGAAGGAATAGAAGGAGATAGCGACGCGCGCCAAGCTTATCTTTTCCTTTCTCTCGCGGCGTTTAATATCTTTCTCTCTCTTTCCCTCTCTCGCGGTGCTCCGTTCGCTCGCGCGTGTTGCATCCTTAAGGCGACAATTTTTCGGGGCACGCTTTTTATTTTATTATTTATATTCTATTTTTTGTTGTTGTTCCATTTTTCCGAACCGACGCGGAAGGAACTCGATCGCGTAGTCGCTCGTGCTCCGATCCGCGCGTTTTCATTCTTTCCGTCGGATTCCGCGTGATTCGCTCGCGGGGCCGGGCCGGCATATTTTTCCCGGCGAGCGCAGTACAAGTATCCCCGACGGTAAATACGCGGAGCGTGCTCGTGGGGCCGGCGTTTTATCGGCCGATGCGATAGCGGCCAGCGCGCGGCCGCACGAGATGCAAGCGTGCCGCGGCGGGCGTTTTATCGCTTTTCAAAGCCGCGCCATCTTCATTTTTGAACAAAGCCGGAGCTGCGCGTCGTACTGCTGCAGCAGCAGCGTTTGAAACGTGCGGCCGCTCGGCTATAGGTATATAAAAGCGGCGCGGAGAGTGCCGCACCAGCGGAGGATGGAAGCGCGGCGTTGCCGCGTCTTTTTCCATCGCAGATTTTTCCCCTGCAACGTATATATCTAACTTAGCTTTGTAATCACGGGAAGGGAATGCGAGATACGCTTTACCGGCGGCCATGCGAGCCGGAGATCAGAGGCATATTTGCCGTTTCGGAGCAGCGATGTAAACACGTGCTCTTATATATATATTTTTGAATTATACTCCCTCTCTGCGCACTTCTTGGTCTTTGTGACGACGCGCTTTGTAATTTCGGGCGACTCGTTTATTTTTAACTGTGTCTATTTATACGTTCTTTTTAATGTACATTTTACGAAGAAATGACTCGCACGTATCAAAATCTTGAAGTATTGGTGAGTACCTTGTATATAGACTTCGACGGATAGGCGTCACTTTGTTTCAAACTTTTATGCAACTTTGTTGCATCTATACAGCGTTCTATACGCTATACGCAGCGTTACTGCGAACTATAAATACTATGAAAATAAAGATAACGTGTCAAAGTTCTCTTCTTAGAAATGTAGCGCGAAAGACGAACAATTTTTATTGATAAACTGCGCGAGGAACTTTACATTTATTAAAAAAAACTTTACAATTCAACTCTTTACGTTAATATGAGCAGAGAAGTGTTTAAAATCAAAATAAAATAAAAAATCGCGAAAATAACCGAAAGAAACGTATCGGAGCGCAGTGCAGTAAATTCAAATAGCGCGCCAAAATAAGGCCGGCGCTCGCTCCGTTTCGACATATATAAGCCGGCAACATTGCTCGCTCCGTATGCTCGCTTCGCACACGCTCGAGTCAGCGCTGCACACACAGCTGCGCCCGCACCCACACACCGGCGAAGCCGGGCTCACACGGACGCGGCCGGCGCACGCTCCGCTTCTGACCAGTTCGCCGCCTCTCCTCTCCGATCTGCTCCGTCTCTCTCCCTCCCACGCCGGGCCGCCCGCGCCGTCCTCCACCACCGCGTCAATGCCACTTCTCCACTTATCTGCGCGGTACATTTTATATATTTCACCGGCCGAATGTAGAAATAAATTAATCAGTCGCCCGAGCTGCCGACGAAATGCGGAATTCGCTTATTTTCCACCGGCGCGCCGCGGCGACGCTCTCTTCGCGCGACCCGATAACGCGCACTTATTATTATTACCATCGCACCAGCAAAATTGAAAGTGGAGCAATAATTTTTCGATGGCCGGCGATCGAAATTAACGTCGCGCCTCGCGCGCAACGCGTCATCTCCCGGATTGATAATTTCACTTTGCGCTGAGTCTATCTAGTTTAGGAATGCGATTACGATAATGATTGAAAAAAAAAAAAAACAGAATGGAGATCGAGCGAATAAGAAAAATCATTTGCGGAAACTCGTTCGAACCGACGTCTATCGGCGCGGAATTCAATAAAAAAGGAAACCAGCGAGCGATTTGAATGAGCGAGAGTCGCGTTTCCCGGGCGTTTCCCCGTAAAAAGTAACAAAAAAAAAAAAAAAGAGAATAATCTCTCATTTATATTGGACGCACGAAAGGCAGGGAATCCCGCTAAAACGTCTTTACAGTAGTCCGTGTGTATATAGGAGAGCGGAGGCCGCCGCGCGGGGAGAAGCCGCTCGCTTCGCGTCGGGTGGAGAAGCGGCACAACAAGCCCAGGCCGCCCCTCGGCCCGCCGCTCCCCTCGCCCATCACTCCCCTCGGCTCCCTCAACCCTGGCTCCGCTTCTCGCCCCTACTCTCGCGCAGCCCCGGCGGCGTTCTACGTCGCTCCCCCCCACCCTGCGACCGCCTCGCCTCCCCTACCTCGCATCTCCCTTCTCTGTCGCGCGCGCCCGGCCGCGCGTCGCTCCGTCCCCCTCGCACCCGCGGCCGAAGGCTGCGGCGGAACGACGCTCGGCGCTCCGTCGGGGCACTTGGCCGGAAACCGACGCCGCGCACGGACCTCAAGCGACTCCACCAGCGTATAGCTCTGTCTCGCTCAGGCTCGGCCCGTAGAATCGCAGCGCAGTGGTGGTAGTGGGGCTGTAACGCGGCACCAACACACACGGTGGGGAGGCGCTCGACGGTGTGCCCGTGGCGGCAGAGAAGCGAGAGAGGATCCACTCGCGCGCGGCACGCAGCAGTTGACGGACGGCGGACTCTCGGCTGAGACACACGGTATACGGCACTCACGTCCGAGTAGTATAGCGAGGAGCGCGCGTCACCCACGTACACACCACGTACGTAGAGCCCAGACGCCTCTGCAGCTGACTCTTTATTGTACATTCGCCCGGAGGAGAGGACGTTCGACGACGTTCGCTCGCTGCCCAAGGAAGTTAATATTCCCACCCACACACAAACTCACAAAATGAGTACCAAGGAGAACAGCGAGGTCGCCGTCGAGAAGGTGACGGAGAACTCCAAGCCCAACGCCGACGCCAAGTGCGAACTCAAAGGCATCAAGAGGGCGGCAGAGGTGAGTGTCTCTCCTTCCGTTTTCCTTTCTTTTTCTTTTTTTTTGTTATACTCTCCGCGCGCGAGTCTATATATTAATTAACCGCCGACTCCGTGCTCTTTTATTTTTTTTTTTTAATTCTTTTATTTAACGCTCCGCACGACGCGTGTGCGCGCCTTCCTCGCTCGATTATTGTAGCGACGAGAAGAGAGGGAGCGCGCGCGCGCGCACGCCGCGTGCCACCTTCGACGCCTCGGCTCTCGTAAGCACGCGACTCATGGCTTTTTCCGCGTGCCTCGACGACGACGACGTCGCGGGAAGGAGGCGGCGGGACGCGCGCGCCGGGCGCCCCGAGCCCGCGGCGAGGTGGCCGAGTCACGCCGGCCGGCATCGCACCGCTCGGCCGCGTTGCGCGGCGACTCCATTTTCTCACGGCCCCTCGGCCACCTCGAGCGCCTCTATATACCGCTCTCCGCTCTGCTCTGCTCCGTTCCTCGTGTTTTTTTTCTTTTTTTTTTTTGCTCCGATCGTCTTTCTCAAGGTCGACGCGACCTACTCGCTGTAGGCAAATTTTCCGCTCGTCCGTTGAATATAAGAAAGAAAGCATAATAAAAATAATAATAATAAACGCCGAACTAGTAGCGGAGACGTCGAGAAGCCTCGCGGCTCGGCTCGGCGAAAATGGCGCGTCGCGAGCGCCATGAGGCCGAGTGAGCGGGACGGAGCACGTTGCGCGCGCCCGCGCGCCTATATACGCTCTCGTGGAGTACGTTTCTCTCGTCGTGGGCCGCCCTTCATTCATCCCTACGTCCTTTTCGGCAGCCGGCCGATTTTTCAGCCTCGCCGCGGGCCGAACTTTGCTCGCTATATCTTCGTGTCCGCGTTTCGGAGCAGCGAGAGACGCGCGCCGCCATGTGCTCTCTCTGCTCCGGTGTCGCCGCGGCCTTCGACATTCCCGCGTCATTTACTCCTCCGCGGCGGGGGTGGCGACCGGGCGCCGCACTCCCCGCACCCCAGGCAGCGGCCCCGGCCCTCCCGGCCGATTGTCAGCCGGGAAAAATGGCGCAAACGCCGATGCGAAAGCGCGCGCGTTGGCAGAGTCCAAGGGACGCCGCCATTTTTCTCCGGTCTGTCAATGGGAGCAGCGCGTACGCGCGAGCAGCGAGATGGAGCTGCGCGGCGAGCGCCCGGGTGCCGGTGTCCCGCGGGGGTCGGTTGTTGCGTGTGTATATATACTTATAGCGTGCGGAGCGCGCGAAGGAGCATCGGAGGGGCTCGCGGTCGGCGGATTCCGTGTCGGCGACTCCATTATGGCGGCGCGGCCGGAGCAACGCCGCCGCGCGCGTCCCGCTTGGCGCGCTCGCTCCGTTTCTCCGATTCGCTCGCGCTCGCGATACAATCTCCGTCATCCCGGTGGTGGGCCTCCTCCTCGCCCGCGCGCGCGCGCCTAATTGATCGATAATTTTTGCGCGCGCTCCCAATGACGAGGGGAGACACACGCGCCCTGCCGCCGTAATTAGGTATCGATTCCTCATGGCTCCGAGAGCCGCGCCGGAATTCGAGAGCGGCCTCATGCACCTACTTTTACGTATATACATATGTATGTATGTACGCATGTATGTATGTATGTATGTATGTATGTATGTATGTACGTACGTACGTAGCGTACGTATTCGGCGTACTTTATAATACAGGCGTGCACATGTGGGGAGTGCTTATAATACGCGGATGCGCGAAGGGGAGTCGAGCGTGTGTGCGTCCACGCGGGGGAGTGGGTATAATAAAGAAGAAAAAGAAGTAGAAAAAGACAGAGAGAGAGAGAAAGAGAAGACTCAGTGGCGCTAGATATCGGACTTCCTCCTTGGACGTGTATATAATAATTGTTTACGAAACGCGCGCGCCGACGCGCCGCCGCGCTGCTCCGGCCCGTTCTCCGTCTCTCTCTCTCCCGCGCGGACGCCATGAGCCCCGCGTGCGTTGCGCCGCTCGCTCTTTTTCTCGCTCCTTCTCTTATATACTCCTGCTTCACCGAGGCCTGGCGTGTACAGCACGAGCCAAGCACACTGCGCGTTATACGAGCCGTCGAGAAAACATCACGCCGCTTTTCCGGACGTGCCGCTTTTCCACACGCTCTCCCCTCCCCCTCGCGCGGCCTACAGCACAGGGAGGCGCGCGCTTATATTATACGCGACCCGGGGGATGATGACCGTGTCGCGGTGTGAAAGAGGAGCGCGCGCGCGCGAAGGGCGCGAGTACGAGGAGAGTGTTTGCCGGCTCGGCCGCCGGCCGAGAGAGGCTTTTCCCTCCGAAATCTGCCGGTCGATTTGAGCACGCGCGTCTCTCTCTCTTTCCGTCTCCCGGCCGCGTATATAATACGGAGAAGCGCGCGCGCGCGCGTCACGTGGACTCGGCCTGTTGTCGACTTTCGCTCAGGACTGTCCTTTTCCTCTTTCTCGCTCCGGCAATCGATATACAAGGAGCCCGCGCGTCGTTTACACGTCGGTGCATCTTCCAGCCGCGTGTCGCCTCTATCCTTTCCTTCCCTCGCATACACGAGCGTCGGAGTTGCTCCGAAATTACTCCGGACGCGCGTTCGCGTCTATATTTTTCTTGAAAATGGTATAAAAGTAGATGTATACCCTGTATGTAAACCTACCGGGGGTTTTCTGGCGTGGCCGACCGGCGACACGAGGCGCGAGAGAGCGCGATGGCGTCTCTTCCCGGCCGCTCCGTTTTCTTATCGCGCTCCGATACATACAAGGCGGCTTGAGATCGCCGCGAAAAAAATGACTCGGGATTTTCTCGCAGATCGAGAGAGAGACACACGGAGAGAACGCAGGAGGGGACGTTATCTCGCGACGCCGATGGCGTGCAAGTATAACACACACACCGACGCGCGCGCGCACACGAGTTTCCCGAGAGTCGCTCGGTCGGTTACGTGATATTTGTGGAAACGGCCATGTTTGCCGGCGCGGGAAACGCGTCGATTCCAAACGGATGCACCGCGATCACGAGGCTCGTATGCCGCTCGCGCCGCGCGCTCCGAAAAGCCCCTTCTCTCCTCTCACCGGCGGGGGAGGCACTTGGCATTCCTCGACTTTTTTTTTTATTATTTTTCGAAAAAAAAGTTTTTTGCGTCAGCCGCGCCGTGCCGATTGCGGTCTCTCTGGGTTATCTGCCGGGGACCTTGTTATTGGCAATGGCTCGGGCGCGATCTCTCGCCTCTCCGTCTCGCTGATAGAGCGGCGGCGGCGGCGGCGTGCGTCGGGGAGAGCCCGAGGCCGCGCCGCGCGTCGTCAAGCGGCGACGCCACTGCTCGCCGTCTCTGTCTCCCGCTCGCTCCGGCGAGCGTGCGGAGCCCAAAGCGCGGCCGCAGCGCTGTTAACCGGCGCGACGCCTCAGGACGAGACGAGAGCGACACGAGACGCTCCGAAACGCTTTTACCGGCTCTTTTCGTTTCTTCCTCCGTCGATCGCTCCGTTTTCACTTCCCGGAGTGCAGCGACTTTCTTCGGCTCGACGAAGATATATACCTGTAGACACTCGCTCGAGGCTCTACGGCAGGTGTTAATTTAACGTAACGATTGCGTGATTGATCGCCATTTGTTCATTGGTTTTTTTTTTTTAGTCGCACGCGAGCGACTAAGTAGTTTTCTTGCTGAGTAGACGCAGCGACTCGCTTCTTAGAGCGACGATTAAATTATTAATTCAAGTCGAATGTATGTACATACATTAGCGTGGAATTTCGAATATCAATATAATATTTACGCAATCGACGTTAATTTCATGTTATTTCTTAATGAATGTGTCCTCCTGAAAATACGAAAAACAATCCTATACTATGATACATGCTCCAATCCACTTATACCGCACGAACTCGATTCTAGTACCGCATCCGTTTTTATCGGCTCTTTCCTTATCGTCTCGACAAACAAAAAAGCTTCGTCGGAGCTTTCGTACGTACTACACCCGTCGAATTTAAATAACCGAACGGCAGAAATTCGGCGCTCCACCCTATACATGCGTGTATGTGTGCGCGACGCTCGAAAAGTCGCTGCAGCGTGCTTCCCGCGGCCGCCGGGCAAGCAGACCGAGACCGAGTTAGAAGAAAACTCGGAAAGCGAGAACAATGGCGGGAATAAATAATGCACCGCGCCTAGACGCCGCGTCTACGCGTAACGCGAGAGAGAGAGCGATAAAAAAAAAACGAAAGAATGAGAGGGACTAGAGACCCAATCGGCGCGTGTATAATACGGGCTGCGAAGGCGAGTGAAGCCCGCCAAAACGGTTCGTCCTCTCTCCGCCATCAAGTTCCCTCCAAAAATGTCTCTCCCTTTGCCAGCCGGCACCCTCGCACCTTCTTTCTCTTTCACACTTTTTTTTTTTAATCCCTCGCAATGCAGCTGCGCTACTGCCTTTCGGCCCTCCAACGCAGCGCACCTTTCTCGGGGAAATGTTTTTTTTTTTTTTTTCATTACTATTCCAAATCGAATTCCTTTACGTACCCCCGCGTCTTATTTCCGCGGCGGTGCCAGTTTTTGAGCGTGTAAAAGGGTAGCGGTGCGTTTCGGAGCAGCGCTGCTCCGGAGCCGAGCGATTAGAGCCTGCCTGCACCGGCGCGCTGCTCTGAGCTTCGCAGGTAAAGAGAGGGAAAACTGAAAAATTTATAGGAATGCAACGATGACGGCACCCGAGCTCTCGGAATCACGGCCGGCGGTATACGCTTGTGAACGCGGCTTTACGCCCTCCGCGGTTTTCTCCCTCCCCGGGGGCTCCCACTTTTCTCGTTCTCAAAGGCAGAGAGAGCCTCGTTCCCCTCGGCTCGGGCGAACGCTCCCTCTCCTCCCTCCGGCTCTATGCTCTCTCTCCCTCTTGTTCTCTCTCTCTTTCTCGCTCCTTTCGCCGCTCATCCCGATCACCCTCTCCTTTCACCGGCGCTACCGGCAAACGGCAGCGCCGGTGGCTCCCGAGTGCTCTCGAAGGTGCACACGCGCTTCCTGCGCGCGCGAGCCGGCTTTTCTGCCGAGCGCAAGACAGAGACGGCGAGCGAGAGGCCTCTTTCCTCTCTTTCCGCTCGCTCTCTCCCTCGATTTATGACCTTTTCTAGCCGAGGATCTTCGCATGCCCAAGTAGCTCGCGCCTCGCGAGCGAGCTCCGGCTCTCTTGTCTCCTCCGGGAGAGGCGCCGAGCGTCGGAGAGGGAAAAGAAGGGCCGAAAAACAGAGCTACATTGGCGCGCGTGCCCTATTCATCGTATACACGAGCCTCTCGCTCTCTGTCTGTCGGCGCGCAGGGCGCAACTTCTCCCCTGCGTCCTTCCACTCCTCTTTTGGCGCGCGCGCGCGCGCGCAAGCCTCGGCCGGGATGGGGTAGCTGCCCCTCCGAAAAGCGCCGACTCTCCTTCTCCGCTCGCGCCGGCCGGTCTCTCTCTCCCGCTCTCCTTCACTTCCGGCTCCCCTTGGCGCACTCTTTCGATCTTTCTGCCCCGTCCATCGCGAGCCTTGGCGGTTTCACGCGTTATTCTCACGGATCGGAGCTTATTGTACACCTTCCCCGGGTGTACCCCGAGATTCGGGCTAATAAGAGGGTTCGCTATTTATAGCCGGGTGGAATAGGAGGTGTTGGTCGCTGGTAGAATGTCGTGTGAGCGATTTAATTGACCGTTGTGTTTGCTTGATTTTTTTCAGGATAAGAATGACGAGCCCAAGAAACAGAAGAAGGAGGAGAACGGCGACGGTGAGGTAGAGGAGGACGACGTCGACGACGTCGAAGGCGACGAGGACGACGGCGAAGACGTTGAAGGAGAGGAGGAGGAGGAAGAGGAGGATGATCTTATTCCAGAAGGAGAAGAAGACCTCGATGAAGGTAACGGTTTGTCAGAATTACTCGAGAAAAGAATAGAGACGAAAGAAGGGAACAGAATTTTTTGTTAAATTGAATTATGAAATGGAAGAAAAGTAGTGAATTTGTTTAATTAAGATTAGAGAAGTGAAAGAGAAAATGGTAAGAAATGATAAGAGAGAAACGATTAATTTAGAAGAGATTTAGGCATGACGCGAGAAATAAAATAGAATAGACTAGAATAGTAAATTTGTAACGTAAATAAACGTAGTGCACTACAATTTTATGTGTAAAATAAAACGAAATCAATGAAGAACTATGTCGTACATTGGAAAGTAAAAAGTTCCAGAACTGCGCGACTCTGACTCGAAATAAAAAGATTTTTTAATAATGACGAATTGACGTTTGTCTTGCAGATGATGAGGAGGAGGATGCGGATGCCGATCCAGAAGAAGCAGTGGACGAGGACGAAGACGACGCATAATGAAGGAACGGAGAGCCCCGTGTAAGTAAGAAGGGAGGCGGAGGAGCCCGACTGTGTGCCCGCAACCTCGTCGTCGTCGTGGTCATCGTCGTTCGTCGGCACTCTTATCGAGCAAAGCACTTACTCTCATATTGAGTGGTTTGGTAGCACAGACCAACGTTGTTGACGACACCTGTCGGATGAATCCTCCCGATCTCTGCAAACCTAAACAACAAAGCAACAGCAACAACAAACGAGCGTCGCTGACACCTTGCCGGAGTTGCGTCGGGCCGACACGCAAGAGACAAACCACTCTTCATCCCTCCCCTGACCCTGGACAATGTAACGCGCCTACATTAGATGAACTTTTATTCGAAATTCGTAAAGTCGTGATTACCTTTGTAACTCCTCCCTTCCCTCGTTAAACATGCGGACATAGACTTCGTCGGTCTCGGCGCCCACGCAATTCTGGCCTCCTAGCCTTCACCAAATACTTGCTAGGTCGTTTGACGGATAAAGAAAAAGATAAGTTCGCCCCTTCCTCTGTAAGACAGAAAGATTAAGGAATACGTTAAGGTCCTTCAGGTCGCTATTTACATTTACTTTGTAAGTCTACTTGTAACTTTCTTCAGAACTTGGACGAGAGCTGCGTTCAAGGATGTTAATTTTTTTCTTATTTCACAAAAAAAAAAACCAGCAACAACCGTAAACAAAAGCAGATATTCCGTGCAGTAAAATGAGAAGAAAAAAAAGATTTATTAAGCAAACAGCAATGCATATTTACCCTCGTCATCTTGTATGTCTAATATTTCACACACACTTAAGTATGTGAATCAAACACGTCGAACTTACATTTTTTTTGGATCTATTCCTGCATTTCTCTCGACTCTCCGTCTACGGCGGATCTATTGTTTTCTTTTTGTCCAAGCCAACTCGTCGAACGCAACTTGAAAAAAAAAAATCTGGTATTTGCCGTCATCTGGCTTTTCTTCGCGGGACAGTTTTATAATGAAAACTTATTTAAGATGTAAGGAAAAAAGCTCTATTGTATTTAAATAGTGTAAAATGGACATTTGTGGGTGATGATTTTTTTTTACATTTGAAAATCAATTTTGCGTTTGTAGTTCAACGAATGTCTCTCACCTAGTGCGCGCGTGACTGAGTTTTTCCTTTTTTTTTTCTCAAAAAAGTCGTTCTTATCTTCTCTTTCCGTTTATTGTCAATTGTCGCTCAATCGACAAAATGGTATGTGTAATTAAATGAAAAAAAAAATCACGAGAAAGCTGACACGCGCGAATAGCAAATAAATTTAATAATCGTGGTGACACGCCAGCGGACAGGTAGCCAGAATGGTGCAGGCACGTACAACCAAAAGATTTGTCAAACAGCTAACAGACGATTAACGACCAATTGTGTTGAATGAGATCTAAATAAATTGATTGATTGAAAAAGAAAGCAAAACTTTGGTACTTTTATAGGTGTGCTCACCTGTCTGCTGACCACCAATTGAATGTTCTAAATGCGATGCTCGCGCCCGTTAGTGTGGATGAGTAATGTATGACTTTAACATTGCATAATAATTATACATAGCATGTATAAAGTTATGGAATAAGAAACAATTTTATTATTAAACGCTAATAATTGTAAACGTAAACGTAATTGCGAAGAGATTGTTACACACTTTTAGACACTTGGGCATACTTCAGAATCGGGGGGAGAGGATTGATGAAGCGTCGGCGAACTCGCAGCAGATGAACATTGATGAATAATTATGCAATTTGTAGTAAAAGATTTAAACTGTATTTTGACGAGAGATAAGCGCGCTAACTAACGATCAGACACTCCGCATGATAATGAATTTATTTTTTTAATTTTGATTTATTTTTATTGTCACAAGACTAAAAGAAATAATTACTTCTTTCGATACGCCTATATATATTTACTTGTTAATTGTGATTGTAATACCCATCCATCAGTAAACGAAAGAGACGATTGGAATGTTCTATTGTATATTTTCTGACGAATTGCAATGTATAAAAAAAATAACAGCGATGTTATGGACGTATGAAATTGTGTATTAAAATGTAATTTCACGAAGAAAAACAATGATTAATGAATGGAGTATGGTAAAAAAAAAAGATGAAAAATACAGATAAAAAAAAAGAAATATATGCGACGAAGTTCGAAGATCCCACGTGAACTCTCCCTGTTTCGAGCGTAACTTTCCAGTTGTAAGCGTATAAACCACGCACGTGTAATACACGATCGAACTGTATACTTTTTATTTAAATGTGCGACAATTAAGAATATATAAAGCGCGCGCGACAACTTGAAATAAAGAACTGTGCGAGGTCCTTGATTAATTATTAAATCACTTTTTTCATTTTTTTTTTATTTTTTTTTTTATAAAAAAAAAGAAGCAATCCATAGAAGCGTCCGCGCGCGACCGACGAATTTTTATTTTACCAAGCGATCGCGATTGCGTCGCGCTTAGGAGCGCCCGATTGAATTTATATATTTTTCTCCAATAGTACACTAATAAAAAGCACGATAAACTAAGACACTACAACGCGAGTTGATTTCAATGACGGAAACAAAGATTTTTAAGCAAAGAAGAGAAAAGAGAGCTGAAAAGTAAAAAAAAAAAAAAGTGCTGCCGAGCGAATGCAATCGGATTCCCTCGGCGGCACTTGGAGCCAACTGAATTGTTCTCATAATACATACCACATAGGTAAGAGATTGTAACGAACGTGACGATGCGAGGTCGCCGCGCTCCTATCAGCGACGAGCACATAATCGCGCAAGTTAAAACGAAAATTCGTCCCGCCGTTTTATATATATATATTTTCCTCTTCATGATTACCTCCTTTTTCGCACGAATAAATAGGGCGACCGGTAAAACGAACATTTTATTTAAACAAAAAAAGAAAAACACGAACATCAATTCAGAAAACGAATTTATATATTACGTATCGAATACGAACGATCAAAGACAAATGTGGATGCTGAAATAAATGATAAAAAAAAAACAGAGAGAGAGAGAGAAAAGGAAATTTTTTCAATAAAAAAACAAAATAAAAAACAAAAATCGAGACAATGAGATGAATTTTTTGCGAAAGCAGAAGAAAGTGGCAAATGAATAATGATGAAAAAAAAAGAAAGAAATAAATAATGAGAGAAAGGGTGATGAGACATTGCGGTTACGATACCATTGTACCATAGCTGCATAATTAAATAAAAGTAATGATAATTCGAACGCGAGAGGATATGTGTGTCCCACGTTTTAATGTACAAATATTTTCGAAGATGGTAGTTAAATAAAGCGCAGTTAGATCGGAAGACGAATCCATTCGTTCCCGTGAGTATATAACTATACAGTTACTGGTTTCTATTTATTTTTTTGCTTTCATTCTTACTTTTATCATTTTTTTTTTTTTTTACGTAATGCAATATGAGTTTATTCCACGACGAGCGCACGAACAGTTATAAAGATTGTTATACTTTTTAAGTTAAAAAAAAAAGAATAAAAAACAATAATAAAAAGAAAACATAGGACAATTGGCAGAAATACGAGAGCAATGAGGAAAAATGAACGGAAAAAATGGCAAGTATCGAAGTAATCTTAGCAAATTACATCGGCATCGCCTTCCTTCGAGTATCAGTATGATTTTCGCAAAATAATGCCGGAGCTCGACGTGCGCAATGCCGGTGGCAGCAGCGCCGGTCGGATTACGTAATCGCGAATGTGTAATACGAGGCGAATGTACGCTCGGGTTTCTCTTGCAAAATGGATAAAATGAGAAGAAAGAAAGGAAAAGAAAAAAGAGAGCAGAAGCTCGGAAATCATGAGGAGCGTCGATCGAACCCCAGCAACGGGTGTGCACCCCATTTCACTTACGGTATAGTGTCCCCCTTTTTGTGTCGGCCATCTATGCGCCACGCCTCGATATTGTCGCCGAGCGGCGAATATCCGGGTCTTCAGAGGCGTACTTTTTTCGATTTTTTTATTGTTTAATTTTTGCCGGGGAAAATGGGCGGTGATGCGAAAATTTTTCTTTTCAGTTTTTAGTAGGTGAAAAGGGAGGTGCCTGTTAGCGGTGGTCGATGGTGCGTCCGGAGTTTATTCGGAAAGGGGAAATAAATAGAATTATCGATCGACTGGTGACAATATGAAAATTGAGTGGGGCATGGGACTATTTTTAGTGCAGTTTACTTATCAAGTTCGAGTGGAATATTTAATTTATTGATTATTTAAGGACAGTCGTATTTTACGTTATACTTGCACTGTAAATTGTGCACTATTGTATTATCAGTAACAGCTGTTATACTGTTGTTTGTTCGCGAAAGGCTCATTTGAATTTAGAAAATAATTTGTTTATAACGTATAAATATGATTTTGTTATAGTTTATAACGCTAACGCGAAACGTTTTTTAATAAAAATAAAGTGTTTAAAAATTTTTTTTCAATAATTTTATCCTATTTAAGTATACATCGTAAAACGGTTTTGATATTTTTTAAACGATAAAGATTTTCTTTTATTTTACATGATCAGATAAATGTGGACCAACAGTCTTTTTCAAGGGGTTGCTTTTGATTGTGCATAGAAAAGAGAAGAATAGATGTTACGAAACAAACAGTTTTTTTGTATGGGCGGTACATACAATATCCGCGCGTGTATTGATTTCCTTTGAAAACGGTTCTCATTCAGCAGCAATGAAAGTAATTTCATTGTTATTGTCTGAAGATTCATGATTTTGAAAAACAAAAAAATTATGCTGTACGTTAGTATAAAGTCTTTTTTGTATTACAATGGCGTATTAACGATTAACAAATTGCACCGATAATATTTAGTGCTAAAAATAAATTTTTGTTTCAACTTATCTGCTAGTAAAGAGAATACTAATGTTCGCATAATATTCTTATAGTGTATTGTACGAATTTTTTTAAAAATAAATTGTAAAATAATTGTTTTATCTATACTTTTCAACGTCATTAAAGATTAGTTCAAAATTTCGTAGTTCTATAGTTATTGAGAATTAAACAATATTGATGTTTCAATAAGTACGTACAATTCGCAAACGCATACGGTTGCAATCATTCTGTACATTTATCAATGAAGTTTGAAGCTTTCAATGGAGCTTCCCAAAATAAGGTAGCAACATTTTAACTCGGAAATAAGTAGTTGACAGTAATTTTAAAAATATGTAGAAATTTATTCTTTTATTGTAATCTTGTAGTAAAATATATTTCGTCGTCGCAATTAAAAGGAACATGACTGATTTGAAATGTAGTTAAAGTTGAAATAGAATTTTCCTATCAGAAAATTTATTATTGTCTAGGCTGAGTGGAGAACAAAAGCACAAATTTTGTGGACGAGTTTTTATTTGTTATAACAAATAATAATTTTTTCATTTCTGTAAAAAGTTAGAAGAATAGATCTTAAACTGTTAACGATTCTCTTTATTTGTCGTCAATGATAAAGGTTTCCTCTTTCACGAAAAATTCTACGATTTCCTCATCCAGATTTTTAGAATCTGAATCCGATTCTTCTGTATCGATATCTGAAAATAGGAAAAAGTAATTATTGAATGATCTGGTATGGTAAAACAATTTTCTATTTAGTTCTTTAATTATAATGTAAAAGAATATTAAAAAAAAAAGTGAATAGTTTGTTTTAATGCTCTCACAGTTATTTTTTCGAAAATTTTACGCATATTCTAATTAATGCTACAATTTTTCTAATAATGACAACTTGTGGGAGATATTCTAAGTACCACTTTAGCGTAAGGAATAAAATAATGGTTTTTACTTACTTTGACGTAATTGCAGTCGTTCCTTCTTCTGATTCTTCCATACTTCAACACGTTCTGCACGATAAGCTTCAAATTCTTTCATCAATGCACAACGCTTATCAATTAATTCCTATAAAAATATTAAAAATTGAATCATATTTTGTTATATATAATGCTAAAATATTTAAATGGATGAAGAAAAAAAATCATATTTACTTTAGAAGCACGCGTAAGTCGAAGACGATCCTTGCTTTCGAATTGAGACGAATACTTCTTAAGGTTTTTCTTGATTTCCTTAATTTGATCAGCGGTAAGTAGTGTTGGCGGTCTCGGACGCCACGCGAACTGATAGAACTGATTAACGTTCACCCTCTTGAGAATCCTACCCTGGAAAGTCCAGAGCCAGTAGCCGTTATCGACGCTCGTTTTCCAGCTCGATACTGATGTTACAACGAAACTAAAAAACAAAACGTACATGGATTACGCTGACAATATTCAAACTAACAGCGGTAAAAAAATATTTATAATTAAAGAAGAATATTAAAAATTCTTACCGGCCAGTTGGATCCCATTCAACATCAGTTGTTTGGTAATGGTCAGTTAAATTCATAATTGTGAAGTCATTAGTGTCAATGAATTCAAGAGCACCAGACATATTGTTAAGACCAGCTAACACAATGAACTGACCAGACGGCGACCAGAAAAGGTGATTGCACGCTTTCTTTTCCAATTTTTCTAAAATTGAAATATAAGAATGTAAATTGTTTCAAACTTCTATCGATGACGAAACTGTGAGTTAAACAATACATACTGAGAAGTGCTGGACCATGCCCACAGCGCACCTCATAGAAACTAACATTAACTGAGGGGATTTCGCCGTGAATAATGGCGAATTTGTTACCTATTGGTTCCCAAGCAAAAGAGTGAATGGGCTCTTTTATTTCTAAACTATCGACGGGAATGAGTTTTTCACGCATGTGGAAAAGTTCAAAATTATAAGTCATTCCTTGGAAGTGCTGACCAGTTTGGAATTTAATAGTTTCCTAAAAAATACAGTTCAAGATTATAGGCCAGAAGTATAGTTAAAGTCGAATTATTAAAATTATACCTATTGCTTATTGGATAGTCATAAAAAAAACATTAAAATAAAAACAAAATTAAAAAAAAAAAAATAATAATTAAATGTAGTTACCGTGTACTTCTGTTCCGTCTTTTCCTTCTTTTTAGCAAAACGATCGACTTTCACGCATACATAGTCACCCGATTTTTGCCAGTAAATTTTGCAATCAGCAACATTGAAGAGATTGTTCTTACGAATTTCATTTCGGCTGTGAAAACAATTTACACATTAATTCATTGAATTAATTTAAGAAAACCAAGTCTGTTATTTTGCATATAAATTGTGTGTAAATACCTTGGTATTTCCATGAGCGTTACTCTCGCCGGCACATCTTTGTCTTCGGGAACCCAGAAAGCAATGATGTTATCAGTAGGTGACCAGCTGAAATCCCGAATTCCCGGTATTTTGATACTCTTTTTATCAAGAAGACCGAATGACTGTAATGAAAAAATTTATATTTTAATGAAATTACTCTTTCTACAAAGTAAACCTATGAATTATTACTTCTACAAATTACTCACAGGAGTTTCATAAACACTGAGAACATCTTCACCCATGTAAGCCACATACTTGTCGTTATACGACCACCGGAAAATAGGCCACATGTTCGCACCTTCTGGATAAAATGTACGTTTTTCCTGACCAGTGAGGATGTCCCACATGATTAATTTCCTTTCTTTGCTTTCACCGCGAGGTGAAAATGTGACCATGTAACGCTCATTTGGGGAGAAGTCGATACATTCGACTCCTTTCTGGAGGAATTTTACTTGCTGGGTAAACTGAGGTCCGCCCCACAGGGCGACACCGAGTTTGTGGAACGTGGCGAGGTATGTACCCAGAGGGGACCATTTTATATAAGTTTCCGTCCAACGCTGCAAATAAACGTTATAATTAGATATGATCTCTGCAGTTTTTAAAGAAATAATTTAAAAATATTTAAAGATTAACCAAACTTGTTGAGAATTTGCCCAAAATTTATTTTTAATAAATCCTGTACCTTATTTTATAAATTAATTTTTATACATTATAAGATTTTATTTGCATGTTTGCTTATTTCATTCAGAAAATGAAAGCTAAAAAGAAGTTTATTAAAATGTTACTTACTGGACGATCTTCAACAACAACAGGTTCCGGTTGGCAATTTTGCCAAACCTGAACTGTGGTAGATCCTGGATTACCAGCAAGAATACTAAATTGATCATATGCATCTGGATCCAGTAAATAACTGTGTAAATCTGTAGCAGCTTTAAAGGGTTGAGGTTTGGGTGGCTCCCATTTTTCAGAAATATTCTCAAACTTCTTAAAATCGGTAAAAAGATTAACTTTAAATGTGTGTACTTTATCAATCTTGTAGTTATTTCCATGCTTAACAGCTTGTAGGGCACTAGCAGGATCACTGTATTCAAAAAATACATATCTGAAAAAATAATAAATTACATAAATAACAGTTTCCAAAGGAAGTGCTAAGAATAAAATACATTGTTAGAATCGTTACCCTTTTGTATCTCCATTCTCAGCTGTAGGATAATATTTGTTAACTATTGTACCATATTTTCCATAAATCTTTTCAATTACAGACTGCAACTTTTCTAATCGTTTTGGTTCAACAATTGGAATACCATCTATGACAATTAAAGATTCAACACCGTCTGTCTCTGAAGGCTTTGTATCGAGAATGTCACCCAAAAGTTCTGAAAAATAAACAAACATTCATTTTTTTAAGAAAATCACTGTACATTTTACCCAAATGCATACCAAGAACAATATAGCCAAAGAAGTATATAACAACTATAATTAATTTTACATCATTCACATAAACAGCGGTATAATGACATTATTAATCAGTCAAAAAATCTATAAAAAAAAAATCTTCCACAATATCTCCCCGTTCCAGCATCCCTCGACTTTTACCGGCAAAAGAAAAGTTTACAACTACAAAGACGCGCACATCGACAGCGAATGCCACAGGTGAAACACTCGACGTAGCAAAATGTCACGCTTGGCCTGTAAACCCCCGCGTCATTTTTTAGGTTAGGACTTAACCTATCAGCACACGCGCCTCGCAAAAACGTAAACACTCGGTCGGGGCGCGCACCCCCGAGCGATTTTCCGCGAGAAAATCGCGGAAAAAGTGTACGGGCGCGTCGCGGGGCCACGCCCGGGGCGAAGGTGACGCATCGACAGCGGAGAACTGGCCATATGCAATTCGTGTGCTCGGGGCGAGTGTCCGGTGCTCGCTTGGAGCCCGGCGTTTCGGTTTTCCCGGCGACTCACCCTCGTCGTCGATATCGTCGACGAAGTCCTCGGGATCGCTGAAGTCGGGCTTCTCCTCGTTGTTGGCCGTATCCTCGCCATTCTTGTCGCTATCCTCGTTTTGCTGGGCCTTTTCGGCCGCGGATTTCTTCGCCATGTTGCGAACAGCTCCGCCGGAGGGAAAGAGGGAAAGCCGCGGCCGCCGCGCGGCAAGTGAGAGCAGAAGACGCCAGGGCCGCTTTGGCGCGCCGACAGTGCAGCCTTTTGGTCGGCTGTCGAACTGACGGATATATGTACGTATCCCTTGCGTAAGGAAAATTTTATCAAAATCTGCAAATTACGTTTGATGGTAATAAGCCGCAGTTTCCATACTCTTCCGCGTCCAATATCATGCCAGTACAATCAGGGGGATACCAAGCAGCAAGACGAAATATTCCAGTAAATTTAATAACATTATTTATTAATTTAATAAAATTTATAAAATTTATTCTTTAGTTAATAATTAATATTCAAATTTAAAATTGTAAATTGTAAATTGCTAATATTGTGATATGCATTGGACCTTAAAGGTAGAATGTGCGAGAATTTAATTTAATATGTATTAGAATTGTTTAAAGCAGGCAATAGATTGAACTACTTTAACTAATCGCTGAAATTTATTGGAATATTAAAATTTTATTTTAACTTTAAAAATAGGTACTATATTAACATTATTTCCTACGATTATTAAAATTTCTTACATTGAACTAATTCGCAAATTTTTGTTCTAGGGCAAATTGATAATTATGAAACAATGACACTAGTTCAATGTTCAGAATTCTAAAACTTCGTCTATTGAAGTAAGCGATAAATATATATTCTAATATTTACAAAAATAAAAGTGTACATACACTAAACTAAATAATTCATTGTCTATCAGGAAAGTATTTACAATAAATAACTTTTTTTAAAAGTTTAAGATGTGTGATTGCATATAATTAAAATAAAAAAAATAATATTACTTGGAGCTTGCTTTTTTTTTTAGATAAAATAGTACGACGTTGGCTATAAACTTTTACTAAATATTTATTCTAAAAATTTTTTATCTACGTAAAAAATTTTTTCTTTCAATGTTCATTGAGTGTAACGATTGTATTCCTGGGGTGTGTGCCAGTTTTGCGTAGGACAAAGTGGATCGAATTCGTTCAAAGTTGCTCTTTGAACTTGATTCCACGTGTTTTGTTGGTTGAAAGGCTGCATTTGCGTTCCGTATGATCCGTTGTTCATCATGCAATTGCTAAAAGAAGTGTTAAAAACCAAAAGGAAAAATTAAAACGGAGTTTTTATAAATAATTGTAATTATTCTAAAAATAATTTTATTACCTGTGCCCATTGAAATTGTTATCGACGGACTTTTGTGAATAGTTCACCGGATGCTCCGGAATGTACTGATAATTGTTAGTCACTAGTAAGGGTTGCCGATTCGTCGCGTTGTTCAAGTCGTTGCTCCATTGATTTCCGTTTAAGTTCACAGCTGCAAATAAAATGCTTTTATTAAAAACAAAAAATTACAGTTAAATATTATCATCTAAAAAAAGACTAAAAAAAAGTACTATTTATTTTAATTAAAACTGCATAACTGTACGTAATATATACATTTGTGTGTAATTACTAACATCAAGAAAGATATTTTCTATAATTTATTTATTTTTCTGTTACCATATTGTGGATGTTGTCCGTGCATCAGGTGATGACTATGAGAGATCGCTGGTGAAGGTTCTTGTAGTTCCGGAATGTTCGCTAAGATACTCATGTCCGTTGCAAAGTGTTCCGGTAAGAAGTTCCTCTGAACTTCAGGAACAGGATTTGCAACACCTAAAAATGTAGATTCGTAAGTCAATACAAAATTGTTATTAAACAATAAATTCTACTAAAAAAAAAAAAAAAAATAAAAAATCACAAATTCAAGTGAACTAGATTTTATTAAAAAATAAACGTACTTGGCATTGGATCCGGCGATATGTACTTTATTTCTGGTTCTTGAACAATTTCAGGTTCCTTGTTTTTGTGCATTAAATCTTCTTCTATCGTTTGTAATAATTCGTGAATCCAATCGTCTGCGTTTAAAAAATAAAAAAATAATTTTTTCTTTTACTGAATAAATTTAATGGATTTTAGGGTAAGTGTTAAACAATATTTCGTTACCAGAATTAAGAGTATTCGAATAACTGCACTGTTTTGCCTCATCGTTTGTCCCATTCGCGTTCTCCGTTGCTGGCGGCGCCTCCACATTCGACGTCTGCGAGATACTGGATTTTCTTTTCTCATCGTTTTCTATTGAAATTATTAAGACAAATATTAGATTTTTTAATTTGTCCATAATTTAATTCAAACGAAAAGTGGTACCTACTAGCGTGAAAGTTATTTACGCAATTTTTACTTGACGGATGAGAACTGTTAGAGCTGGAGCCAAGTGGATCGGAGTATTCAAATGCATTGATAGATAAATCTGTTATACTTTTCAGTTCTCTATTTAAATTAATAAACAAATTAGTTTAATCGACAAACAGAAAATTAAGATTTTCGTAAATTTTAATTGTGATTTGATTTATTTTCATACCTATCTTTTAGAGTAATCTGGGCTGGCAATTTCCAAGTGTTGCGGGAATCTATATTTTTTGGTATATAAGGTTCATACGTATCTAAAAAAAATTCATTAAAAATATTCACAATTTTATTGATCTGTACATTTTGCAAATTCTGTATGCTTTGTAAACTCACTATTTTCAACTTGTTCCCTCAATCGTTCATATGTGCAGGTGTCTTCTTCCCTTTTTCTCTTTAAAGGATTGATGTCGGCTACAAAAATCAACTTCTAACATTATGCAATCTTTTCAATGAACGTTGGCCGTTTTCCTTAATTACATTAAACTTACTCGATTCCAGCGGTAAATACGTAAAAGGAAATGAATCGCTGACATCCCCGGTGGAACGTTTTCGCAGAAGAACCTTCACTTCGACCGGTTCTGTGATATCTTGATTCACGTAAGGCGGCGTTTTAATTACAATCGACACCTTCAAAAAAATAATTAGACATTTTTTTTAATATAAATAATTTAATATAAAACAATCGTCGTGCGTCAAGCACAAATATTACGAGGATTTATGCATAATAACTAACTCTTTTATAAACACTCGGCGGTGTAAATGATGCTATCTCTTCCCAATTATTTTCTTCCCGGTAAAACACCACGCTAATATCATCCTTATCCGCTCGCTCGCACAGTATGCACATTTCGGTGCCGCCAGCCACTGACGCCTCGTCGTGACTAAGGTACGTTATTTCGGGCTCGCTTTTGCTTCCTGAAAAATCAACGGATCAGCTGCCATAAATTTCAATTGAGTAAAAAAATTTTATAAATTCCAATTGAATGTTTTTGGATCATTTTTATGATGTTTTTCGAAAATGTCTGCAAATATTGGAAATGAACGAAAAATCAATATTGGTTCAGTATTGGTCCAATATTGGTAATTCGGTCATTTCCAATATTCGTAGACATTTTTCTAAAAACATCATAAAATTATCCAAAAACA